>NQII01000152.1:1198006-1270739 GCA_002778355.1 Clitarchus hookeri | reverse complement strand
TTTTTTTGTATTGTGTCGAAAATAGCTGTTGTTGCAACATATCAATAAAATAAAATAGGTGTATGTATTAAAATTTCACATATTTACATGGCGTCAAACTTAAGACAAAAATCCACTTTTTTCAAATATGCAATGACTTTGCGGAGGCAACTACTCTTAGTTAATTCAAGTAATATTTTGCATGAATTAATTTAAGCCTAAAAGGCACCTACTTTTCACTATTACATGACCGTAAAAAGAAAAAAAAAATTTCGCTCCACCCTAATATATATACATATAAATGGTTTAATAAAGTACTCTATCCACAACTTTGNAGAAAAAAAAAATTTCGCTCCACCCTAATATATATACATATAAATGGTTTAATAAAGTACTCTATCCACAACTTTGAAAAATTTATTAGAAATATTTTGTTGGTAGATGATTGTTTATGAACATTGTTCAGAGAAGCTTTCAAGAAGTTAAGTCATTTAAAATTAAAACGTTATTCTTAGTTTTTTTTTTTTTTTTTTTTCAATTTTGGTTTTTAGTTAGTTTTAGTCCAATTTTGTAATTTTTAGTACATGTATTTTTGCATATTTATTTATTTTGTGATTTCTAGTCCTTTTTTTAAACAGGTAAAATTTTTTATTCAAATACTGTACAATTTATTGGCTTTTGGTGTTAATGTTGGGTGTATCAAGTCAAATATTTGCTTCACAAAACAAAACCCCCAATTGAATCATGTTAAATTGTTCAGATCTTGTTCTTTATTTCAGTTATTCACACGCTGAGTGACTTCACCATGTCTCTTAACCTTTACCTGACTTCATTATAGACCAGTTGTAAAATGTATGGGTGGGCAGGCAGACAGCCGCCAAATGTATATTTCCCTCTTGCTTCGAGCAGTTGAAGTTCATCTATGGTGTAAACTTTTGTCTTAATATTAATATGTTGAAGGTAGCATTGATGTTGACGTACATAGAATGTGTTAAATGCTTGCATGCAGAGTCATGTTTGATCTTCGACATTACAAACTTATGTGAAGTAGAAAACAGTTTCAATAAATTTGTTTTTATTCGTAATGCTAACTGTAAATAGCATTTGCAAAGATAAAAAAACAAAAGTGCATGATTTAATAAAACATTTTATTTGTTCCCATTTCACAATTTGCATATTATCTTTGCAGGTTGAATACAGTTGCAAGTTTTTATTGACCTTTTATTCAAACTATTCTATATTGAATGTATACTATAAAAATAAAAAACTTTAATAATTTTTCTTTTTTAGTTTAGTAACTTTGTGTACTATAGTACCTGTAAGAAATAAAAGCAGAAAACAACATAAACTGGAATTATTTGTATTGATATGAAAGTGTGACATAATTAAAATATCATGGAGAAGTACTGAATCACGTTGTTGATGTGTTTTTCATTTCACTATGTACAGGCAAGAGGGAAACGCTGATTGGGCACATTAATTCCAGGAATGGTATCCTAGTGACATCTTACGTGGGTGTTGTTCAGCATCGAGAGAGACTCTTTTCTAGAATGTGGCACTATGTTATCTTAGATGAAGGGCACAAGATTCGTAATCCAGATGCTAAGGTAATAAAATAAAATGTTAAGAATTATCAACATAATAGTTACAGATTTACCGTTGTGAAAAACTATAAACATCATCATAACCTGCTTTAACGTGATTTAAGGAAACTGTTTAAGTAAAATTTTATAGAGTTTTTTTAAAGGGAAATTAATTGTCTATGAAGAGAGGTTTTTTTTGTAATTTTGTTTGTTCATTATAATTTACAATGTGGTATGTTTTTTTCCCCCACATTCTTTTTGCTTGCATTAAGGTTGTCAAGTATTTCCCTTAAAAATGTACGAAATAATAACAATTGTAGTGTGTGCAAATAATTCCACAGTTTTATTGCATTATTTTTTAAGTATTTTGATTATTCTGAAAAAGCTGATTGTGCTCATTTTGAAATAACACTCCTAACCTATTGAAAGTACATTGTGCATTTAGTAATCATGTGGTATGTTAATACATGATGTTTTATTAGAAGTATCTTCATGTTGTGCCTTTCTAAGACATGTTCAGCATGGATGGGAGCTAGGAGGTGAACGACGGTAAGTGAACTCTGCTTTCCTACACTCAGAACAGTCCTGTTGTTCCTGACCATTTCACAGAATGCATGAGGTGAGATAGGATGAAGGTAGAAATGTGTCTGAATTAACATAAGTGACTTTAAAGAATGGATCCCGCAAGAACCCTTCACTGTTGTGATCACCACACTACGTGCATCAGAATCCCTAGAATTAAACTGAGGACCATGTAGGTGGCTGTATATGGATCTATTAGGAAATATCACTGGTCAGCCAATAGTGGTTCCTTTCAGTCTTGCTGGCTTGCCTGGTGGGGCGCTAGGGAGGAGGGTGGCTCTTAAGTGGCAAACAGTTGTGATTTAAGGTCAGCAAACAGCAATATTGAGATTTTGCGCATCAGCAAAAGTCACTTTCTAATTGGAAAGCTACGCAAAGCTGATCAACTACAGTATTTATTCAGTTCTAAGCAGCACATTTTTTCAGAATTTTTTTTTTAAAATACAAGAGTGCTGCTTGGAATTGAGTACTATCAGTTTTTTGGCCTAAAAAAAGTATTCATTTTCCAATTTTTAATATAAGGTAGATAAGTTCTAAAAAATCTCTGTGAAGGTCTGGAATAAAATGATTCAAGTAAGGTGTACATACAACATTAAATTGGTCGTTTAAGTTACTTGTTCTTCTGACGGAATTGAATGCAGGACATAAAATATGGTTTTTCAAAGCAATTTCTTAACAAAACAGATTACATACTGTGACCAGCCATTTTGACATGTCGCTATTAAAATAGGGGTTATACGTTAATTAAACTTAATTATAGTTAGAATCACCATAGAACTGTAATTAAAATTTGTATTTGCTTATAATCTATAGTAGAATATCATATATTGTGTAAGAAAACTGTTGCAGTTATAGTTTTGATGTTAAGATTGTCCATTATTGTCTGGCATAGGACCCGATTGGTCTATTGGTTTTCCGCAAGTTAAGACGCCAAGGCCCGGGAAAGTCTGTGTGTAATTGCGGTTTGCATGGACCACAAGCGAGGGTGATGCGCCTCGTGGAGCACCTTCGATTGAGAGTTCCAAGTAATCATACATTATAATTTCCCCTGAACCACCTATACGAGAACTAAGTACAATTTATCAAATAACAGACAAGGTGATACGATAGATGTGCAGGTTCACTGACTGAGACCCCTGCAAACACAGTGTCGCGTCATATCTACGAAAGGAGGTGGTCACAATACATGCTCCGTATCATGATAAACTTTCTCCAGAAAACAACAGAAACTTCTGTGGTAGCAGATCAGGTGGATATGTTTTTGTGGGAACAGAATCTAGGGTGACGTGCTGTATCTTTACCTATAATAAACAGCACAACTATCTAGCGGGAAACCTAGCAGCTGCACGTGGAGTAGCAGCACAGCCATTGAGTGACAAGTGTAACAACTGCATGTTGGAGTAACAGCGCAGCTATCTAGCTGATGACGCAGCAATGCGTGGCCATCGATCATGTTATTAAACACAAAGCTCATTGATATGCACTACTAGTCACAGTAAATATTATGCATGGGCCAAAGTTGTCTTTTGTGGCGGAATATAAACATTTAAGTTAAAGGCATGAAATTCAAATGGCAATGTTTGTTATTTTACCAAACGGCTGTACCATGAAGGAGGAAACAAAGTTTGCAAAGTGTTGCATGCTGTGCAGTCTCCATCTTTATTTTCAAGCAATGGCGAAATCCGCACACAGTAGTAGCTTCCTTGCAGTGTGCACTCAAGAATGTATTTAATAACAGAATAACGTTGCATAAGTTTTTTAGCATTTCCATTAATACAAGCATTGGAACAAGGTTTCGATAACATGAATGCAGATTTTAAGCAGGGCTTTCAAACGTATTTAATCAAACACTTATATTTATTGCGTATACTACTGAAATTCAAGGTTAACCCCAAAATGCTTGTAGCTCTTCAAAATTAAAATAAATTAATTATCAAAAAAGTGAACTTAAATTATTTCCTGTCTTACAGTTTCATGTACCATGACCGTCAACCAAAGTGACATTCCAGGACAGTAGCAGCTCTTCCCCTAGTATACCGTATATGCGTGAGAGCAGAAGCTGTATTATCTATCACATCACTTACAAAATCTTTGTAGTTGCTGTTGACACAGTCGTGCCATATTCACAAGTTTCATTATGGAATTTAGTATAGAATTGTGTGTCGTGTGTAGGTGTTTTAAGGTCATATTTTGGTTTGTGTTTAAGAGAAATAACATTTATATACGGCTAATTTATAGAGCTTAGGATTTTAAGGTGTTATTTTAATAACAATTTTGTCATTAAAAATTGTAGATTTCGTCTTTATTGTCATAAAAATATTTACTATATGCGCATCAATACGTACTTGACAAATTCAATTGCAATGATCTTAGGTTACTACAATAACTAATTAGAAAAAATTTTAGCTCAACGTTATTTAAAAAAGATGGAAGAAAAGAACACCATTGAATAATTATCATTAAAAAAATCACTTTTTACAGTTATTTGATTCTACAACAAAAGTAAACTTCATCTAGTTGAAGTTTTAATTATTGAGAATATGTTCACAAAATGTTTACATTTATAATATCTATTGTATCATTCATGCTTAAGATTTAAATGCCTTTTTTCACTGGCTGTGATCCACAATTACAATCTCCTTGCTGGTAGTAAAGTATTCACTAGTTAACGGCAGCACGGTCTTAGATGGTATTCGTCACTGACAAATAGTCACTTAAACAATATATGTAGAATTTTGCCATCCTCTGTGGATATTGTGCGTGTCACGCTGCATCGTGTTGCTGTTTTGCGAGACCAGTTTTAAGAGCAACAGGAATGTTCACAGGGAAGCTACACAGCTTTGATTCTACTTTATAGTTTCTTGTGTACCTTTTTTGATGTACGGGAATTCTAAGAAAAATGAGGGAAATGATTGGGATATTGGATTTACAGTCTTATTGGATAACCTGTGTGAGAGCTTTGTTGTATCGAAATCCCAGCCAATGTTATTATTTTTAGAGTTAATAAAAATATTAGTGTAATCTATAATAAAACATGCATCATTAAAATAATGTGTTTTACTAATCTTAACTAAGTATTATGATAATGTAATCATTTTTGCCACAAAATGGATATATTGTTAGACAATACAGATTTTTACTTGCAACATTTACAGTTTTCCCTGAAATGTGTGCTTAACAAAATCATTGTAGATGTAATTTTTAATTATATATATATAGACTTAGATAAAATTTGCTTTAACCAAAGCAAGTATTTTGTGAACCCAATTGATTCATGTGCATCGTTTTAGTAATTCACTTGTCATTCTATATATATATATATATATTATTTTTTTTTTTGTAGAATATTTTATTGAGAAGTGTGTATTAAAAAAATTGACTATAAATTCTAAAAACTATTAGTGGAGGCAGTTGGGATTAAACATCTAACCACAATACACACTAAGAACCCCAGTATGCTGTGCAACCATGCTAACCATTATCATAGATAAACATAATATGTCTTTGCAGCATAAATGAAAATTACTAAGAGCAATCATTTCGCCATGAAAACTATTGGATGTTTGGGAAATAAATGAATATCCTATATATTTAAAACTGCTTTTTAAGGTTGAAGACCTGGCCTAAGTCACAGACTGAACAGTTTCTTTGCTTCATAATTTGAATGGTTTCATCTACGGAGTCATTTTCACTGGTTTTTGCCGATTTGGTTTCATATACACCAGTGTAAGAGTTCCGTCTGCATGGTGCTTGAGTTGTGTTGTAGTGTTTGAAATCTCGTTTTTTTGACAACATTTTAAAATGTGCCCTCAGTGTTTTTAACTATTAAATGACATCATACCCCAGACAAGGAAGGAATGGCTCATAAAAGTTACCACACATGCTGCTAATATTATTTTAGAGCCCTCCAGTATAGTTAAACTGCTTTTTCATACTGCCATATCTTGAAAAATAGTAGCTGGAGATGAGCCAAACTACAATACGAGCCTGTATTGAACTTGGCTAAAGACTTTTCATCAATAAAATGAAAGGGTCACCACCAAAAGTCCCATAGATACACGCAGCACTACAAGAACACTGCACGCCAGTTCAGAGCCCTGCGCATAACGGCGGTGGTTCTCTTGTCGTACGTGTCAGTGTAACCTTCATGCTCCCGTGCATCTCTGCCAAAAAAAAGAGTAAATAATACAGACAGGTGGGCCCTTTAGTTTAGTATGTAAGGGAATTGCCCAACATACTACTGTTTATTTACAGTGATGTTATTACTATAGCTTGAATCAAACCCTTATTGGGGGAGGGAGCTCTCCACACCCCTCATTAAGATAACAAATTTATGAGATTTTTAATATATCAAAACGTTTGGGTAGCGAGATATTACAGAATAACTCTGTGGTGAATGATAGGCATAGCTCCCAGTTCTTAACAAACAATATCCCACAGCCAACAAGTTACAGAATCCCATTACACATCAGAGTAGGGTCACGTGGGTAGCATTTTTAAAATTGCACTCAGTAACAATAATCATTAACATCTAACTAAAATTTAGTTATCGGAATAACTGTCACTCTACATAATAGAGCTGAAAGGTGGTAGAAAAAGTGTTGTAATGAAGCAGTTGCTATTAATGTTATTGTACTGTACAGTATAAGAATACGTATTTCTTACCTCATAGTGACAGAAGCTGAGAACAGGATCCATGATATGATCTGGCCTTTGCAGATTAAAGCAGTGAAGGGATATGTGATTTAAGGTGACGCTGACAGTGAAGCAATTCCGTACTCCTCATCGCATTATCCTGTCTGGCTCGCCAATGCAGAACAGCCTCAAAGAACTGTGGTCTCTGTTTGACTTCATCTTTCCTGGCAAGCTGGGCACTCTGCCGGTGTTCCTGGCACAGCTGGCTGTGCCAATTACCCAGGGTGGTTATGCCAATGCTTCACAAGTAGAGGTCAGTGCTTTACCAGTTGTCTTGCAAGTGGATGCCTGTCTCTGTTTCTGTCTGTGTCTACTACTCAACCTCCCTTGTATATGATCTCTTTGTATCCACAATTTGCTAATCAGTGTTTTAAACTTCAAAAATATGTGAGGAATGTTTCGGCATGGCCATGATACTATGGTGCTTTTCTGCTCTTTTATGTTTTTAATTATTGTTTTAACTGTGTGTTCACTTTTTGGTTTGGGTGGCATGCTTTATTGTGTCAAAACACTATCTGTTCTGGTGTTTACTTTATTTAAATAGATCTTGGAACTTCAGTTGTTAACAGACCAATATGGTGGAATTGGCATGCAGCAATAGAATACATTATTCATTACATCTGCCATTCTTTTGCTGGCATTTGGTCCATACTCCAGTTTTGATGTGTTGTTGGTCAACTATACATGCTGACACTACCTGTAACCATGCTACCTGCCACACATGGAAGACCAGCAGCAGAAAAGTGAGGGAAACTACTTGCTGACATTTATATGCACTGGCAATTATGATCATCTTTTCTTGTAGACTAAGCTTCCTTCACGCCTACAAGAGATACGTTGGAGACGAGATGGCTGTTCCAGGAACAAGCAGTTCTGTCTCGATCTCTGCCACACCTGGCTGGCTGGAGAGTGTTCACAAAAAAAGTTTTGTGCAATGAAAATGTTTTGCTTAAAATCATTAGCAAAGTGTTCTTTATTCAGGCGAGGTCATTGGAGACCTCGTGTCTGTTTCTCTGTTTTGGCACCCTCTCCTTAATGCCGTATCTCCTGGTGATGTTAGTTTTTGTGATTGGAGGTAGAGAAAAGTAGTTTGTGAGAAGTTGAGCTATACCTAGCTTCCAACTGCACATACGTACACAGTCTGTTAATGCTGGTATGGAGTCTGCAAGGAAAACCTTTGTGTGTCTTCAAAATATAAGTTACTTCTAACCTTTGCAGGGGTGCCATTGGATTTTTTTTGTTAGTTACAGTGTGTGTGTTGAAGTGTAGTCTCAGATTTATACACACTTCCTGTGGCTCTGGCCATCAACTCCATCTATTTTGTTTGTCCTTCGGCAACGCCAACCCTAGATTCATCCTATGTTGTAACATTGAGAAAAAGTGTTGCCCCTTGCAAATGCCCCACTCATTGAAGCTACTGACAGAAACCCAAAGTTAATCATTCACTCTGACACAATTTTGCTAAAGAATGTTGGTGAGCCTATTATTGTATAATTTTTAAGGAATTGTCAAGTATGTAAGTTTTTCCATGTGACCTCTTTGAGAAGCAAGTGCAGGAATGCCAGCTAAGAACTCTCTTGTTTCATTAATTATCCTAGAAAGACTATCCAGAAAATGTTAACTCAGATGGGACTGATCACTTTTCCTGTTTTGTAATGTTACAAATAGAGCAACGTTTTAGTCATTGGCTCATTTCTGCATGTTGGTAGTAGTGGCAGTAAGTTTGTCAGTTTACCTACTTGCCGAACAAATGCATACTCTGCCTTTGAGGAATGCCAACTATGGTGCACATCCTAACCTCACTTGAGGATCTAACCCCTGACTACCATGCTACACTTCACACGCAGTAATGTAAAATTTAATTTTAAAGTATTAAAAATTAAAAACTGGTATCCCACATGAGTTTCCATAACACAGGAGGGACAGAGAAAGAGAAAGTTAATCATCATGTCATGACTAGACTTGGAAACATTATTAGCTTATTGCTCAGCCACCTACATTTTTTATCGTGAACTTGCTGACATATGATTAATATTTTGTACAGGTGGCAACAGCTTATAAGTGTGCAACAGTGCTGCGAGACACCATTTCCCCATACTTGCTACGCAGGATGAAAGCAGATGTAAAATTACACATCAACCTACCTGCAAAAAGTGAGCAGGTGCTGTTCTGCAAGCTGACGGAGGAGCAGCGGCATCATTATAAGGCCTACCTGGAATCGGGGGAGGTGGATAGGATTTTGCAGGGCCATGCAAAGATATTTCTGGGCCTCATTAACTTGCGGAAGCTCTGCAACCACCCAGACCTCTACTCTGGTGGCACTAAGCTGTTTGCAGGGGTACGTCTACAGTAATGGTAGCATTTAGGGATAGTATTGCAGTCTTATGTGTGGCATTGAATCGGTGAATATGATGTTCACATTAAGAGTAAAGGAAAATTCAAAGAAAACTGTTCATTTCAAAACAGTAAGAAAAAAAGGTTTTCTTTATTCATTATTATTGCAGGGGTGCATATGTAGTAGAAAGATGCAACAAATTCCTACTGCAGGGCCATATTTACTAATCAAGTGAACCATGTGAAAAAACTTTCCTAAAAACGTAACCAGTTTATGGACTTGTTGGATTTGTGCTGTAAAGGAGTTGTGGCAGGGAAGGAGGGAATGACATTCAGCTTAAGTTAGAGTAAATGTTGCTAGATAGTTTTTTGTTTTTCTTATGACTGTAAAATATTATTATGTACATCAGTAAAGCTTCACTTTGTGTACGTAAAACTGAAAGTATTATATACAGAACTGAAAGGCATAATTTTATACTGTAACAACATAAGCTCCTTGAAATTTTTGCATAATTAGTCATTTGTCATCAGAAAATAATAATGATAGTTCATATGTCAATTTTTTTTTTTCCAATCCTTTGTGACTAGACAGCATTATGGGTACCAAATCAGTAGGACGCCACATCTGTAATTTTTTCCTTCCTTAGTCTGCTACCTTTAGGGGTGTGCAAATAATGGATTTTGATGTTCAAATATTTTCAAATTGAGCTTGTATTGAACTTAAAAAAAGTATACATTAATAAATAATGCAATACACACTCACATTCATACATATGGTGGAACTGAACTCTACCAATAAACTTCGGCAGGTGATTCCTCATTAAAAAATAGGTTGGAAAAAAAATATATATATATATATATAAACACACTCGATCAATATCCCAAGTCTATTCCTGAAGGGTGTAACCACCCTTGAAAGTGTAGCTGGAGCTGACATTTATTGCTTGTAAAATAGCCACAATGAAAGATAATTTCTGAGATTCTGGATAATGTATTATTGAACAACGATGTGCAAACTATAAAATTTGGGTGCGGTTATCAACTCTTCCATAAAAACGGATAGACTGGNCCAAGTCTATTCCTGAAGGGTGTAACCACCCTTGAAAGTGTAGCTGGAGCTGACATTTATTGCTTGTAAAATAGCCAGAATGAAAGATAATTTCTGAGATTCTGGATAATGTATTATTGAACAACGATGTGCAAACTATAAAATTTGGGTGCGGTTATCAACTCTTCCATAAAAACGGATAGACTGAAACCCCACATGCGCATTTACAAATGCAACTATTTGGCATTTTTGGGTACTTCCCTGCAGATTAATAATTGACCATACATATTAAAAAAAGGTTTGCCTTGAGTTTTAACCTTACTTGCCATTGTTATAGTTCATTTCACATAAGGAGGCCACATTCTGACAGTCAGTGAGTGGCAATTTGATGTATTCTAAACAAACAATGTGCCATTTACAAAATCCTGTATTAGCTGATGCACGAACGAACAAAAGTTAATATTACATTGGCTATTCTGAGTGCACTGCCGACACACATTAGACCAGCCGAAAATACGCGATAAGAAAGAGTTCCAATTTTAATTAATACATTTTATTTTACGTGGTCATAAAACAGCGGTTTTTAGTGTTAAAAACTAAACTTTGTGCTAAAGTAGAAATGTATAGGTGTTCAAAATTAAAGTCACATTAAAATGATCCATATCCAAATGAAACGCAATTTCAAAAACTTTTTTCACGTCTTATTCCCCCTCTCCAACTCGGCTTTCCTTACGTGTTTGATATTAATTCCAAAAGCATACCGAAATATTGCATAATATTGTTGGATTATTTTTTATAATAATCTGACTGAAAAATATTTTAAATTCCTTTCGTTCCGAGCCTAGTAATAGAACAACAGTAAACTTTACAAATACGCTACCTCTTGAGAAAAAAATGTGGCTCAGAGCACGCGCTGAAATGTTGTGCGTGCCATCTATTGGGTTATTTTCGAAGCACTAGAAGCCAGAAGAGAATAGCGTTCATTTGCTTTATATAATATATTTACGAACAGATACCAATAGTTTTATTTTTCACGAGCTCTGCATAATTTTTAAAGTAACATATATTTTGTGTACAGCTTTTACGAACATCCCTACACACGCCCTTCAAACCTCTCGCAGCCTCTCACAGCCTGTCGCGGCCCCCCAAGTAGTTCACTAATTGCCACACGAAGCAGCACCTCCTGGATGTACTGACTCGTGGCATCAAAGCCAGTTGATGGCGAATGGATACATAAACGAAAAGTAAACATTAGTGCTGCGATCGCCAACTGTCAAGAACGTGGCCTTCATATATGGTACAGAGTATATCAAGAAATCAACACGTCATAATGATTTGCAACATTTGCAGTGTTAGATCATATTGTTTTAATGTCTCTAAAACGGTAGCGTTTAGCGTAAAAAACACAAAGCGACTTTTCAATTACCAAGTACAGTAAATTACTAAGCCGCGGGAAGAAACAATAAATATTGGCCAGTTACAATTTTAAATTCACAAATAGAATTCCAACCCATCCGTTTTTATGGAAAGGGGTTGATGACCACACCCAATTTTTTATTGTTTGCACATCGTCATTCAATAATGCATTATCCAGAAACTCAGAGATTTGTCTTTGACACATGAAGCTTCCTATACACTATTATTTTCAACTTTGCATCATCACGTGCGCATCACGTGTCCAGAGGGATTCAAACCCCAACTGGCCACCTCCAAGGCCAGCGCCAATGTAGTAAAATGAAGTCTCATCATTGACCCCGCCGCTTGTACCCTCACTAAGAAGCAGCCGCCGGCATGCAAGCGTTTGCCCCTAAGCGAGCAGTGGATACCACTTGCACAGTTGTCACACCACCCTGTCGCCACCCCGCCAAGAGATGGCAGCAAAGTCGCCGCCCGACCCGAACCCAAGGGGTGATGGCAGAAGATAATCGAAGCACCTGAAACACGAAGGAACCCCTGCAGCCCAAGGTATATAGGGGCTCACGCCCAGCAGAAACGCCAGTTGTTCACGTAGCTCGCCTTAGCATCAGTCATGCTAAGGTTCTCTACTAACAGCTCCAGTCCTCCTGAGGACTCTCTTGAGAGCTTCCAGTATTCTGCCAGCCTTCTGCACTGACACCTTCTCTACCAGTACAGCCGAAGAGCCGTCGCTACCTCTGACACTTGTCGTCAAAGATCACCACACCCAACATGTACACAAGTGGTGCCCCGGGTCCCTTCAGGACTACCAGCCACAATTAGGGTTTAGTTGTTTTCACGGCTACATAATGGTTTTCTTATGTCCGCTCTTCAAACTGACAGGGCCCTTCACCTGTCTTGCCCTTATACAAAGCTCGTTGAACACCTAGTGCGTGTAGATGTAGGACATAGTACGGGTCACCGTGTTCTATTCTCAAGAGAGTAAAACACATATTTCATCTAACTTCTGTCTTTCCTTGTTCTGAAGTGAACTTGTGCCTTTTCCCCAACCTGATAAGCATCACCCTAAAAGGGAGCGGCAGGGGACTGTGATTTGACAACAATTTCCAACGTAGAGTAGGACCGTGGGCAGACCTTAACCAGGACTGCACGTACGTCACACACGCCACAAAGTAGATGGCCACCCATACTGTGGACCAGGTACGTGAAGGTATATGGTGCACACGTACGGTAGAACCCTAACCACTAGAAAGACACACAACGAAGCATCTGGGCCAACTAAGTCAGCTAATCCATTCCCTCCAGAGTGTATAAACTCGCTGGAGGGAGTGCAAGATCTCACGAGGCTTGACCCAGGAACTTCTGGGGTACACTCTAGCTAGGGATTTGTTGCCTGCCGCTCTCTACGGGAGGAACTGTGGCATCCTTCTTCGTCACGACATTCGCCCACCGAGGGAGCAGGAGAAATGCACGGAGCACAGCTGCTATTCTTGCATCTCGCCACCTCCTAAGTAATCAACTTATACCAGCCCTCAGCTTTTTATCCTCCCAGGAGAGAGCACAATCCGCCAGATACTTGGTGGAGCCTCACTCCACTCCACTCCACTACCCTCCCCGCCAACCTCTTTGGCATTCCAATTAGGGTCCCTGGAGCTGCCCACCATGCCGTAGCGCTTCTACGATGAGGGATTCCACTCCCACTGGGAGTGATTCTAGAGGGCGAGCCATCCCACGAGATGTTGACCGCTGGGACACCCGCACCAACCAACCTAGCTCCAGCCAGCCCACAGACGCACCAACAGCCAGATGATGTCAAGGTAAGCCTGCTCTGCCACCCGCTCCGGCCGCAATCGACATCCGAAGGTCAGAGACAGGGTCTGCCCCAGGGAACCAACACCCGTGGTATGCCAGCCACCCACCCCTTACGTTCCAGACGCCCGTAGGTATCACCCCGAACTCACTGGCTTTGTGCCTAGCCCGTGGCCATTGCATCCAACTTTATATGAGGGACCTGTGCGAGGCTGACGAGCCATAATCCTGATGCCTCCACAGTGGAGTCCGCCCTCTACCTGTGCACAACTGATTGAGCAGAAACAAAAATCTACTTGATGTGACGTCCCATTCCTTGGTCGTCACGCGTCAAGTTCAGTTCCAGCCGATTATATAACAATTTTTGTGTGAAATTAAAAAAAAAATATGAGACCGGATACATTGTGACGAAACTATTAGTGGTGCACCAGTTTTTTTAAATTGATTGAAATCAGCAATTATTTCTTATTACCCATTAATCATAACCGGCTATTATTCAAATGATTACTTGTACCAATTAAGTTAATACTAGTTCAACAGCAACGCACATAATTTTTTAACCAAAACCTAAATAAATATTTTGTGAACAAAATGAGCATACTTATTGAAATAGTATTTGTTTTCAACCTTGTTAGTTTTTAATCGTTGAAATTTTAAACACATATAAATGCTCACTGCACACTTTTGGGTAAAATGTACTACGCATTTATTAACGTGTGTACAGGATCAACACGCCATATAAAGATAACAAATAATTTTTGTCTTTACAAAAGAAATCAAACATGATGTGTATCGCACAAGCACGCAAACAGGGCGAATATTCACAATCACAATTGTGTTAACGTTCAGACAAGGCATAAACAAACCATATAAATAAAACGAGTAGTACCAACCCACAACATATGTGTCGTATTATAGCCAACCATTGCCAACTCCTCTGCTTTGGTATGTGTTTACATTGGGTGAATATTGTTGGCCATCTTGAGCATCTCTGCACAGAACATTTTTACGTTTTCTAAATATTACAATCTTTTTTTAGGAATTATTTTCTGCATTTAATTAAGTTGTTATTCAGTTGTGCATAATTTGTGTTTTTCCTATACAGACTTGGTGATAAACATCTCATTATTAAATTATTTGGCAGCATGCAAACAGCATAGCAGCTGTTTATTTTTATAAACATTTAAACTGTCTGCAAGTGAGTTCAATGAATAGTTTTGGTGAAAGAAGCACCATGTCAACACAAGAGAAGGAAAGGGAAGTGTGAAAACACTTTACAATTTCTAGAGATGATGAAAGTAGAGTAACATGTGTGTATTGTAGTGTTACAGTTTCACATGGTTGCAGTACGAAAAATCTGTCAAGTTTCATAACCACAAATTTGTGGAATCTTGTTAAGTCATGATATCCTCAAGAATTGGTAGCGAATGCTTGTAATGTGGTTAGGCCTGTTGAAGATATGAATGCTGGCCCTTCTTAGAAAAAGTTGAAACTGTTGCAACCAAAAATTACGGACATTATTAAAAAGAAATAGTTTTACGATGCCAATGACTCCAGAGCACTGGAACTAACGAAACTGATCGCAGAAATGATATGTGAAGATATGGAATTGCTGTGCGTGTTCTACTGGGATTACTGCCCACGTGATGATTCAGATTAACTTTTCAGCTAATGAAAATGTTTGTCTTTTCTTAGAGGCACTCATTTTAATTTTTCACTAAAACTGTTTCAAGGATGAATTAATTTTCACTACATAAATATTAACTGGGCATGTGCGAAGGTCGTTTTTTTAAATGCGAAGCGAAGTCGAAGCGAAGCTTGCATCATGCGAAGAAATTTTGAAGAACAATCAAAGCTGAAGGCTTAAAAAATATATATAGTAGGCTACAGTTTTCAAGTATATTTNTAAAAAATATATACAGTAGGCTACAGTTTTCAAGTATATTCAACTCGTTTGTACTGTTACTGCCAAAAAAATGTATGCCTACTAGACACTGAGCAATGGAATAAAACATATCCTAATCTTACTGCTGCAAAACTGAAATATCAAAATCTGTAAGAAAGTAATTATTACACAATTATAAAAACTACCATACTCCATATATCCAGTCCCATTTGGCACCACCACCGCACAGTGATGTCAATGGATGCCTATCATTATTTGGCCTCTTCCCTTTCCTTCTCCAAGGACTCTTGTCAATGTCAGGCTAGATAGTAAACTTGCTAGATGGCGGTGGCATTAGGGCCTCAGAGCAAGAGAGTTGAGCCGCCACTTTCACTGCTTACAAGGAAAGTGTGAAGTTCTACCAAAAAGACTATCAGCTGTGGTGTGGTACATACGGCAGCCCCCCCCCAGCCTCCCTTGGCACGTGATAATTTATGACATCGTTACACATGTCAAAATTAGAAAGGCACAGAAACATTAATTTTTCGAGACAGAAAATCAACACTGTATTTGTGTTATGTTATGGTCGGTCACCCTCCTATTGCCTTCCACTGGTGTGTGTCAGGCATGACGTTTTGTTAGCCTAACAAAAGATAGATGAAGGGGAAGGGGGNGCACAGAAACATTAATTTTTCGAGACAGAAAATCCACACTGTATTTGTGTTATGTTATGGTCGGTCACCCTCCTATTGCCTTCCACTGGTGTGTGTCAGGCATGACGTTTTGTTAGCCTAACAAAAGAGAGATGAAGGGGAAGGGGGAGAAGAGACAAGGAAAGTGGGAGGTGACATCTATTTGGAACATGCACGGGCCACCCACCGCCAGTATCAGACCGTCGGGAGGGGAAGGGGCACCCACCACCGGGCGGCACATTCCACAGCTGCAGCCCCAGCCATGCCTACCTGCCCAGGCGGCTGTAAAAACATTCACTCCTCCCCTTTGCAGGCCGACTGAGCCTCAGCAATGTCAAGCTGGTAGATTATCTCAGCAGGGTGGAGCTTGGGATAAAAACTATGAACTTTGTTTGAAAAGCAGTGTAAGTTGAGAATATTTTCCATTGAGGTTTTCCTTTCCCAGTGTGCTTCCTTCACAATTTGCATTATTCGCGGGAAAATGAAAACATTATTTCCGGGAATGTTTGTTATTGTTCTTATGGAGAAACATTTGAGGCTAGAAAAATCCTGCATTATAGGCGGGAAAACCCTTCAAATGGGAACCTTATAAGCGGGTTCTACTGTAGTGGGCAGTTCCCAGCAAGTAACCATTCTTGATACTGATGGCGAAGATGGTCTTTAAAAGGCTTGTTCATACAAACAACCAACACTTGGAGTTGCGATATCATGCCTCCTGGTATGATTAGAAGGTCCGTATTAGTCCTGTGTTGCAGACTTGACACTGTCTTTCAAGGTACTCTTGAAGATATCTCAACACAACAGTCCACACTGCTTCAGAAGAGCACCGGGTCTCCTGTTCCAAATAATCAACAGTCATTCCAACATTAGCTCACTTGTCATCCACCCTTTATCATTACATTTGAAAATAATGCCACTAGGCAACTTCTCCTCGGAGAGATTTTTCCTTTTCAAGATAACAAACGGGGGAAGTTTCCGCCTTCTGCTAACACAGCCAACATAACTGTAATGCGGAGCTTCTCGTTTCAAGATGTTTTTTTTTNGGGAAGTTTCCGCCTTCTGCTAACACAGCCAACATAACTGTAATGCGGAGCTTCTCGTTTCAAGATGTTTTTTTTTAAATTGTATTTTTACCTTTCACGTTTACTGTTCTGCTAGCAGGCATATCAAAGTATACTGCGGTCTTGTCTGAATTCCCTATCTTGGATAGCAAATAAGAATGTTTCTGGCGAAGTTGAATAACATGCCACTGGTATTACACAAGTTTTTCCTCAATCTTTTGGTAACCTTTGAGCAATTTTGGTCCTTCTTCTCAGTGAAAAGCCATGCCGCTGCATAAAACATGTGCACCACCCATTGCTTGCTTTGGAATCACATCGAGGAATGTTACTTGCAGTTTTCATCGTCTTCATTCTAATTTCTTCCCACGAAACTGGAAGTCCATTCTAATGCTTATCCCACACAAACTCTAACACAACTTCTTCCACTTCATTCAACCTTCCNACGAAACTGGAAGTCCATTCTAATGCTTATCCCACACAAACTCTAACACAACTTCTTCCACTTCATTCAACCTTCCTTTCTTTGGCCCGCGAAATGCTTTCTTATTGAATGCGTACACTGCAATTTATTTTCACGAAGTCTTCACGTGCTAACATTTGCTTTGGTAATGGAAAAATGCCTGGCTGTAGCACAATTGTTATGCATTTTTGCATACCAAACCACCATTAGTTTAAAATTTACGTCATAACTACAACGTTCAAATTTTCTTATTTGCGACTTGATAAACCTTTTTTTTAATGTGGTTACTCATAATTAATCAGCACGTGCTCATTTACCAATATGTTTGACACAAAACCGGAAAATGACTTCGACCAGGAGTAAACAAAGCACGGAAAAATAAATTAGAAGTCGTAGATACAGCTACTATCTCGTACTCACAACCCCAGATGTATTCACTTTGGGAATGTTGGATGTCAGCGCTAAAGTTGGTCATCAAATAACTTTGATCACTCACGTTCACAGACATGACACCATTTTGGTGATCACGTAGCTGCTCTAGATCACAAGATGTTTAGTTTACCACCATGTTACAATTGTATCTTTGATAAACGTAACCTAACCAAACTGCCTGTAGTGTAATGTAATGCACTGACCCATTTATGCATATTTAATACTTGTACCAATATTTTAGCAGTTGTTTTGTCAGGTGGTTTCGCAATAATTAGAAATATCTGCCCGCCTGGATTGAAGACTAGTAACAGAGTCTATTGGAAGACAAACGTGATGTCCTTCCACACATTAAATCTCAATAGAGAAATCACTTATGATTCACGAGTGCTCTGGAATGTAATGCTGTCACAGGTTGTATTGTTGCCACCACNCTCAATAGAGAAATCACTTATGATTCACGAGTGCTCTGGAATGTAATGCTGTCACAGGTTGTATTGTTGCCACCACGCTGTTTAGGCCCGCCATAATTGTAACGTGGCACGCGGCTCGTTCTGCCATATTTATAAAGATGCACGTCAAGGTATTGACGGCTGGAAATTACCACTCTGCTAGCTCAGTAGTAGAAACACGAACTCTTTAAAAGGCACCAATTAAATACCTAATAATGTAGTCAAGTTCCGGTTTGTTATTCTTTAAGTTTATTTACTAAAGATGCCACAGTTCAGGTATGCCGAGTACGAACAGGATTTACAGATACACAGACAATCCAGAGAGCAGCGTCACAGTCGTTGTTGATTATTTAAGTCATAAAAACTTGCCCAAAAAAAAAAAACAGATGCCGCGACCTCCCAGACTGACTGAGAAATAATCTAGCAAATTCAAGTTTGCAGGTGTGAGGGTTATGCGCCATGCCCGACGCGGTCTCGGCGAGTCGCAGCTGAGAGCCTACTGCTGGTTATCGACTGCTCCAGAGTCTTGAGGGTCTACTGACTTGAATGGCCACAGGCACACGAGTATTTGTAGAGTACCTATCCACCCCTACCCCCCTCCTAAGACAAATGCACGGCAGCTGACATCGCAGCTGACATCGCATCTGGCAGCGCCATTCAAACTGCGTCGTAGTAAAAAATAATTAAACTTCTCGAATAAAACTGTTGACATAGTTTGGAAAGGCTTCTAATCTAATGTTGACGCGTAACAGAAACTAAGATTTTCAAAATGGCAAACTTATGCCCGATAACATTATACCACGATAAACAAACCACCACTGCTTTTAATTTTGAACCCGATAAAATGTTACGAAGCTTGGCAAAGCAAAATAAAATTAACCTCTTATCCCGAAAATTAATAATACTGCGTGGACATTTGCTGTCAGTAATCACAACATGATGCACTTTGCGTGCGTCTTTAAAGCATTAGAATACATAACTGCACTTTTTGCACCATATCTCAAAAAATATGCATTTTAATAAAAAAATGTAAGAGATGAAAATTATTGGCAATAAAAAGGTGAACATAAATGTACTTCTAGCCTTCAACCTTTCTACNTGCGTCTTTAAAGCATTAGAATACATAACTGCACTTTTTGCACCATATCTCAAAAAATATGCATTTTAATAAAAAAAATGTAATAGATGAAAATTATTGGCAATAAAAAGGTGAACATAAATGTACTTCTAGCCTTCAACCTTTCTACAAAAACTTTTCTTGCAGTTTTCTGCCAGTTTCTTTCACATCATTGGTAATGTTTAGACATCTATAGTAACTGTGATACAAACTTTGTGGGTGCCAATTGCCAACTTCACTTGAGGGATCAAAAGCCTTCATATCAGATGAAGACACACATGACTTCTTTTACAATCATTGGTTGACCACAAAGTTATTTGGTATTTTAGTCTCCCTTTGGCTTCACATTTAGAATGGTTGTGTGGGGGGCCGGTGTCAAAATTAGTAATATCTCTGCAAACCATAACCGTGGGCTTNCTTCACATTTAGAATGGTTGTGTGGGGGGCCGGTGTCAAAATTAGTAATATCTCTGCAAACCATAACCGTGGGCTTCCAAATATTTACTTTCTTTGAGGATTCGTAAACACTCAGGAAGTGGAGGCAATCATAAATTCACAACTATTATCTGCCCTTTCCACTGACTTAAGTACCGTATCTATGCTGACACTCAGTCACTTTTTATTGTTAGGCCTTCCCAGCATGGTACTAGAACCAGATTTGTGGCATCTACAACATAATTAGCTACTCATACAGCTGGCTCACCATTATTTTTGGAAGAGATGGTACCAGGACTACTTTCATCAGTTATAACAAGAACTGAAAAGCACAAGGTCTGTTGCTAAAGAAACCTCACTATTGACACACTTTCACTGGTGAAGGATGCCCTCCTACCTGTACTCTGCAGTGTGGCTGAGGTGAAGACTCGACATGACCTCATTGTGCAACATATGGTTAAAGCTATGCTTTTACCAACCCAGTGCACATATGTACATGCTTATGTAGGTGTATGATTGTGTGAGTGTGTGTGTGTGTACACGCATGCATGTTTATTAATGTGTGAAGTATAAATATACCTCTCCAAAATCCTGGAAGTATTTGAAATAGACATCACTTTGAACTTGGAGTCACTCCTTTAGTGCTCCTAGTGGCAGGTGTGGTGTAGAGCTTTTGTCTAGCGATATTTGGAACAAACAGTTTCCAATTGAAACAAAACTTTTATTAATGTAATTGTAGTTGATANGCTTTTGTCTAGCGATATTTGGAACAAACAGTTTCCAATTGAAACAAAACTTTTATTAATGTAATTGTAGTTGATAGTAACCTTCATTGTAACAAAAGTAAACACAAATTTTGAGTGTTCAATTGAAATACTTTTACTTAAATAGTTTTGNGCTTTTGTCTAGCGATATTTGGAACAAACAGTTTCCAATTGAAACAAAACTTTTATTAATGTAATTGTAGTTGATACAAGTAACCTTCATTGTAACAAAAGTAAACACAAATTTTGAGTGTTCAATTGAAATACTTTTACTTAAATAGTTTTGTAAAAAAATTATAAGTTTAAGTGTTATTATATGTGTAAAATTTATGAACTTATTACCTAAATTTTATTGTTTACATGTTTTCAATTTTTTTTTTTTGCAGTACGTACTTAAAATTGTTACTATTTTATTTACATTACTTGCGGTTATCCAGATTGTGTTACAGTAGCATCCATTTTGTAATTCACTTT
This sequence comes from Clitarchus hookeri, assembly GCA_002778355.1. NCBI lineage: Eukaryota > Metazoa > Arthropoda > Insecta > Phasmatodea > Phasmatidae > Clitarchus > Clitarchus hookeri. The sequence continues at coordinate 1,249,524 of NQII01000152.1, read as the reverse complement.
CTATTATATAGAAACTATAATTTTGGTTTTATTCTTAGAGTTATGTTTNAAGTAGCATCCATTTTGTAATTCACTTTCTATTATATAGAAACTATAATTTTGGTTTTATTCTTAGAGTTATGTTTTGTTCAGATCCACTTTTCGTCTTTCTACCACTTTCTCTGTTAACCTCAAATTCAGGACTTATGGGGAAAAAATTGTCGGTTTTGCTTGGCGTTGTGTAGTAAACTGTGAATTGTGTTTAGGACCATGATCTGCCAGAGGAAGAGAGCTATGGTTACTGGAAAAAGGCTGGCAAAATGATTGTGGTAGAATCTCTCCTGAAGATCTGGAAGAAGCAAGGTCACCGTGTGCTTCTGTTCACTCAGAGCAGACAGGTGATTTAACGATGTAGCACCAGTGTTGCTTATTTTTATGCTGGAATATAATACAGTTAAAGAGAAAATTAGCTTTTAATAAATTTATTTATATTTTTTAAATTGCAAAATTATTTTGGTTTGGCTACTGGAATGACTATTTGTATAATAATAGGTGTTTAAAGTCAGTATGTAATTTTCATGAAAAATTTAGAAATTTGTTTAAAAAAAAATTGCTTTTTGCTGCACATTACAAAACTAATCTGATACGCACAAAAGTTTTCCTGTACTTGGGTTTTCTTAGATTCCCTGTGGTTTACGATCCAGCATTTTCCGTGGATAGGTTTTTTGGTATATGTACATAATAAACTACTCAGAATCACTGTTCAGAGTTCTTTGTTATAGTTTGCTTGGTGACCAAGTTAGTTTCCATGCTGTGCGTATGTCCGTGAGCTAGAAAACTGCATTTCTGAATAGTGTGTGTTCATGTTTTTAAAGTTTGTTGGTAGTGATGCACTTGAATTATATTCACAGTTTAATTGGATTTTGTTACCTAGGTTCATTGTAAAATAGAATAAAAGTAACAATCTTAAAAAAGTGGGGGAAAAAAAAAAAGAAGAGGAAATGACTACGGTAAAATCTTGTTATAACGTACATCGATCAATACTCAACTTTTATACCAAATTATGAAAGTACTTCATACCAAAAGTTTTATTTTTNGTTATAACGTACATCGATCAATACTCAACTTTTATACCAAATTATGAAAGTACTTCATACCAAAAGTTTTATTTTTTAAACTTTGATGCCTGACGTCGCAGAAACTGATGACGACGTCACGGCAAGGCAAAGTTTTACTGTGCCGGTCAGAGACATGGGCTATCTATTCGGTTTGACTTTACTGGCTGCCAACCGGACCCCGGCCGGTATATAAACTTGGGCACGTGGCTTGGCGGCACTGCACAATGTCTGGTGTGGGCTTAACTGTCCTCCGCAACACTGGTTTACACACAGCCACTGGTTTACCTGGAGTGGTTGTAGCCCTGGGTGGCTCCTGACTCGGCCGCTGTTGCTGCTGGTGCCGATTGGAACTCATGCCCAGTCCTTGGGCGAAGGTGGTGCTGCGGCTGGCGGTGCTGGTAGGAGCCTGCGGAGGGCTACTGATCCTGCTGGGTTGGAACCACGGGTTCGATATACCCAGTGGTACGTGGCGTCTCTGGCGGAAGTCGACGGCGACTGGATGCAGCTCACCGGCAGTTTTGTAGGGTGGCTGAAATAGGGAGTGTGGAGGGACTGGGAGGTGAGGCCTCTCCAGTTGTCAGGCGGCTTGAGCTCGTTCCCGGGGGGTTAAACTGCAGAGGGCAGCTGGCACTGGGTTGCAGTTCATGCTAGACTCTGAGGCGGTAGCTGCCCTCTTTGCTCGACACTTTGCACCACTCCAATGGGTGTATGGCACAGAGGTAGGAACAAAGGTCTTCCGCACTAAGGAAGAGCAGGTGACGAAGATCCCTAGCTAGGTGTAAAGCCAGTCGTGGCGAAGCCAACCAGAGTCGGACCCGTTTACCCCAACCGGCGAAGTTCAATGCAGTGTTTGGAGTAGTGGGTTACTCTGGATGTCTGAAAGCGACGTGGATATGGTCCAAAAGGGGTCAGACCTCCAGAACCAGTCCTATCACTCCTTCTGGCGAAGATAACGCGGTGGATGGAGTGAATTTAATGGGCTGGCTGACTAGTCGCCTCGTGGATTGAGCTTCTAATGGTTGTGGCTCTACTGTACGTATGCACCAGGTACCTAGCCGTACCTGATCTACGGTATGGGTGGCCGTCTAATGTGTGTGTTCGAGACGTACATGCGCCTGGTTAAGGGAGGCCGCAGTCCTACTCTAGGTTCAGCAAAGAGGGTTTCAATAACGTGGTGTTCTGCTTTTCCTTGGTGGGCCAACGTCTACTTGGGATTAAAGTCAAATTCACCCTACAAATGAATACTCAGAGGTTAGGTAAGATCTTGTGTTTATTCCCATGAGTAGAAACCTGAAGAAATAGCATTTGCAACAAAACAAAAAGTAACGCGAATTTTAGCATTTTAGTTCTTATGAAGCAATTTTTCCCGTTTTACTTCAAATAAAGCTATTTAAAAAATTTACACGACTTTTACTTGCAACTAAACCAATATTGACGGAATGAGTGTTACAAAATGATCTGTTTTTGTTGCTTTGCTAACTAAATATGGCAAAAAAAAATGTGCACCGACACGCAATGAATGTTTATATCATGTTTTGTGATTGAGGTTAGGAATACTCGTCGTACTGTTCACCAAACGTTTACACATGAGCACAAATGATGATGCGTCACTTTGAGTGAACATTCTAGTGCATGGTCCTGCAAAAGTTTTTTTGCTCACTAGGAAACCTCGCTGTTGTAGTGTTCATGTCAACCAAGCACCACGTTATCTATGGAATTTGCGCCAACTAGCTCGCTGAGTTTGTTAATATTCGTAGCATCGTCATGTTTTATCCAACAATTATTTATTTTTTACAAAGCGGTGCGGCGGTCAAAAATGTATTTATATGCATTCCCTTATATAGAATATGTTTGTAAATTTAATTATCATGTATTTTTGCGTTTTCACAAACAAAATTTTTATAAGCGAGCCTAACGAAAATCTGTTGTTGAAAGTTATAGTTCAAAAACATAAAGGTAGATTTCTCTAATTTTTTTTTCTGTTCGTACAAGGCACTTTTAGTGATTTTATAATTGTGTATAAATTGTTTACATTTGTCTCTTCATGAAACAATATGCCCTTGCCATTGCATAGTGACTGTTGTTCAAGGTGTCAGACAGAATACAAAATCTTAAGTAAGAAAATGTGAAATTGTTTTTAATGTTGTCTGTTAATAAAGGTAACTAGTGGTTTTGTCTTGAAAATGTGACTGTATATTTCTCTGAGAGTTTGGTATTTTTTGCAAGGAAATAAGAATTGTTAAAAAACACCACTTTTCAATAGGAATAACACTGCCAATTTCAGGTTTTATGAATAAAATGACATTTCTCAAATTATGTATGTCTTTTAAAGAGCACATGACAAATTGGAACAATTCTCATGCACAAACCTGCATTTTTGTAGCAAGAAAATAANCAATTCTCATGCACAAACCTGCATTTTTGTAGCAAGAAAATAACAGCTATTTTTTACAAAAATAACACCTATTTTTAAAAAAAATAACACATATTTTTGAAAAAAATAACACCTACTTTTTCAGGTCTCTACCCATGAGGAATAGACACGGTGGCCTGTACTAACTCCTAACTAACAATGAACTGTAATGGAGGTAAACTATGGTAATACCAGGTGAAGGGGACCTGTGCCTAAACTAGACAAGAGCAGATGTAGCTAGGTNCAATGGAGGTAAACTATGGTAATACCAGGTGAAGGGGACCTGTGCCTAAACTAGACAAGAGCAGATGTAGCTAGGTAACTATAATACTAACTGTCCCTAACTAACTCTAATGCTGTTGTCCAGAAGGGGCTCGGGTGTCACTACCAGAAGGCTAGTGAGTGTGTTAGGGGGATGAAGGTATGGAAGATCTCCTGAAGAGTGGTGGTCCTTCGTGAGGAAGGCGGTAGTAGCAGAGAACTCCAGCACACGAGGTGGTGGAGTGAGCTGGGCCGTGTGTTTGCCTATATGGACGGCCGGCTGCAAACCCTTTGACTCCCTTCGGTCGGTCTGGTATATTCGTGCTGGAGCTCCTCCCTTAGTGGTGACGGCCCCCATCTCTGGGGGGAGACTGGAAGTAGACTTCCCTGCTATGCAAGCTTGCGTCGGCTGCGCGAGCTCAGGCAAAGCGCTGGGCTGGCTTCTATCACGCGTGGAGGGTCGCGTGACATCTGACATAAATTCGAAAATGATCTTTACTGCCGTGTCCTTGGGTGCCCCTTGCCTAGGGGCGTGCTGGTTGTCCCTGATAGTAAGTCGTCCAGGGTTCAAACCCGCCTGGGNTCCTTGGGTGCCCCTTGCCTAGGGGCGTGCTGGTTGTCCCTGATAGTAAGTCGTCCAGGGTTCAAACCCGCCTGGGATGACACGTTGATACATAAAGATGAGGTGAAGTTGTGCGCGTGTGTGGGTGTGCGTACATTGTGCATGCGGGTGCATGCATGTGCTTGCATATGGGTGCACATGTGCACATGCGTGTGTACATCACGCATTAACTTTACAGCATGGGCTCCATGAAATTATGGCACAATTAGTAATTTCAGCAAAGCAAGTTAATNACATCACGCATTAACTTTACAGCATGGGCTCCATGAAATTATGGCACAATTAGTAATTTCAGCAAAGCAAGTTAATATGTAATTACAAAGAAATGTTTTTATAATAGCAAGGATAAAACCGTATTTCCTTGAATATGAAAATGCACTAATTACATCATGCTAACATAAATTACGACATGGTCTGCAAACACACCCTGCTTTCTTCTAGGGTCCAACTTTAAGAGCAAATAAAATTACCTAATTTTGTCAGTAAAATTTCATCATTTCGTCAAAAATATATTTTAATTTCTTCAAATAATTTTTATAGGAAAAAAATGCGTACATTTCACTCAAATTAAAGGGAATTTGTTATTCATTCTTTTAACCAGTACATATTTAAGTGGAAAACCTTTAAAAANCATTTCACTCAAATTAAAGGGAATTTGTTATTCATTCTTTTAACCAGTACATATTTAAGTGGAAAACCTTTAAAAATATTTAATGATAAGGATGAAAGGACAACCTTACGAGCGCACACTTGTCATGTAACACACATTGTCACGTCACAGTAATTTTTGTGAGATAAATCTTGTAATTTACCNATTGTCACGTCACAGTAATTTTTGTGAGATAAATCTTGTAATTTACCGAGACATTTAAACTTGCCCAAGAACATTCACTAGTGTTTGAGTTTTACAAGATTTTTACATCAACCACATACAACTTTTGTTCGTTTATAAATATTTTAATTAAATCTGGTTCAGTTGGATATTACTCCAACACAAATCCACAGTCTAACTAAAAAATAACTGCTACTAAATATTTTATTATTGATAAAACAAAAGTACTCCTTGCATAGTAAAAGTGTTTCTACAAACAAGTGGCAGAAAACTATTTGTTTTTTTTCTTGGCAATATGCAAATTGCACAAATTTGCTTCCAATGCAGTTATCTTTCTATTTTTTATGCCCTTCACTATCATTAAATCACTGTACTTATGGCACAGCATTGTTTAAGTACCTGTTTTTTCTTGCCTGTTAAATGTTTACTTTCAAACTTCCGGGCACAATCTAAAACAGTAACTATTTTGGCATTCTTAACCGGTTTTGCGACATAAGCAGCTGACTACAATCACCACCCTCGCTTAATAGTTTCAAATGCAGTGTTTGCTGGACATCAAGAACCTAACCACAAAGCACAGAAGATGAGTAAAGTCGGCAGTGTTTACAAATACTGTGAGAATGTTTTGTGCGTAATTATTACATTCTACAAAAAAAATACTCGTCTGTGTTATATATAACTTATATAAGTACTGTTTATATTTGGCATATCACAAACATTTTCAGTTTGAGATGTTCGTTTGTAAATAAAATACACTTAAGCATGATGCTGCTCGTGAACAAGCGCTATAGCAATTTGACTCGATATGTATTGAATCATACGTGCAGCGATAATTTTTCGACCTTGCTACCAATTGATTTATGAATCGTTCTTGTGGCGTTAACTTTCGTTTACGTTTTTATAGTCAACACACCACACAAATAGTTTTGTTATTGGCACGTATGTGAAGTAAATGTGAGATAATGCTGTATAACAAATTAAAAATTATAAAACTTAATGCTTGTAAGGATTTTCATGGTAAAAGAAGCTTGCACTGTGGTTTTAGATTAAACAAGTAATTTTTCTCAATGTTTCGCGAATACGAGAGTTATTACAGAATTTTGTGAATAAATATTATTTATCTGTATTTCACATTATTTCGCGTTTGCGATAATTTCTAGGCCTTACCTATTGTTAAAGTTTCCTTTGGAAAAAACCACACCACTTACGCTTAACGAATAACACTGAAGGAAGTTAGTTCAGAAAACGTTTATATTTTGAAATTAATTAATATTTCACAAACAAATCCTTTTTATTTTTCTGCAAAAAGCACTTAAAAATTAGCTTTGTACTTGTTAAAACCCACCACACAATGTAAACAAACAATTTTGGTGATAATGGAGGGAAAGGTTTATGCTTGTGGAGGTATCACTATTTTGCTAAAATGTTTGCCTATTGTTTAAAATGAATATTTCATAGGAAAACCATTTTGTTTTATGCGGGAGATGATTAAACAGTTTTCACAAGGAAGAAAGTGCACTTTGATGCGCAATTTCTAAATTTTTAGGTGTTAGGTGTTAAAATTGATCTGTTTTAATTTTGCAATCTTAGCAATTTTACAAGTTATTCTCGTAAGGGGGTTTACTTTATGTTTTGAGATGCTGTGCCAAAACACACATATACACGTTTACGTTTTAAATTTTTAATGTATGAAAAAAATTCATCATGGTGCCGCATGTCAACACCATCAATCTAGGTTGACACACGGGAATACATGACGTTGCAAATTGACAGCGAGAATCAGTTGCTTGAAACACATACGTAAACAATATACTGAACATGACTCAGCAATCTGCATGTTTTTCTACATGTAATTTTAGTAAACAAGACACTATTTAGGTTGGACATGTTAAAAAATCAATACCTTTATGCATATGGACATTTAATTAATCCCATTTTGGAAAACACCAGGTAAAATAATTTTCGTTGTACTGAAAGTAAACATAAATTTTGTACGTTAAAGTTAAATAATTTTCCATAGTTAACATTGGGTATTTGGGCAGGAATTGGAGATCTTGCGTTAAAGTTAAAGATACGTTAATGTGAGGTACATTGTATCAGAATTTTACTGTACTGCAGAATAACTAAAAATTAATCTATAGAAATTTTTGTGGGCATGCTGGATAAACACATAAATATGTATTTGCAAATGCATAGTAGTCTCTGTGCCAAAAGTAAGAGTTACCTCCCACAACTCTTAACTGCTTGTTTATAGAAAATTACCCATCAGAAAGAATGTACTTTATTCTTGAAAAAGCAAATCAATTTTGCCTGGGTTGTGCATTAATTGTAATTTCTCTAGTATGTATTACATACATATGTAGTAAAAGTTTCCACATACACTACGTCTCTGAGTAATGTTGTGTGAAATTGATACAAGATTTTTGGTGATCTCAGCTGTGATATGGTCACACAAGATTATTTGACTGGTGATCCATGGCAACCGTAATCGACTAAATGGTATCGTTATTAATTTTGCAAGCTCATTTTTTATGTTCTATTATGTCGTATGTGGAACCAGCAGTACCATGACCACAAAGAAAAGATACCAGAAGTATTTTAAGGTGACCTATTTCTATGTAACCATGTACATACTTTATGGTGGTGCTATTGCTAATTGATACCTTGTGGTTAATCGTATGAAACTGCAGTGCTCATGCAAAACTTGAAAAACTCGGTCAACTGGAAGTATAGTCACTACATTGTGACAGCACATTTTACAATGTTTACATATCTAGCTTTGAGATTATGATAAGAAACAAATACATTGTAAAAGTGAATTAACACTCCAGTTAGTACGTATTCATAATAATGAATTAACATTCGAGTTCGTATGTATTCCTAATAATAATAATGATAATAATGACGACAATAACAACAACAACAATATGTTTAATTTTTGTAAACTTGAGCAATGGCACTGGAAATCTGATTTGTGCAAGATGTCTTTCCCAAATGTATTGGATACAAGTAATTTTTAATTTTTTTTTACGGACAAATTTTGTTTTTCTAGTTATTAGTGGTTTGTAAGCATTTTTGGCTTTAACCTAGCCCTTAATAATGTTGTTGTTGTTTTTTTTTTTTTTTTTTTACTGTTGTATTAAGAAGCTAAAGACAGAGTTTGGTAGTCCTAATGATTGGAAATAATGGTCTAAATCCTGAAACCAGAAAAAAAGTAGAAGTGAACAATCTCAATTAATAATCTTCATTCTCACAGATGTGTGCGCCAGTAAGATGCAAAGTCCTTTAACAGGCGTTCGTGTAGAAAAATTTAAAATATTCAGTAATCAAAAGTATTTAATGTTGAGATTTGAAATCTGAAATGCTTCAACACCATGCATGAATTATACATTAAAGAATTTAGCACTCTAAAACAAGAATGACGTATGTTGAACATCAGCGAATTTATATTTTAACTGTGTTTATCCAGCTTGTTTAAACTGTTTGATATCTTTGTTCCTTACTTAAAATAAAAGGAATTGGTTCATAAATTAAATGAAGTTTTGTTTGTTTTTAGATGCTGTGCATTATGGAATCATTTGTTCAGAAGCAGGGTTATTCATACTTGAAGCTTGATGGGGGTACTTCAATCTCTGCTCGCCAGCCATTAATAAATAAGTTTAATGAGGTAAGATTTTCTTTTACATCATTCTCACAGAGAGTTAATTGCAAGCATATGAAAATGCATTCATTCTGCTTTTTGTTGGTAAAAAAAAATATATACACACTAATATTTGTGAGTGGAAAATACAATTACAGATTTCTGTGGTCTTATTACAGGAACTTAATTTGGTGTAATCTTTACCTGAGTACATTTAGTAATACATCTTTTAGAATGTTGCTGTTTCCTTGCCATTAAGGTATTTAATTTAAATGCTTATTTTACTAATTACAGTCAAACCTAATTTTTACATTGTTCCCCAAAAATTTACCATAGGACTGAGCTATCTGTATGAACTGATACTGCCAAATTTTGACCCACTTGAACTCCCAAAATGTGAAAATTGCATCGAAACTGCTAATTACACAACAAATGTCAGCTGAAAAATGTTATTATTTCATTAACAAAATAGCAAATTATTTTATAGTTTAACATTTTCTGAGTAAAAAGATTAACGTGTGACTCATACTGGCATAATAATTACTTATGACTCTGCCTCATCTTCATGTGATGTCATGTCACTCCGAGTGGGGTTTGAACCCAGGACGACATTCTTCCAGAGCCAACCTGCACACCCCTACGCAAGGGGCACCCAAGGACGCTGCAGCAAAGGCAGTCTATGCCATTATGTCAGACGTCACATGTCCAGTAATCACCCCCGTGTGTGAAAGAAGCCAGCAACGAAGTCCAGCACTGCCCCTAAGGCTCGCGTGAGCTATACAACGCACACAAGTAGCCACTTTCAGCCTCACCTGAGAGAATACGGCCTGCGCTGCTAAGGGAGAAGCTCTAGTCCGAAGTAGCCGACCAGACAAAGGGAGCTGAAGGGAGCTGAAGGACCTGCAGCCGGCCGACTATATACGCTGGAGCACAGTCCCAAGAAGTCAGTTGTATACTCGGCAGCTCGCTGCACCACCTCGTGTGCTGGAGCTCTTTGCCTACCGCTTTCCACACGAGAGATCAGCCAGTATTCCAGACCTTCGCCCAGCGACCCCCGAAGAAGTCTCCCAGACCTTTGCCCAGCGACCGCCGAAGAAGACTTTGACCCCCCTTACACTCACTACCACTTTGGTAGTGAACCCCGAAAATCGAGCTTGAGCAGAATACCTGCTTGTTTCTTGAGCTCGGCTCGAAATATTTTTCAGGCTTGAAAAATTTGAGCTTGTATATCAATGTTAAGTCATTCAGTTGGCAACCAATGTGACAGTGTGACTGTGACGTGGACTACTCCTGCGTGGTCTGACACAGCTATTGTCACCAAATCATCAGCCCACAGCATTCGGATGCAAGTCAGCATCATTCACTCATGAATGGGTCACGACCCGGTACCGAGTGAGTCAGTTTNCGGCTCGAAATATTTTTCAGGCTTGAAAAATTTGAGCTTGTATATCAATGTTAAGTCATTCAGTTGGCAACCAATGTAACAGTGTGACTGTGACGTGGACTACTCCTGCGTGGTCTGACACAGCTATTGTCACCAAATCATCAGCCCACAGCATTCGGATGCAAGTCAGCATCATTCACTCATGAATGGGTCACGACCCGGTACCAAGTGAGTCAGTTCTGTGTCTGTGGTGCTTGAAGAGTAATCATGTAATTTAGGATAGGAATCAAGTGAAGACACGTGTAAAAAATTGCAGTATAGCCCATGGGCCAGTGTTAGTGTAACTCACCCTTATGGCATTGCAACGTAATAGCAGAGTAAATGCACTCCAGGTGCATATTTAATTAGGTGTAGGATATCAGGGTAATTTCATTTGAAGTGTTTTATGTGGTTTTTAGAGTGTATGTGTGTATCTGGTTAAGCTAAACAGTTACGTGGTGAATATTCAGTCTTTAATTCAACTTGACTGTTCCGGGTTCCGGTTGCAGTGTGCCCCAGAACTTGACAGACATAAAATTCCCACATGGTTTTCGAAGCGCCACATAATAAGGTTTTGTGTGTGAATAAGCTAATAATTAAGAACTCTGGAGGCTTCGCAGGTTCAGGGATGTTCATCCTGAACATTTCAGTGTTTTGTTATATGTATGTTTTATGTGTTAATGTAATGAGGTTAGTAAATTAAGGTACCTCGCGGAGTGGGGCGAGCTCTTGGCAAGGATGCCGCTCGCCCTCACCAGCTCCAACAGTCTGATTTCACAGGTTGTAGGTGCTGCACGTACGTCGTGTCGTGGGGGACATTCATAATTTGTTCTCATCACTTCAAGCTAATAGCCTAACGTAATTTACCGGAACCTTTGTGTTTTCTCCGAAGTATCCCCGGCATTCACAGCACCCCTCCGTCAGCTCGTTTCCGACCCTGGTGGTTTTATTTCTCTTAAAGTTTTATTTATGACATTTTCTTGGCATTGTGCCGTTACGGCCGCTGGCAGGCGTTGTGAGCCAGATCCTCTTAGTTTTGCTTCTGTATATGTCTCTTTGTATACTGAACTCGACAATACAACTTTTCTTCAGTTTACTGCAAGTGTGCGTTCTCATTTATTGTATTGTACTTCGGGTCCTGGTCCTATCCAGGGTTCCTCACCGCCTCTAGGAGGCCTACTTTGCTTACTGTGTAAATGGTAATATCAAGGCGTGCTGGAGAGCCTGAATACCCCAGTTATATTTACATTTTTCTGTAATTTTTGGTGCTGTGTGTTTCAGAGGATACAGCCACGTAGTTGTTCAGCCCACGATCATGAGAACAGTGATCTTGTACTCACCCATTGAGTTGATGCCCATTATCTTCAAAGATGTAGTATTTTTGTTATGTTTTGACTTTTATTAACATAAACACAGAACGCCGTCTGTATTATCTGTCCCCTATCGCTCAGGCCACGTTAAGTGTTTATTGTTAACGAAAGAAAAAATGCCTTGTTTATTAATGAAACTCACAAATTATAAGGTAGGCATGTTTCTGTAAACGGATTCCTCAGAAATGTAGATATGAATGCTGATTAATAGCAAAATCATGCTAAATCTGGGCTGCATGTAAATCTGCCTAAAATGCAGTGACTGACAGGACAGTTTGTTAAATGTTTGCTAGAAAATAAGATGTTATTAATTTATGAAACAATTTTTTAAAAGGTAGATGTGTTACGGTTGAAATTATTTCTCAGAACTGCATATGAACACAAATTCCTGTCAAAATTAGCATAAAAATGTGGTTGCGAATCAGCTCAAGATGTAGCGGTCGATGTAAGAGTTTGTTAGAAAAGCATTACTATTCATAGGAACACTTGTTTTTTATAAGGCACAAAATCACATCATTTTTACAAAATTTGCTGTAAATATTTATAATTCCAAAATAAACAAACGCTTTGCTATAACACAAAATAATTGAGTAAAAATGTAGTTGGTTTGAGTGATTGAATGCAATACATAGATTGGTTTGAATTGATTGCTCGTCGGAAGATTGAATGAGACGTAAAAACTTTAAATGGCATTGGTGCAGGTTATCGGAAAACGTGTTGATGTACTTGCTGTTTTTGATAGGCAATATAAGTTACCAAGGAGAATTTCACTTTTTTCAAAACGTTAAGGTTGCAGTGTGCAAGTATTACAATACAAATGTAGAGATCATTTGGGTTCCATAGGCCCATCTACAATGGTTGTACCTGTGGACGTGGACGTGTCCCAATCTTGATGTCAAGTAACTTCACATTGATGGTTGCATTGTCTGAAAGTGAGCTTTCACAATCTGACACAAGGCCGCAGTAAATTCAGTGTGCTGTATGCAACAGCTCTTTAATTGTTGTTGCATGGTGGTGATTGCGATATCATAGAAGGGTTGATTATTTAAAGTTGTGAGATAGGTAATTTGAATGTTTATTTATCTTTGCAATATAACTATTTTAATTAAAATAAGCTTACTAGCTGGCATCTAGAAATTTTCTTTGAACTTGACTTTTTTAATTTATCCATTCCTAATATTAAATAGTTAAAATCAAATGCAGACAGCACTAATTAGCATATTGTCATGTTCGTCTTGAAAAGCCCACCTTGCATGTTCAGTGTTTATATTTACAATGTAAACATTCTATGAAGGCACACAAAAATATCTGAAGCCTTTTTTTTTTTCAATCATTTTAAGAGACAACTTGGGACAAAAGTTTAGTTTTCTGAATGCTGTAGCGGGTCAAGAAGAGGCTTGTTTGATCCCAGCTAACTGCACTGGATGTAGTCTTTCCCTGACCGGTTTTTCCATTTCTGTTCAAAGTAAATGTGATTAATACAATCCTTCCCAGTTCCTCACCTATTAAATCCAGATTGTAAATAGCTTCTGTACTCAGAAGAAAATAGGATTTTTGATAATTTGTTAGTCTCCTTTCCAGATACACATGATGGCAACTTTGCAAATAAGTAATTAATTATCTGTGGAGAGGCTGAATTTTTTTGCTTTGGCTCGTTAGCTCTTTGACTTGACAGTGTGATTGTTTTGGAGACTGAATCTTTTATGTGATCCAGTGTAATTTATTATAAAGCATCTATGCCTTGTTTTTCAGGATTCAACATATTTTGTATTTCTGCTGACTACTCGTGTTGGCGGTTTAGGGGTTAACCTAACTGGAGCAGATAGAGTGGTGATTTATGACCCTGACTGGAACCCAGCCACAGATACACAGGCTCGGGAGAGGGCTTGGCGGATTGGTCAGCAGAATCGTGTTACAGTATACCGTCTTATTACAGCTGGAACTATTGAGGAAAAGGTATGGTGATAATAGCATATGTGCTAGTTTCCTTTACATGGGTATTCCGAGAGGTATCATGGTCAGCTTGTTTGCCTCCAAACATGGAAAATTCTCATCATTAATATACAGTAAAACCCTATTATAAATATTATTTGTCAAGGGGTCAGTAAAATAAAATGTTATAATCAGGAAAATGTTATAAGCAGGAAACAGTATTACACCTACAGGGACACTAAAGTAAAACAAAATTCTAATGTAATAATTTTTGTATATCAATAGCTAGTCAAGTTTTTCAACATTTTCATCTGAATCATTTGATGCAAAAATTTGAGTGATCTGAATTCCATGGACCATATCATCGTCAATTAATGCACAATGACTTGCTGTATGAATGCTTGCTCACTCATCTACTCTTGGTTATCGCAGTAAGTTTCAAGACAATCACTTCTAAAATCCTATAAATTGTTTTCTGTGTCTGTTTGTAGGCTACTACATTGTTAATATGTCTTAAATTTTACTTAATAGAAAAATTGCATTTGAGTTGCTGCAAGGAATAGAACAAATAGTGATGTTATAAGCAGGAAAGGAAAAATATGAACATTGTTATAAGCAGGAAAATGTTGTGTGTGGCAATGTAATAACAGGGTACGACTTTACTGTAGATTGAAACTATTAAAGATAATTTTACACACTTAACACTTTGTTTGTTATTGTTTGTAACATGTGTGCAACTTTGTTTATTACAATGAGAAATGAATACAGTACTGTAGAGACCAGACATCTTGATAGCTGAGCTCTCTGATGGTGTCGCAGCCTGCAGTTGGTACAGTCTGGTCCTTCACAGGTCACACTTGAAACTGCTTGGGCATTAGTGTGTGTGTGCATTACCGCCAAGGTATTGTGGATTTGATTACCAAGAACACATTGTATCATGTCACTTTCAGTCACTTTTGTTATTCTATTCCAAGTAAAAGGGTAATTGCGGAGGCACTAATTATTGTAATGTAGGATTGAGAAAATCTTGGGGAAACTACAAACCGGGTTAGATAGAGTACTAAAACTGACATGTATAGTCCATTCACGGTTTCTTCGGATGTTTTGAAATGAACCTTTGAAAAATCACCCTAGGAGTAACATGTCTAGCTGTTTTTTCAATAACTTGTATACCACAAATTGAGTAAATGAAACTTAAACTTAGTATCTTCTGTAATTTGTAAAATTTATTTTGTATTCAATACAAATTTTAAAAACAGTGAGAGCACTGATATTTTGGCAATGGCTAGTAAGAAATAGTTCACAGTTAAAATATTGTTTTAACCAATTTTTTGGTATCATATTTGTAAATTAAATGTTGCCTATTGAAATATTTAAATATTTTGGTAGCCCTGATGGAGACATCTTTCATGTTCCAGTTAAAAATATCAGCAGAAAATACGGTGTGTAGGTCCTGTAATGATGCAGTATTTTTAATTTTCGGGACACGTGTTTCAATTTCTTTCATTTTTCTTAAGCTTCGCTAAGCTTCGTAATATTTTTATTGGGTTTGAAGTTTAAAGCCGTGGTGGCTTCCCCGTCTCCCTTGTCCTTTTTGTTATGCTACAAGGCCACCCGCTCCCGGCAGTTTCTCTCTGTCTCTCTCACACGCTCCACCAGCTCTCTCATTGACTGGGGTCTGGGAACTTATAGAAAAAAACATGTAGCTGTGGTAGCAGCGTGCATGCTATCGTGCACACGGCACTCTTTTCGCTTTCTTCGGGATAAACTCTACGGTACTTTTGAGCTTTTCTTTTGAAGATTTCCGCTTCTTCTTCACTGGTTTGGATTCTACAGTGAAACTTGGACGTGAATCGAGTGAGGACCTCTTCTCTATAAAACTGTATGGCGAGACGGGAACAAAACTGGGACCAGTCCATGACAAACTTTCCGTACCTGTTCTACCATTCCAACGCCTTCCCCGCTAGCTGTTCTGCTCAGAGGCTACCGGGTCACACCTTGTCAAGCCAGGCCCTCCAACCGGCAAGTTGCACGCAGTGGATGGAGTGGGTTAGTTGACTCGGGTGGTCCAGTTGCTTCCTCGTGGATTGCACCTAGTAGGGGGCTCTACCGTAATGTGCGCCAAGTGCCTTTGCACACTGGGCCCACAGTATGGGTGGCCGGCGAATTGTGTGGTGTTTGTGACTTAGTCCTACAGTCCTACCCTAGTATCGGCAATGGTTTGGCAAGACCCGGTCATGAGCCGCTCCCTTGGGGTGACTGCATTGACAGGCCGGTAGAGTGGTACAAATCGTCCTTCAAATTAGGACGCAGTGTGCCGACTTAAACATATTTATTCTCTGGAGAATAAACACTTTGACTCTTTGAGCCCTACTAACTCCTAGACTTTCATAGTTACCAAGCAACTGCTGGAAGTTACGTGTTACGTTACGAACAAGTGAAGGGGACCTGTTACAGCAAGAGCAAACCTAGAGCAACTAATAAAGTAGTCGTGAGAACGACTTAAACCTTACTGTAACCTAGTGTGGTCCTTATGGGACGGGGTATAACACTCCCAAGTGAAGTGCGTGTGTCGGGGGTTGAAGCAAGCTCTTCGCTGGTAGTAGATCGGTTGCTGCAGAGAGTTCTAGCATGGCAGTGGTAGGGCGAGCTGCTGAGTAGCCAAGGCAGAGGAAGCCACTGCTATGACAACTCAACGTCAACTGGTGTTCTGGGGGCTCGTCCGGCCCTAAATACAGACTGATGTCTTCCTTCGGTTTCCTTTGTGTATCTTCGGCCGGCTGGCTCCTCTCTGAGTAGGTAACGTCATCCCTTGCTGCACTCTCTTGGCCGGGATTGTAATCAGGGTAGCTCAGCATTACGGGTGGTGTCATGGCGCTTGCTTAGGTGCAGGCTGGCTCTCTTCAGTTGGCTAGGCAGGGGCGCATGATTGATGTGCGTATTTTATTGCTACTGGCAACTCTAGGGTGTAGCAGTCCAGGTTTGTCCCCCGGTGAGGGTTTCGTGGCTTCCCACGGTTCTGAATTGCAGTCGTAGATGCGTACATAGCGCATTGCCAGTTTCTGCGTCATGGGTCGTCATGGAGAATATGAATTTACTGACGTTATATGTTTTTTACGAAATATTTAGGATTATAAAATGGATGTATGTATATGTGGTTTTGAACCGATATTGTGAATGTTTCTGGTTGTGCGACAAAACAAACACGTGTTAGCACTATGTATTCTTGAAATTGTACAGGCTTATAAAAGCCCAAAGGGTTGAACATAAATAAACAATTGTTGAACATGAATAAACAATTAAATGGTCAACTTTGCAGGTCACACTGCAATAAGAGCAGTAAAATTCAAATAGTTCATTTCACATGCCTGTTGGCAACAATTATCTTTGTCCTGAGTACTAACATTATCTTCAACATACTCCACATTGACTGCATGCCCTTGAACAATGTAAATGGTATAATGAACTTCAGGAGACTGTTTTTTCTCCTTGTAGATCTTCTGATCTTTCTACGGGCATGTCCCTCCATCGTAAAATGTCTTGAAATAACACCACAATAACAGCAAACTATCTATAAAAGCTTTTTGGTAAACTGGCACCCGCTCTTGGGTAGAACTTTTGTACAAGAAGTATCTCACAGTTATAGCATTCTTCCCTCTGGCATGGTTTACAATCCTAGACTTCCTCTGCGTGGATGATTCCGTATATTTTAAAATAAACGAGTCTTGCCAGATTTTTAACTCTGCAATTATACCTGCGGTGTTGTAGAACTTCCTGTGCAATTGATATTGATCTGTTGGGGTTATTTCACGACAACGGTAAGCTGCTGCTTTCCTCCCATGGTTGCATGTTATTGGTGTAGGCGGCCCAGGTGGACCATGTCTATAAAAGGAAACACAAACTGTCATTATGGTTGCCAACTAGATGCCTGAATGAATACAAATGAAGGAATGGTATGCCAACGGTTTCGTTAATGTTCATTTTGTAAAGCATACAGTACTATTATACACCTCACTAACCAATATAAGCTAGAATGTGACCTACCGTTGTTTCTTCTGCTTAGATCTATTCCACAATTCTTCATGGTGCTGCCTCTTTTATGGTCAATCCGTGGATTCCACTGCATGACATTCCATATTGAATATACACAAGCAATTGCTTATATAACAATACTTGTATCCCAGGAACAACGCTACTTGTATATGCAACTTTCCACTGCAGAGAACAACTGCTACAGGCAGGAATATGATGATACGCGGTAGCACACAACGCATGGCATGGTGATGGATGTGTCTGGTTTTGAAACTAACCTCTTACTTCACATGCTTATAACAACGTGATTTAGCAGGTTGTAAAACTCTTTTCTCAGAGGGTGATAGAGACTAATATAAGCTAACAATATCCAGCAATAACTCAATTTCTGAATAAAAAAGTGATGTATCTGGTTTTGCAACTATACAACTCATTTGTCAGCCAAAATCCAATAATTCTGTTGCAGAATACTCTGCAAAGCCTGAAGACCACAATTTTGAATTAGGGCATGAAAGTGAAGAATAATCAATTCTGCCAGTTAATGCTTCTTGGGTAAATTTATTTTTTTTCTTCATGATCAAAGTTTATGGTAGCATTTCTCAGCCATCGACCCACCCTAAGAACTCCAGCTGAAACAGTAAATGGAGAACGTTTTAAAATTTGTTGGGATGGGCATTCTCGTTGCTGAATTGCAGTGCATAAAGATTATGACCAAATGAGTCCTGAATTTTTGTGACCCACACTGTCTGGGCTTCAATTGTTTCTGATGGAAAGAGAGGGGAGAGAACCTTGTCATCTTTAAGTCTGCAATTACATATAAATTGTAATACATAGGCAGTCACATGGAGTAGCTTAGTTGACTGAACTCGGTAAGCAGAGGCTGCGGTTGACTATAATCCACGGCAGTGCTGAACACCAAAGCCTTTTCCTCAAACTGTGTAGTGGCAAATTTTCTTAATCAGGTTCAGGCAGAATGTCGGTAGATCATTGGTGGGGAGGATCGGTCGTTCATTAATGTGGAGAGGAAGCTATCAGAGTAGATGCCACCGTGGAATCCAACCATGCAAATATGCCAGAAACAAGAATCTTGCAGTTGGAAATAACAAACGAAAGAGTTGTGTACAGCAGTACCACACCACGCAATTGTAGTCTTGGAACTGAAATCCTCTCCAACTGTGCAACTTTGGATCTGGCCATCAACAATTGTACAGTGACTTCACCAATAGCAGTTACTGCACTGCAGTATACCACAGCAGCATACCCACGTTAACTAGCTTCACAAAAGCCATGAATTTCAAAACTGAAGGCATCAGCTGACATTATTTGGTGAGGTATGGAGATGTCAACTAGAGTACTGATTTCCATCTGGAACTTCTCCCACTTAACTAAGAAATCATCAGGAGGCACCACATCCCAGTATAGATCCAAAAACCATAGCTGTTGGATGAACGATTTGCAAGGAAGGTCACAGGTGAAAGCAATGCTGAGGGGTCAAACACTCTGGCTAACTCCAGAGAGAATGGATTGTTTGGAAGGAACAGCAGTTTGGTTGCACCTTATAGGTAGAGCAAGATTTTATGGTGTTATTTTAATAAATATGTTGTCATTATAACTTGTAGATTTCATCTTTATCGTCATAAAAGATTTGCTTTGTGTGCATCAATATGTACTGGAAATGATTGCTCAGTAACCAGCATGACATCCTAGCATCTTCCCTCTCGTGGCTGACCGGGTGGTGATGGGAGTACGTGGAGGTGGTGTCCCCTTAAGCTGTAGTTTGTCACATTCTAGGCGGCTTCAGCATGTCTCAATTCTGTAGGCATTGCATCATGACAGTGTTCACTCTAAACTACATCGGCTATAGTTTTTTAACCAATCTTCTCCTCGTTTTTCTAGTTTTTAATATCGTTGTGTGCCAGTTACGGGTAACAACATAGCCACACACATTTTATCATTAGCGAATATATTTTTATTCAATTTTGATTATAACTACTTGAATTTTTACCATGATTTCTCCACAGTATTTTTTCTTCAACACCACTATTTGTAAAATCTATACTCATAAAATCGAGGGTCTGCTATATGTCCTTGCTTTAACATTCAGAACTCCTGTATTTTCCTATTTTACAGGCTTGCTTAAATGTGTAGACCCAAATTTTTTATTTTTTTGTGTGTATTTAATTAATGGTAGTTAAGGCTAATACAGAGGCAGGAAAATTAATGAAGTTCTGTGTGTCATATGTGATAAAAATTACTAATTAAAGAGAAATTGATTATCTTAGTGTTTGTTAAATTTAAAGTATTTTGAGCCTCCTTATATTTTTCTACATATACAGAGTCATCGAAAAAGGATGCCCGGACTACAAATCATTATTATTAAAGAAGTTCTAAATTAAGGATTCCGAAAACTACCATTTAAAATGTTCTGCAGAAACACGTAAGTCTCCAAGCTTACAAGATTCAGCTGCTGCATGAAATTAAACCGGATAGAGAAAAATGTGTAAAATTAGCAAGATTTAGCTCAACACCATTGATGATAGTAAAACCTTCCTACAGTGTGTTTGTTTTACTGAAAAACCAACATTTCATGTGAATGTATGCGTTACTAGATATATAACTGTTACATTTGGGTTTCACAGCCATGGAGGGAAAACCAAAGGTTCACCAAAGGTGAACATCAGGTGCGGGCTGCTGAACGACTGTGTTGTTGGTCCTTTCTTCAGTGAAAGCACCATTACCAGTATAGTGTACCTTGACTTACTGTTTCCACAGCTTGAATACTGGAACCAAGAAACGGAGCATAGAGTTATTTTCACGCTCAATGGTGCTCCTCATTTAATTTGCTTTGTTCGTGATGTTTTGAAGGCATGGACCAATTCCTTGGCCACCTCGAAACCAGACCTATCACCACTGGACTTCTTTTTTATGGGGGGACAAACATTGTGTACACTGAGAAAATAAGGAACATCCAGTACCATAAAGAGAGGATCACTGCAGCAATTGCAACTGTAACTCCAGACACCAGTCAGAAGACATGGTAGGAGATAGAATACCATCTGCTGTAGATGTCTGCAGAACTACAAATAGTGCCCATATCGAAATATACTAAGGAAGGTCTAACATTTTGATCCTTACTGAACGTTTTAAAATGCCACATGTGCATACTCATTAAGAACTTTTTATATAAGCTGTTTCTAATCCTGGCATTCTTTTTTTATGAGACTGCATGTAATGGTTTGTTTAAAGGTTTATCACTTCAACATTTTTGATTATTAGTGGTTTTACTGCTGTGATTGAACAACTGAAATAAAAAATAATATAATCTTGTAAATACAGTGAGAGATAGATTGGAATTGCATGTTTCATCATGAGGGTACTTGTTTATGGAGTAAGTTTTAGACGAATATTCTATGTTCCCAGGTGTATCACAGACAGATCTTCAAACAGTTTCTCACAAACAGAGTTTTGGATGATCCAAAGCAGCGTCGATTTTTTAAATCCAATGATTTGTTTGAACTGTTCATGCTGAAGGAAAGTAATAAAGAAGGCAGCACTGAAACTGCAGCTATATTTGCTGGCACCGGTTCCGAGGTAAAACAAAAAATATCTTGTATGGTGGGTTTTAGGGTTGTGCAAATATTCAGTGTACTGAAATGATAATGAAAAATCTGAGCTCTCATTTTCAATTTTGGTAAGAAAACTGATTGCTGAAAGTCTAAATGAAATAAACAATTTTTGTTAGAGATAGTTTTGTGTGGTAAAACTTGTTTTGCCATACAGCAAACGAGTGTTCACTGGCAGGCAGCATGTGCCATCTGTCAATGGACAGTTGAATGTCTAGCACAGCTGTTGTGCTTTGTCTATGCATAAGCAAAGTTAAATTTTTAAGTCATTAGAAACTTATATGTGTTAAATATGTTACTATACGTTGATTACAATTCACAAAGGAGCTAGTTTGATTTTCCACTCATTCACCACACATCCTTCAGTAAAATGTCAATGCGTTAAACTACTTTTCGTAAGTCACTGCCAACTTTGCAGATAGTGAAGCAATCAATGTTAATGTTGAATTATACGCACAACTAGACAGTAAAGTGACGTTTTTCAAAGATTTATTTTAAAAGTTCTTACTTTTCTGTGAACAACCTTTACACACTTGCAACCAACATGCTATTAACTAAGCTACAAAAATAAATTTGCTGGGGCATTTACAGAATAAGCTGTGCTTTCATTACAGGTTCATGTAATAATAATTACTTTTGGTAAGAGTACCATTAGAATTCTTAGAACTTCCTGAGTGATAGGTGTAGTCTGAGTCTATGGATAAATTGGTATTATATGTTGCAAGAATAAATACCAAAATAAAAAAAGATTAATTTGTCAAACAAAATGGTTGTTTTGGAAGGTGGAAGGGAGTGAGAATGTAAAACACACAGACAATAATTAGCTACAGAATTTTATTTATCACATTAAATCCAATGGCTGCTGTCCATAATTCTTTTAAGCAACTATCAGATTCATGTAGGTCCTAGTTTGGTTTCAGGTAGAATGCAACCATTGTGTATTCAAGAAATTGAGCAACAGAAATATCCCATTTCTTGTTATGCCCAATATTTAAAATTTTGTACTGGCTATTTTAAATATTGCTTTTTTTACTGTACAAAAGTAATAACCGGTCACCCAATAAATACAGCTAATGCATAGCTCTGTTACTATTTGTCTTTAATTATTGCAATTTACGAGCTGCCATTTGGTTTAATTTAAAAGTAGCCAAATGACATCTTCAGCACAATTTTTTAAGTGTTTTGATGTTATAATTTATTTGTCTTATTTTATTTGAATGGGACTAAAGAATTAGTTTGATTTAATGATTGTATGAGATGATCATCTTTTAGGATATTAGAATTAGAGTGGTTCCGATACTGATACTTTGTATTGGTATTGATAGTTAACAATTTTTTAAGGTATCTGTATTGGGTGTGGTATTGGTCAATACTTTAGTAATGATTTTAGAAAATATAACTAGTGTCTCGGAAAGTTTGCAGATGTCAAATAGCAGTGATAAAAGTAAGAAAATTTGCATTATGCATGATAAGACACTAAATTTCTAGTTTTAATGATATATGTGAAATACTTTAATCAGTGCACTAAAATATTTGCAACACTCCCTGCAACGATGATAAATGTAAACAAACTTTTTTTGTGCACTATAGGTGTGGTGCATTCTTGCAGAACCCTAAACCAAATTGGTTTGCCACATAGCCATAATCCTAGTGCTATAGGAGTGATATGTTTGAATGTCACAACCTCAGCGCACATATACAGTAGTTTACATCTGTGACTTACCATATTTACTTGTGTAAGCACCCCACCCTATTTGTTAAGGGTTCTGGAGGGGGAATTTTTTTTTGTGTAGCGAGTTGTGACTTCCACGTGCAGGGGTGAGGTGCGGAGGAATATGAAAAGAAGTGGGCGTGACTTTAGCTAGCAAGCGCTTTGGTTGGCTTTGGCTGATGGTGTGACCGTCTTCTATACAGAGTTGCCACATTGCAACTACATTGCAAAGGAAGTCAACTCTCTTGCATGAGTGTAATAGTGAAAACACAAAACGAAAAGTACATGTTAAAGAGTAATTAATAACCTCCCATAAAATGTAAAACAAGCAGCTGCGAGAAAATATGATGATTTGAAATGTGTCAGACACGTTGGTGTACCCAAGAGCAACAAACTGGAGAAAGCACCAAAAATAAATGTGCCTTCTGTCTGCAGAAAGAAATGCAAACAACACCCCCTTTCCCCCTTACTGTCGATGGAATAGTAGTAAGATAAATCGTAGATAGTTTTGTGTAAACAAGGCTTCATGGATGGCCAGGAAGCAGGTGCGAGTGGGGCACTGGCAACTAGTATACATCGGGCAAGAATGCACGGCAACACCATGCCACCTGCCATGACATTAAACATTTTCTTCCCTACTCTTCCTGTTCATTCAATGCTGGTGACAGTTTCCACATAAAGTTACCTAGTAGGGTAGAAAGTCAGATGACCCACATTACTGTTCCAGCTGACATCTCTTGTCACCATCCCTGCTTTGTTTACTAACACTTTTTCTTAGTTTTATAGCCATGTTTCCCTTCCACTGTTGTTCTCCTCAGTAGCCAAATAGAATAGACACCTTTAATTCTTCCTTCTGCTACCACCATCACAACAAGCATGAGGACATAAGTAAATAAACAATACATATATATGTATTATATAATATATATACACTCGTATATACACATATAATACATATATATGTATTATATAATGTATATTCACATATACACACATGATGTTCAGAAATTAAACACCCAAACTGCGGGAGATGATTCCTTATGAAAAATAAATTTGAAAATAAACAGGACACCATATACCTAAACAGAATATTAAAGGAGATACGAGCCTGTGAAAATTGGGTTTTGAAAATGTATTTTTGCTGAATGCCTTGTACTTTCTGCCAGTGGTAGGGATGGCGGCGATTTACCCACAGTACGTCCCACATGGTTGAATGGGTCACGCCCATTTGGTGCGCTATGGAGCGTGTACTAGTGGAAGGCACGTCATTGATGTGCTGATGTATCACTTCCTCAAGCCGCACAGTGCGCACAAACAGTGCAACATGGGAAGCATAAGTCACGTTTTTGCTGCGGACTTTGTAGGCGATGTATGAGGCATTCTGCAAAAATACATTTTCCAAACCCAATTTTCATAGGCTCATATCTCCTTAAATATTCTGTTTAGATATATAGTGTTCTGTATATTTTCTACCTTATTTTTCATAAGGAATCACCTCCTGCAGTTTGGGCATTTAATTTTTGAACATTCCTCTGTGTGTGTGTTATTGTGTGCGTGTGTGCATGCTTGCGCGCATGCACACACATCCAGTAATGGCCTCACCCCTATTTTTAGCAGCAACATTTGCAATAATTTAATTTACTGTATTCATGCAGTGATTGGCAGTAGCGTATTTTGTAATTTAAAAAGGCCATTACAAATTATAAAAAAAATGTGAGCTTTCAACTTGTTCCGTTATTTTCGCACCCAAATGGGCAGATTTTGTTAACATAATGGTCATGTGATTTGATTTTGATAACAAAAATGATGTATTTTGTCATTTTGTATTTTTTTTTTGTCAATAGTAAACTTTTACAAAACAAAAAATTACCAAATTGCCACTATATTTGTTTTTTATCTGGAGGCCACATAATAATTTATATAACCTACAAAATATCTATTGGGACCCATAATATACTTACTGTGGAATTAAAAATTTTGTTTTATCGTAATCAGTGCTTTAAATATTTAGAACAATTGCAACTTTATTGTAAACTTTAAATGCTGTACTTATAATAATTGTCAAGTAAAATAAACATCCATGTCTTTCAGGGATTATAAAAAAAAGCCTATACGTTTTTAACAATTACATTTCCTTAAAATATATATTTGGGTAAAAATTTGTCTCTGTTAATATTGATAAACAAGTGACTGCTGAGAGCATTTGAATTGAAAATGCCAAATCTCAAATTACTTAACAAATCAGGTATGGGTTAAAAACATTTTTGCTTTGGTTGATAAAAATTTTATAGAGTATGCATGATAATTTAAAAGGTTGAGGAAAACCTGAGAATGTTCAACAGTATCTGTATTGGCTATGGTATCGGATATCAGTATCAGAAAATGTGGTATTGGAACAATTTTAATTAGGGTATTATGTAGTCGGGTCATTTTAAGAGTTTTGCTGCTTAATATGCATAGGTACGTGTTGTTTATGTTTTTACTGTCGTGCATAAAAATTGTATGAAACTTTTAGTGTTTATGATTTTGAGATGATATTTACATAATAAGGCTTCACTCATTGTTGGTTTTTTTCTCCTTTCTTTTTAGGTAAAACTGAAATCACTTCATAAAAATTCTGATAAAAAGAAGAATAAGATTAAGTTCAATACACCAATAAAGTCAACAAGCAGTGTCACTCAGAATGAAATGATACCTTTGGGTAAAGTAAATTTTCCTATATTTTCCCAAATTAAACTGGAGGGTATGAAAAAGTTGGCAGAAATGTTGAGCAAGAAAGTTTCTCTTCAGTATAAAAAGATAGAAACAGTTAAAACCAGCTCTAAGGATGTAAGCTCCGGAGTTGTACAAGCAGCAGATGAAGATAATGGAGATGCAGTGCCATTGAAAGGGGATGAATCTCAGAGCATTGGAAGCATTGCCTCGGATGTAGCTCCATCGGGCAATGGCGAAGTGACTCCAGTTGTTGATATTACTGATACTAATCAGGAAGGAAATCCAGTTTGTATGCCATCTGTGTGTGCTATCGAACATTCCAGTAAGAATTATGAATCCGGTGAGAGTAACAATAGAACTTCTGAAGATGTTGCTACCTACACTTCTGTTGAGTGTCTTGGAAGTAATAGCAAAAAACTTGGAATTGAGTGTACAGAAGGTAATAAATCAGAATATTCAATCATCGAGAAAACCAATACTGATGTAGCAAAAGCCAGTGGAAGTAAGATAAACAGCTGTTCTGAAGATGGTGTTCAGAATGCCTACATGTACAAGCAACGTTCTAGAAGTATTGAGGGAACAGAAGTGTGTTCCACAGAGAGGCATAATCACCACAAGAGGAAACATGACTGTCATCGAAAGCACAATAATAAAAGAAAGAAGAAAAAGTATTCATTGTTTGAAGGGGAGCACGTACCACATTTGGTCAGAGAAGAGACTGCAGTGAAACAGTCACACTCTGATGATGCAGAACGGAATACAGAGCATGATGATTATGTGCTCAGAAAATTGTTTAGAAAGTCAGGTAGGTGAAAACATTTTGTATCTTTCTCCAGGTTTACAAACTTTCGTGAAGTGTATATAATTTGTTTTAAAACATTCTTTCATTTCTAGTTGGGAAGGTAGTGTGTAATCACACTATAATGACAACTGACAATAGTGAGATAAATTATTGCTATAGCTACTTATCATTATAACCAAATTTACAGTGAAGTGTAATTTGGACAGTGTTATCATACACTCTGTTCATGGGTACTTTGTCTTTTCTGAACGTTGTTATGTGCCTGGAAAATGTCAAGTTAACTGCAAAATACAGTGCAGCATAACATCAAGCAGCAGCACATTGCACATGTTACTGTTGTTCACGTACATATTATTAAGTTTAAAATAAACTGTATTGTGATACACAATGCTTCGTATTCATTATTATTATTTGACTCTGCATCATGTGCGTGTCACGTGCCCCCGAGGGAATCAAACCCCGACTCGCAGTCTCCAAGGGCAGCACACACGTAATGATAGGATGCTACGTCGTCGTCCCCGCAACTTGTAAACCCGCTGAGAAACAGCCGCGGGCATGCAAGCGTTTGCCCCTAAGCAAGCAGCAGATGCTGCCCGCAATCACACTCAAACCTCCCCACCGCCACCACGCCAAGAGATGGCAGCAGCGGCAGCGCCCGGCCTGAACCTGAAGGGGAGGCAGTCGAAGATTACAGAGAGAGAATGAAGTACGTGGGAACTTTCCAGCCAGGAGGAATATAACACCGTATACCTGGCAGAAATGACAGTTGAGGCGAGGCAGCTTGCCCTAGCACCATCCAGTGCTAGAACTTTCTGCCAACCTCGCTCCTCCATTAGGAGCCAACGCCAGTTGTCCACGTAGCTCGCCTCAGCACAAGTCGTGCTAAGGCTTTCTACTGCACAGACACAGTCCTCCTCAGGACTATCCAAGACCGCCCAGTCTTCTAACAGTTCTTCAGCCGACGATGCCTTCACTAACACAGCAGACGAAGAGTCATTGTTACCCCCTGGAACTTGCCGTCAAACGTCACCACGCCCGACACGTACACAACACGTGGTGCCCTGGGTCCCTTCAGGACTACCAGCCACAATTAGGGTCCAGTTGTTTTCACAACTATTTAATTGTCACCTCTCATACGCTCTTCAAGCCAGGCTTCTCAATCCGACAGGCACCTTCACCTGTCTTGCTCTTGTAAAAAGTCAGTTGAACACCTAGTGTTTGTATAGGTAGGAGGTAGCAGGTTGAGGGTAAACAATAAGGTAGTCATTCGGTGTTTCAATTTACTACTTGGTTATGTTGTCTCAATATAAAATNGGGAAAATATCCATCACTGCAAAAATATGGATTGCACAACATTAAACGCCGAAAAGAAACGCTATGAACGAAAATTACTTTAAAAACCACCATGGTTTGATCTATGTCCAGGGTTTCTTTGAGCGACGACTTGATACTTAGCTATGCTGGCAGTTCTGGGTGTTCCGGTGCTTCGGGCGGCCTCTGAAAGGCCCTGATTTTGGTGACTTCTCTCCACGACTGCGGCTCCCGGGTTCGCTTCTCGACGTATGCCTCCACGACACGCTTCTTCCGGTAATCTCCCGTCCCGACTTTCTCTCGCGAACTTTTGAGTCAACTGACTTGTTTCAACTCATCCCGACGTGGGGCTCCGGTGAGCCCCACACCCGTCTGTCTGCGCCTCCGGCGCCGGCATATAACAACTGACTGACCGATTCTGCCGGGCTCAGATCCCGGCCTTGGCGTGCATTATCACTGACTCGACTGACGCAACTCATACACTGGTTCAACTGACTGACTGATTGACTGACCCCGACGAGGGGCTCTGGTGAGACCCCCCTACCTGACGTACGCCTCTCGACATCCCGATGGACAACTCACTCGACTAATGTGATGCAGTTGACCCCCTCCATGTCCCGCAAATTTGCTTTTAAACTCTCTCGATTCCCCCTAAGAACCTTACATGTGGCTTTACTCGTTAGGGCAAGGGGGGTGAAAGGTGCCGAAAAAAGACCCATTTCCTCCACGTACCAGGACTCTTGTTGGGGGAAAGGGGAAGGTGGTGTCCCTGCGGCCCTTAGCTTACATCAGCATTTTCGAGGCGCTTGTCAAAGTTCTCGTACGTTTTGCTAGGGGAGGGTGAGGACTCGTAGCACAGCTGCTAAGCTCTGTCAGCCTTTTTCTCGTGTAACTAGTATTGTATCGGCGAAACTCAGCTTACCTCGGTATTTCTTTGGTGATATGTTAGCTCTGCCCTCCTTGGCACTAATCATAATTTCCTCTCGTGGGCTAAAAGTGCTACCCTACCGTGGCTTGCTCATCACGCGTTAATTGGTTCTACGTCCTCTCGTTGACCTAATATGGCCTCCATGTGTCCCGCGGTGCGTGCCAACTTGTAGGCGCTCGCAGGTGTAAGATGGCAGGGGAGGGGGATTGTGGCAGCGATGTTCTACTTACTATATGCGTCACGCGTCAACCTGGTAAGTGTCGCCCTCAAAGGGAGCAACAGGAGACCGTGAATTGGCAACAGTTTCCACAGTTTCCAACGTAGATTAGGACTGCGGGCAGCCCCTAACCAGGACTGCACGTGTGTCACACACAAGAACAAGTTTGACGGCCACCCATACTGTGGACCAGGTACGTTAAGGTACCTGGTGCGCAAGTACGATAGAGCCGCAACCACTGGAAAGAGACACTATAAAGCATCTGGGCCAACGAAGTCGGCTAACCCATTTCCTCCGGAGCGTATAAACTCGCCGGAGGGGGTGCCAGACCTAACGAGGCTTGACCCAGGTACTTCTGCAGTACACTTTAGCTAGGGGTTTGTTGCCTGCCATAATCTACAGGATGAACATTAGCACCTTTCCTGTCCATGATGTATGCTCACAGACAAGGGAGCAGGAGGAACACCCTTGGGACAGCTGCTATTCGTGCATCTCGCCGCCCCCTAAGTAATCAACCTTCAGCTGCAAGTCCCCACGGGAAAGAGCACAAGCCGCATGGCAAATAGTGGAGCCTCACTCCACTACCCTCTCTACCAACCTATGTAGCCTCCCAATTAGGATTCCCGGAGCTGCTCACCCCGCCATCAAACTACTCTGCCAGTGTCTACCACAAGGCAGTGACACCAGTGGTAAGCTAGCCTGAACCCATGTGTCTAACGCCCAGAGGCATCACCTCACCCTTACAGACTTTGTACCAAGTATGAGACTTTGTACCAAGTATGTGCCCCACGCACCGTACCTTATATAAGGGAGCCAGAGCGGGGCCGACGAGTTATTCTGCAGACCTCTCTGCAGTAGTGTCTGCCCCCAACCTGCACAACTGACCTGGTGCAGAATTAAAAACTTATTCACTCTTGATGTGACGTCCCTCTCCCTAGGCAATCATGCGTCAAAGAAGGGAGTCTCAAAACATCCTGCAGCGCTCAACCGAACTCCCCACAATGTCCGAAGGAGGGGAGAATAGAATGAACCCAGTAGAGGCCGCCATCATGGCCGACGAGTCCAGAGAAAATGTGAACGAAAGGTGCCAACGCCACGTGCACTGGCCTAGACCAATACACCATCCAGTGCACTCACTGCTAGGCATGTTATCACTATCGCTATCTGGGGTGGAACGACGCGCGGAGATATACAGATGGCCTTGAATACCGCTGCGAAGTCTGCCGCTTGCAGCAAGCCTCCAGATACAACTGGTATAACTGTGAAAACCGGGGCATTAACACTGTGCTTTGCGTAACATGAATCCAGACCTTTCATCATGCCTGTCTAGGCTGGCCCAATGAGAGAATTATGCTAACAGTGCTAGTTTACTATATACAGACCTAGCAACCCAGGACACCATGTTCCCAGTACCGCTAGACACACCGATGAGCCAGAGTTTGCCGCCCGCCCGCAAGAAGACCCAGTCGTGTTCACCGAGGAATGAAAGAGGTAATTTAAAGTCATTGGCATTCCAACCAAGCAATGGGTGATCCGCATCCGCAAGCAGCTGTCGAAAAAAGCCCTTGAATAGTGGAATCGCTATGGTGAGTTAATTACAGAATGGGAACAGCAATGCAGCAGACTCGCGACCCAGTTTTCAGGGGGGGAAGGTGCTTGCCTGGTTAACCTCAGAATTCCATAGCAAATACCAGACAGTCAACGACGAAGCCGAGATCTTCATCAGGCATAAAGAACAGATGTATCGGCGTATCATGCCTGAAGGAACAGAGGAGGGATGCGTAAGAGCAATCTCTCGAATGCTGCTCCCTAACGTCCGGAACCTACTGCAAATCCTGCGCCCGCAAACAATGGACGAACTCGTAGAGAGGGCCTGGGAAACCGAACGTAATAATAAGGCACAAGCCGCCTTAGAATGCCCGAAGTTCTCCAAGCTGAAGGAGGAACTCAAAGCACCGGCACCAGGAGCCGACCTAGCCCCAGTACCAATGCCGTCTAAATGTTGGTTCTGTCCGGGCTTTCACGTCAACTGGGACTGCCTGGTAAAACAGACCAAAAGAAATCCGCAGAGAGAAAGTGGGGAACCAAATCCCATCTGGGACGCCTATGGTCCTACAGCCAAAAATAACCATAACTAGGATCGAACCAAGGACCAGGGAAACAATCAGACCAGGGTGCCAAGTGGACCACTACTTCCGGTAGCAACAGGTCCACTCCGCCATTCAGATGTTAATCGAGAGGGAAGACCCTCCCGAAGCTTCCCGTATAGAAGTAGCTGTCAACTGTAAAACAGCAGCAGCACTGCTAGACTCCATGGCGACCTATAACTTCTTACGCAGTGACTTACTTACTGCCAGCCAGCGCGCTGTGCTACGGACCGAAGAGAGAACTGTACACATGACCCAACCTGACCAACTCCTTAAAATAGAAGGCACCGTCAACCTTCATTTTAAAATTGGAAATCGTGACCACCAAGCGGAATTCCTCATAGCACCTTACATCGGGGAGGAATTCATATTATGACAACCGTGGCTACAGAACCAGCATTACATTATATATTGCAGACAGAAGCGTATCAATATTGGCAATCAAGAAAGTGCCACCATAAACTGGGACCATAGGAGGGAGGAGGTAGATCCCTCCTTTGTTAAAACCCAAAGAAATTAACCACTAATTAAAAGCCCCAGAATTCCCCCAATTGCTTAACATACGCCAGAATATTCACGAGCTAATGGACACGGGAATAAATTACCCCTCAGCCATGTCGACTCTCCAGAAGGGAGTTGCACGCAACAAGGATCAATTGAGGCCATCCTCGAAGCAGAAAAACCACAAACCAAGAAACAACTCTGAAGATTTCTTGAGTTGTGCAACTGGTTACGTGACTTCGTACCCAACATCGTCCAGCTGATGGACCCCCTAAACCAGCTAATGGAGAAAGAAACCTGCTGTAAGTGGAGAACCGACCAGCAAACTGCGTTCCAGAAACTCAAAGCAAGTTTCCAGACAATACCAGTACACCACCCACAAGAAAGAAGGCCATTTATATTACAAACAGATGCATGTCAAACCGAACTCGGCGCAGTGCTATACCAAGAAGATGACAAGAGACCTCGGCTAATCGCCTATGCTAGCATGATACTTAATGTAACAGAACAACGCTACCATGTTAATGAGCAAGTGTGTCTCGCCGTCATCTGGGCCATGCCCAAATACCGCTACCACCTCGAGGGATACCCCTTCATCCTCCAAATGGACAGAAAGCCCTCATGGCTACACAATTCCAAGAACACCAAGGGGAAACTCAGACGTTGAGCCATGTTCCTCACTGAATTCGTATTCAAAGTCCAACACTGTCCCAGAAGGATGAATGACCTGCCAGACGCCCTCTGCCATCAGCCCGACGAACAGGAAGGAATGAAAGAGGAGGATTGGGAGAAGATGACTCTCCTTATCCTGCCCACCTACCTACGCCCGGGGAGATGATCCAACTGCAGCAGCTGCAGATAAGTAAGTATACCCTGATCTACCGTCAACAGCAAGACCCAGAGGTAAAATGCCTGCACGCCGACGTACCCCACTGGTATGAACTGTGCAACATGTTGGTTTGGTCCCGCCTTGGGAACCCGGGTGCGGAATGGAAGCTCTGGGTCACCACAGACTTACAACGAGGGATATGCGAGCATCACCATGATAAGCGGGACATCCAGATATAAGAGAAACACTCAAGACACATAGACCAGCACTATATTTGGGATGGGATCAGTAGAGACGTTAGGCAGTATGTCAACAACTGCAAGGCACGCTGTCGTCACAAGGCCTACCCTGTACCCAAACCTACTGGCATACCACGTCGCCCACAAACGCCGTAGACGCACTTACACGTGAACACACTTGGCCACGGATTTGATGGGCCCATAACCCTGAAGCACCCAAGGGAACTGCTACCTATTGGTCATCACGGACCAGTTCTCTAGATGGATGGAATCCTTTCCCCTACCCAGCCAAGAGATTCGGGGAATCCTTCGGAAATTCGAGACAAAGATATTTTCCTGCTGGTGATACCCCCAAGTGATCCTGACAGATAATGGGACCCAATTTACCAGCATTGCTTAGAAAAGGTCTGCAATAAAGGGAGGTGGAGATCTGGACAACCCTGCCTGATCACCCGCAAGCTAACCCCACTGGGCAGAGGAACCAGGAGTTGAAGAAGAAAGAACCTTAGACTCAGTGGGAAACTACCACAAACGTTGGGACACCCATCTGCCGGATATTCTATTCACCCTGAGGGTGCGAAATAACAAGGCAATTCACACCTCACCCTCCAAGTTGCTGTTCGGTCGACATCATGCGAGCATCTAAAAGAGGGGAGGTACTAAAGGAGAAAAGACATATATGGCAACTCAAGATCAAAGCCTTGATAGTGATGCAACTTTCCCCCTTTATCTCTTCCAGGGGTGGTCAAGTGGGTGTGCTGTAGAAGTTGGGTACAAACATTATGCAGGTTTTTTGAAAATGTTTTTTAGGTCTTTAAAAACAAGCGTGCAGACATTATGTGATGGCGAACATTATGCGAGTAAATATAGTTTGTGAAATGGAGTCAGAATTATAGTGTAGATCAGAGCTACAACTCATGAAGTGCTGTGTGTTTTGTCCAGGTTTGCAGACAGCACTACGCCATGACACCATTATGGAGAAGGGCCCATCAGATTATGCACTTGTGGAAGGGGAAGCTCAGCGTGTTGCACAAGAGGCAGTCAAAGCCCTCAAAGAGTCTCGACGGCAGTGCTGGAGAGCAGATTCTGGTGTTCCATCGTGGACTGGCCAGAGTGGTGCCATGCGCCTTCCATCGAACATGCGGTATGCTCTTTTTTATATAAGAGATATCAGTATTTGCTAGTACTAAAAATACTTTTAATCTAATGTTGTATATACTGAAAATTCCTCTATTAAAACTTCTGCTTCCAATTGGTTTCCCATTTTTTTTAAGAACTGTGAAATAGTTTTTGTATGTTGATTATTCATGTATTAAAACTCCTATTTCCAGTTACTTTTTTCTGTAAAACTATGAAATATCTGCCTCACTTGTAAAAATT
The DNA here is from genome assembly GCA_002778355.1 of Clitarchus hookeri. Lineage (NCBI taxonomy): Eukaryota > Metazoa > Arthropoda > Insecta > Phasmatodea > Phasmatidae > Clitarchus > Clitarchus hookeri. The sequence continues at coordinate 1,215,499 of NQII01000152.1, read as the reverse complement.
ATTATTACATTGCAACATTTGGTTTTTCATGGTACTGACAGAAAAGTATGTACAATACATGAGGATACACAATAGATGTGGACTCGATGTTTAGATCCAAAACATGTAATAAGTATTCGCAAACATATTGGTGATTATACACTACGTGATCAAAAGTATCTGCACACCCACATACAAATGAAGTACAAGTTTGGGCCGCCATCCATCGTAAACATCGGCAGTCAATACGGTGTTGGCCCACCCTTAGCATTGATGACAGCCTGCACTCTCGCAGGCATGCTTTCAATCAGGTGACAGAAGGTTTCCTGGGGAATGGCAGTCTATTCGTCGCGGAGCCACCAGAATGATAAGAGGTATCAGTGTGGGTCTGTGTGGTCTAGCACGAAGTCTGTGTTCCAAAACTTTCCAGAGGTATTCTATCAGATTCAATTATTCAGGACTCTGCGCCGGCCAGTCCATTAGTGGGACATTGTTGTTGCCAGACTACTCCCTCACACGCCCTGCAGTATGGACGGTGCTCGGTCATGTTGAAAGACACAATGATCATTTCTAAATAGGTCTTTGACAGTAGGCAACACGAAAGTGGTTAAAATGTCAATATAAACTTGTGCTTTGACAGTGCTACGTAGAGTAACAAGGAGGCCGAGCCCCCTCCAGGAGAAACATGACCACACTGTAACCCCACCACCCCCGAATTTCACAGTCAGCACTATATAGGCTGGTAGATGTCGTTCACCAGGCATTCGCCACACCCACATCCTACCATCGGATCACCACATTGTAGACTGTGATTAATCACTCCACACTATAGTTTTCCACTGTTCTATTGTCCAGTTTTGATGCTCCTTACACCATGCGAGGCAGTGTTTGGCATTTGCCTGTGTGATGTGTGGCTTATTGGCGGCTGCTCGGCTATGGAAACCAAGTTTCTGCATCTCGTGCTGAACAGTCATAGTGCTTGGAGTAGATTATCTTGATGCTGGTTGGAATTCCTGCGTGATGGTGGCGATGGATGATTGACGATTACCCTGTATGACCCGACCTTCTTCAACACCCATCAAGTCTGGCTGTCAACGTGGGAGGTCGGCCAGCACATTTTTGGGTTGTACACGTCCCTTCACGTTTGCACTTCACTATAACATCAGAAACAGTGGATCTAGGGATATTCAGGAGAGTGGAAATTTTGCGCACAAACTTCTTACACAAGTAGCACCCGACCACCTGACCACGTTGAAAGTCCGTTAGTTCCTCAGACCATCCCATTCTGCTGTCTCGCACTGTCTGCTGACTACTGCGATCGCTGACCATGTGTTCCATGCTGTAGATGGCAGTACTGTCTCACCCTCTATGCTACACACATGTTTTGCAGGGTGTCCAGATACTTTGGATCACACAGTGTATTTATCAAGGAAAACAATATAAATGGGTTCATTTAAAACCATTAATAAAACTGAAAACATATAAGAGAAATTTAATTTCCGTTTACAGTAATCAGTTTTGGCCTGCTGTCGTCATGTGAACAGCATATCTTTAATCTCTGTGAAGGTTGACTCTCTACCAGTTTTTCACTTTTTAATTGCTGGCCTGCACTTGCAAGCTCGAAAAAAAATTCTGCTTTTCAATGCCAAAACAGAACAGAAAAATGAGGCTGGAAGCCCACAGTACTTTACAACATGCATAAATTTTAAGTTTTCACTTCTTTACTTGGCCAAGCCATCCATACTCACTACACCAGCAAACAATATTATACACTCCACTTTTCACTACTAAAACCTACAGCTGCACATGCTTAGGAAGTGGCTCAATTGAACTACAGTATTAACAGAACTATATGCACAGAGTAACCAAAACAGTTTTACTACATAGCAAAGTTTTGTGGATTAAAACATTTGAAGACCTGGAAATTAATAATCTCATATATAACATTGTTATTTATTGATGCATTAATAAAACTTTTATTTGTTGCTTATCCATGTAGTTTTGCTAGTTTATATGTAAATATAGTTAACTTACTTTCATAAGTAGAAAAACAATTTTATTGAAATTTATAAGTTTTTGCTGTTGTGGCAATGTTGGATTGCGAGTCCTCATGAAAATATGTTGTCTGTGCAGGTTGCTATATAATGTACACTCTACATATAAAACTGTTGCTATCATGGCTGCCGACGTACATAATGAAATGTTTTTCCACACCAAACTCCTTGTGTACCTACCTGGTTGTAGATAAATTAATTTACATTTTTGTTAGTCACCTCTTGAATTTGCAGTTTGTTGGCCACTATGTGATGTGTAATTTGAGACATCAATTTCCACATTTTGCAACAATTTACTGTATAGCCCAAGAAATAAAGGTCAAAAATTGTCCATTCTCATAACTAATTCCGCGGAAGCTGAATTTTTCTCAGATGATAGACCCTTATGTGCTAGTATTCTAGTGTGCGACAATGTGATGAATGTTTAATAACACATGGCAATAAAACAAATGTAAGTGCAGTGGGATAACAAAACAGACTTTGTTGGAAATTTATTTCAGGTTTATCATTCAATAATATTAAATGTGAATGTGTAGAGAGTATAGACCGCAACCTCATATGATGTGGTGACTTATTTCATTTACACCAACTCATTGCGTTCTTTCGTCATACCTGCATCACAACAGTAATTAGCAGTCAATTGGGAACATTTACAAACACTGTTTACACATTGAAAACATGGCAGGATATAATTTTTGAAGCACACAAAAGTATAGCACATTTATGAGATTTGTTATTAAATTGGTTGATATATATATATATATATATTTTTTTTTTTGTTATACAACACATAATTACATTTGAAGATAAATAAATACATTTTCTCAACTTTACTGTCAAATTATTGTTGCATGTAATTTTTGTGTCAGGTGTAAACTTTTAGTGTGATCACTATGAAAAAAATATTGCTGATAATACCCAATATTAAAAACCTGCATGTATTCAAAATACTGGAACCACCAGAATTTATATTTTTTTAAACCGATACTAAACACATGTATTTTCTGAGTTTTTTTCCTTCCCAATTGGTGATGGCCAAATAATATCATCATTAGGTTTCATTCAGAAGACAAGGATTTTGATTCTTTGACTCTCTTTAGCTAGCTAATTTTTATAGACACTTAACTTATAACCAACAAAAGACTTGTTAAAGCAAAACACACAGAATTGTTTTGATATTTCAATATGCGCAACAGCATTGTGAAACTGAAGTATACAGTCAATAGGATTGAAAGTACTATCAATAGGCTAAAGTATCAGCACGAGTGCAAAGGTAACCTAGCTGTAAATGTGATGAAATAATAAAAAATTGGTTATCAAACTGCTAGTTTCAAATTATTATGATATGAAAATACATATTCCACATACACGTTTTGTTTACATTACTACTCATTGTCATCATTGCTGTGAAACATCATTGAAGTTTAATAACATTGTTTAAAATCTAATGAATACAGTCACTATTATCTGTTGGCCATCCAGATTTCTCAATTTTGTTTACGTTTCTGTAACTTCAAGTATATGTCGTGACATTATGGTCAGTTCAAGTTGAATTTTAATTAATCTATGTATATATGGGCAAAATTTAATTTTACCTTAGGTTGGGAAATAATTTTGCATTGATCAGAAATGTGAAGTGTGGAATTTCTTTACAATTTTAGCACCAGCAATGAAAATAAGGCATTGTGTATAATAATATTTGCAAATGCCTCGTATTAGGAAGTGCCACATTCAAAAGTTTGATCTTTTGCAGGGTGAAATATGAACTAGGGCTGTGTGTGTTCTCAAGACATGCAACAACTTAGTCTGAAGTTTTGGGGTGGTCAGCAGAAGCTACATTAAGTGAAAGCCTGTCATGTAGAACAGAAAGTCATGATCAGTTACTATATTTACTCGCATGATGTTTGATTGCATAATGTCTGCATCCAACTTGACGCATCACAAGCGATGTCTTTATCACACTCTAGCCTCGCCACAGCTGTGGTCCCCTCCCATGAAGGGGGTTAAGGCCATACATGCCATGATGCCCCTCAGGCATATAACTCAAAAGGGGTTCCATCTTGGTGTGTTGTTTGAGTCCTATGGCAATGTCCTGCCTTGCTGAGTAAGACAGGAGCGGTGCCCATCCTGCTATTGTCCTTTTAGAGTGCTTGGGTCTGCCGGTGACATCCCACCCAGCCAATGTACTCACAGGAAGCTGAGAGGACTCGTGCCTACCTCTGTGCTGTCACATGACTTTATGCCTTTCCATTGGGCTGGACATGAGAAAGCGCCCAACAGGCTCTGGCTCTAAGTCTGATGGTTACCGAGCATAGCACTAACAGGGTGTACTCGTGGAAATGGGAAGCTGCTGCATGCCTGAGGGGAACCACTGTCAGCTCTTCAGAAAAGAGAGGAGATTCCTTCTGCTTCCCGAGGCATGTTCCACGCGCTATCTCACCACTTACCCCTACTCCACCCAATAAGCCAGCTGCCAATGAACGGGTCCTGGCTGTGGGGAAAGTAGTCCAAGGTCTGGAGCCCCATCTGCAGGGTCTCCCAGCATCCAGTTACACTCCTATGAGGAGCCTACGCACCCCGCATCGAGGAGTGCTCCACCTCGAGCCCAGAGGGCAAATATCAAGTTGCATGGAGCTCAGGCTCCTGCCTCCTCCAAAGACCTCGTTAAGATGATGCCTGCTTCCCAGCTTGCAGGAAGGAGAGGGGTGGAGTCTTGGATGCTAAACACCACTCGCCCGGGTGAGGCGCGTCACAAACTTCTACAGCAGGTGATGCAGTCTTGGCCACTGCTGGAAGAAGAGAGCAGGAGGGAAAGTTGCATTGCTGTCAAGGCATCGACCTTGAGTTGCCATATATATATATCTCTTTTTCTCATTTGGTACCTCCCCTCTTTTAGCTGCTCCTGTCATTCATCTCATTTGTGTATGCAAGGGAAGAAAAGTCGTTGACATTCTATTGACCTCTTTACCAGAGCAGAACTGTTTGCAGACATAAAATGAAAATATTTACAGTATATGGTATCTTTCAGCACACTGCTGATATAAAATAACAAAGGACAGGAAGTGAAGTGAGATGTTTTACAGGTCGCCTGTCTTCACATATTGTGACCTTGCTATGTTTTTTTTTTAAATTGGACGTTCTGACTTTCTCAAGCCCAGAACGTGTCTGCCCTTTTCTCCTTCAGCACGTGTCAAAACAGAGGGTATATTATCTCATAGTCTTGGCATCTGCATCCGCATCCACACCCCCTTCCCCACATTTCTTAATTTTTTGTTGTGGAAGTCTGCTCAGGGAGTTGTTAGAATGTATGTGCTGACTTCACTGTGCTGTTGCCATTTGGGCTAGCACGGTTGTCAGTTGTGTGCGCCAGTCAGCTCTGGCAGACACTGCTGGCTGGTGGCACACACACAGCGCCATGGCGTGGTCGCATGCAAGCTGTGTTGGTCATAGACGAGTCACCGTGACATTTAACATTTTTACGCAATAGTCTATGTTCATAGCAAGTGAAAACGAAAAGGAACTGTTATAAATGAGCACATTTACCTTTTATTTCATACAAAACTTAATGTTGAATTAAAGAAAAAAAAAAAAGAAGAAAGTCTATTGCATAATGTCTGCACCCCATTTTTTTTTTTTTTTTTTTTTTTTTTGCAAAAACATTGTCAAATAAGTGCTGTAAATATGGTATATCAAAAATGTTAAAGAAACACATTATTTTACTTCCTTCGCACAAACAATTTAAGGAAATAATGGCACTGTTTACAAAAATGATTTGCACTGATTTTTCCCCTTTCAACTTTGTAGGGTCCATCATACCAGTATCGGATATAGGCAGTATTGCTCAAAAACCAATATTAGTGGACATTGTTTATCATTATTCATACAGGAATTTCACCGGGATCTGGAAAGTATGTACATGATAAATATGGAAAATTAATTAATACACGTTAGTTTAATGGAAGTTCCATTGTATTCATTGCTGTGTCTTAAGCTGTATACTTTATTTATTTGATATGTAATTAGTGTTTAATCAGTTTTCCTAATGCATTGTTAATAGTTTTGGCAAAAAGATTACTCAGCGAAATTCTACTGCTACTACCCCACATGGTGAGGGTGACCAACCCAGCACATCCAGTAGTAATGCAAGAAATGATGGTGAACCAATGTCTTCAAGTGAACTGCTAGCACGTATTAGAGCTCGTAATCACCTAGTGACACCTGCAGATGATCTACCGCAGCTTCCAGTGCCAGGAGATAATACAGAGATTCTCACAGATATCAGAAACTTTGTAGCATTTGGAGCAGTAGTTGATGGTCGTGCCACGACAAAGGAAGTAGTGGACAAGTTCAAGGATAGGCTTCCTAGTGGTTCTTCGCCACTCTTCAAGTTTCTGCTGCAAGAAATATGTAATTTTCACAGAATGCCTAGTGGAGAGGGGGTGTGGCGATTAAAAGCTGAGTTCAGGTGGTAGTTGATGTGATCTGTGCAATGAATGTAATTTAAAAATTCATTACTCCTTTCTTCATACATAAGTTTGGGACAGCAGGATGTGGGAAAAGCTCTGGTGTGGTGTACACTGAAATATTTTCACACTAAGTATAAAAAGTGGAACATTTTAGATTTAATCATTATTGTTACCCAGTTTCAATTTTTTTACACCCTTGTTGTTTTACTATACTCTGCAGAAGAGACTTCAGACAGTTTTGAATAATGCAAGTACCTTTGACTGAAAGACTGCTGCCTTTATTTTTACTATAAGCTAATGCAATATATTACATTTTAGGTTAGTCTTTCTTGAAATCGACACCTTTTTTTTCCATGTATTGGGAATAGCACAGTACCTGGGAATTTGTGCTGCATAAGAAGACATATTTTTGGTTTTTGCATCTTGGGTAATAATGGATAATTGTTATCTCTTTGAGGTAAGGCCATCAAGGCAGGAGAGTCTTTAGTATGTTGTGCATCTGTCATAAAAACCAATTGATATGTAAAATTGTATTTTTTATTTAATATGAAATCAGTAATTAACCTATTTAAACAAATTTCTGTGTTATTTTAGTTGCCTATATATAAATAGGTCTGCAATATTATGTATAATGGATGGCTAAAATTTGATTGCAATGAACTAAATCTTTTGCTCATGTGTAACAGGTGTAGGAAATCTAGGCTGCTCTTCTTAAAATAATATTCACAAATAACAGTCGGTTTTGAAAATGTGTTTTTAAGAAAGTTCATTGTCTAGGTTTAAAACCATACATTGTGGTCACTAGCTTATTCTCTTATCTGGTACCAAGGCTTTGTGTAGAGTAATAAAATAGTATCCAAATCTGAAATACAACTTCCATGGTCTTCATGCTGAAACTAGAAGTACAGAAGATCATTACTCTCAGGTGAAATCAGTTTACTAATAATTTGTTTGGTCCTAAATATTCATCCTTTATAGCTAATGTGTATGAAATGTAGTAAAATGCTAGATCGTTTATTAAGAAATCATCTCAATTTAACAAAGTACCATGGCTTCTGGAAATTACTTCATAAAATGGCTACCCATGTAAAATCAAAACTGACTAATTGTAAACCCAGGATAAACCCCAAACATTTTATTTAAAAAGTTCCCTCTTTGAAATATTTATGATATTCAATAAGCAGACATTTCCCAAGTAAAGTGATACCACAGAAGAGTATGCATGACCTCCTCTTGCTGCAAAAGAAAGCACAAATACAGCAACATGTGCCCACTGTGAATACATTTCTAGCACGGCCAAAGTCCATCTTTCAAATGTTATTCCTGCTACAATGAAAATAATTTTTTTATTCCTCCTGTTGATGTGTTGGCTGTAAAAATGTTTCTTCAGAGGGGCTGAGGACATAAAATATTAGCCATGAAAATTTACTCTCTGGTATAATTTTTCAGTTAAGAGTTGAGCACACTAACACAGGTGGGTATACAGTACATACAGAGATAAACTGCAGACACAAACAACAAGAATTTCAAGAAATAAGTGTAGTAAGTTTACATATGTGACATGTGGCAGCTGGTCTGTAATGAAGTTAGGTGAAGGTGAGCAAAGAATAACTGCCACATGCACTGGAAATACTATATGACATGTCATAATATCAGCTTTAAACAGATGATCCAGTTTCGACAGATCTGCATGAAAGACATTCACATGTGGATCTGAAGAGGGGGAGGGAAGACATTTTACAAGCAGTGTAGACAGTTTTTTTTTTCTGTTTCGAAGTTGGAGCAGAATTATATGTGTACAGTGAACTCTTGATTCTTCAACCTTTCGCAGTTCTCAGGAAAAGGTTCGTTATTTCAAAAGGGTTTTTTTGGAGTTTGCATCAGTTTTGACCCACTTTAACCCTCATACACAAAAATTAAGTTAAAATGAAATATTGTGTAATTTTAGATATGGAAACATACTCAATTTGTTTATTTATTGACTGTACTGTTTTTTATAACCTTGTGGTGCATTTCGTGAATGTTAGAGTAGGATTCATGAGACACTTAAAATGGTGTCAAGTGTTTTGGGTTGAGTGTGGAGCAGTCTCTTGTCCAATAAATAATTAATTTATAATTTACCTCCATATTTATAAAATATTTCTTTTAAATAGCATGGAATATGTTGGATTTATTAGTTTAAATAGTGTTGCACAAAGGATTTTTTTACACAGCTTTTTCATACTACACTGTAGATATCACTACAAGTCCATGACTGTTACAACCTATGAATTCATTGCAGATCAGGCTTTAGGCAATGCTGCTGTTTTTTCCAGTTTTTGTCCGGAGCATTATTTGAAAACTAATAAGCTTGTATACAGTTTTTTATTTTAAACAGGCCAATGCTTCCTACTTCATTTTGCATATCATAAATGTTGCAGTATCTTTCTAAAAGATTATGATTATACAAAGAACCATCTCCCAGCAGAGCCCAGAATTATGTAAAATTAATTTTGTGGAACCTAATACTAATGTGGTGCACAAAGTTATCATTCATTGCATAAAACAAAAACTGCAAAGATTCATATTAACATATCTTTAGGCTTTTGAGCCAGAAAAATTACAGCAGGGTGGTTGCATTTCACTTACAAACAAAAAAATTCCCAAATACTGTACTGTATTTTTCAAACAATTTTGGATACATTACAATGTTTTAATTAAATGCTTGGGAACACACGTGTATGTTTAAAACTTATTATGAATAGCAACAAAGGTCACACAACATACTTTTATTTCAGAGTACTGATGAATTTGTTTTCAAGTTTGTTAGTTTTGTCTTTTCTTATACCAATTGGGACAAAAAATGTGAGCATTCAATAGAATTGAGTGAACACTTTGTACTAGTACTTTAATTACTCTCTGCATTGTGAGCTATCTCACCCACTGTTTTTGACCACTCTACACCATTATTTTATTTATTTTTTTAGTTTTTCATTTTCATGTTGTCATGGGCACGTTACAACACTTACATTTTATTGCCAGAAAACAATCTTTTTATTTTTTTTATTGCAAGGAAAACTGCAGTCGTGTGTGGAGAAACATTGGTGACCTTGAGGGAGGGGTTGGGCTTTGCTGTGGTGGTGTATATTTTAGATGTGAATAGTAGTACGAATAGTAAAGAGTTCACAAAGAGAATTTTAATGTGTGGTGAAGAAAATAAATACAACATAAATATTTTTTAACCTATTTTCTTCAAATTTTCAACCTTTTTAATTACACTTTTTTAGTTCCCCAAGAAAGGGATGTTATTTTGAGAGACATAGCACACTACACTGCAGTAATAGAATGGCTTACTTGTAGGTAGAAGCTGCTTTAACAGTTGTAATATTTGAAACATTATCATTGCATATTTTGCAGTGGAAGCACATACATAATGTCTATATAGTAATTTTTGAAACACAATGCAGTGCTAGAATTGAAAACACCTAAAAATAGATATGCAGAAGCAGCATTGATTTTCATAATATTTGAAACAACTGGCCCCCCCCCCCTTCTTTTTTCACTATTATTAACTCTGCTGTATCATAGGTCTGCTAATTGGCACACACTTCGGGCCCTCTGCTGGGTATACCATTCAAAAACTGCCCTCTCCATATTGGCATTGTCTGCCCCTTGGAGCTTTTGGCCATCATCTTGGACCCTCCCTCTCTATGGCACCCACAATCTCTTCCCTATTCTTTAGTATTGTGGGTATGGGTAATTTAATATTGTGCTGCCGTACCTCCTCTTCTTTCATTACCTCCCCTCTTCCCTTCCTTAATGATTTTGAATTTCTGTGGAAGTATGAAGGTATTCTGCAGGTTTCTGCTCATGCTGCTTTATCAAAAATCCAAAGTCAACCAACAGAACATGACCTGTACATCAGTAAATCAAAGCACAAAGCATAAATATAAAACTATGAAACAGTAATCCAGTCAGTTACCATAAGCAGGTCGTAAACTATCACATAGTCAATTCCAAATGCAATTCGGACTCTTAAGAACGGTCACCACGATTCACATGACTGCTTGCATTGATGGGAGGAAAGGGTTGGATGTGTAGCTTGCACTGCTATTGGTTGCTACTGTTATGTGCACAGGAGTGCAGTGTTAAGGTAGCAACACTACAGTTCCTATACTTTATTGCTGTAGACTGATGAAAAATATTTTTTTTAATCTATTTTGATCAACTCCTTTCATTTTTGCTGGGAACTTTCTATTTTACTTAATATTTTGAGATTTTTTGGCGGTCGCCAAAAATGACCTTGATAAATCCGGACTTGTGGAATAGAGAGTCTACCGTTTACAAACTATATAGTGGCGTGAACTGTAGTTGTGGAGGTAGGGGTGTTTATTTTCTATTTGGTGACGTTCCCCAGAGACAGGAATTACTAAGGTACCATGTATACCTAGCAAGACCAAAATTATACTGGTTTGCGCACAACCACCAACACAATGCAATTTATGAGAATTAAGCTGCTACGCAAGTAATTCAGAGTCCACTATGATCAGATGGTCTCGTAATTTGCATCTTTCCTGTTTGTAAAAGTGAAACACAAAACCAATGATGTACCTATAGTTGTATACATTTTACATGGTTAAAGGTTGACTCTCATAGCTTGCCAGAGTGCATGTAGACAGTATGCACTTGCTGCAATATTTCACAGGAATAGCTTTGTTTCATTAAATTTTTTTAATTTTCCTAGTAGACTTATTAGTATTACTGTAGTTTATTGCACCTGTAGAATCTTATAACAGTAAGTGTGTGTGAAAAGATATTTGACATGTCAATACAAACACAACACTCAAGTACATCAAAATTAGTCTGTTTCTTCTAGACTGAGTACAGTATGTTGAGGCTGCAAACACCACATGCTAAAGAAAGAAAACAAAGATGGCAAGCACTAGCGCACAATTGTCTTATCCTACTCAAGTATTGAAATACTTACTCAACACAGTAGAAAATATTGTGTTTTAAAAGTACCTTTAACTGTTTCTACTTTATTTTTTAAAAAAATATTATTATTTCAAAAGCATATTTCTTGGAGGTTAACTTGTTAATTTTTTTTTTAAACTCATAAGATTTGTTTGTGCACGCACACATATGTATATGCACACATATGTATATGCACACATATATTTGTGTGCATATACATGTTGGGCATGTGCACATGCATTTGTTTAAGTGCGTTTGCATGTAGGTTGGGCTAAAAGTCAGATGAGCACTACCAAGTTCTTAATGTTTTGTGAATATGTCTGTGGAATGTGACAGGACTGCCACTTTTCTGGAAAACAGGGAAGACCTGAAAAAGTTTAGAGTTCTGTTGGCCAGGGAAAAAATGGGGGAAAGTCAGAAAATTTAATAAAATTCTTAATAAGTCTGCGAACACTAAACCATTGAAATGTTAATTTTGTATTTGTATAACAGACACATATTATTTTTCAGTAAAGAAACTCAAGGAAATTGTTTTGAAAATTTGGTTGATGACTGTACAATTTAGTTATTTTGGCTTCTGCACAAATGATTAAGTACGTCATAAGCGGAGATTAAGCCANAAATGTAAATTTGGTCTAGAAAAATTGAAAAAAGCAGGCCATTTTTGAAACAGAAATGGAGTGGCCACCCTTATGTGAGTTATCACAGGCGACTTGTATTTCTTATTTTGTAATATCTTCATTTTTTTCTAACTTTTGCATGATCACGAATGACTCTGTATTGATTAGGGTAGGAAACTCAGTGTTGTGGGTATGACCTGCACCACACTATCAAGTGCTGCATTAGGAGTAACATATGTTTACATACTCACTTTACAAGCCCCTCTTAAGTAACAGTAATTTATATATTTATGAAAAATCTAACTGAGTCTGTTGTTACACGTTTTATTTCTTTAATAATACTACTGTATTTGTCCTGAATATAAGTCAGTACTTTCTCCAGAAATTTTGTGGCCAAAGTTGATACTTGACTTAAATGTGGGTGTCTCAGGAAAATGTCATGTGACCAGCAACTTTGATGGTACTGCAGATAGCACTTTATTGGACATAAAAGAAAACATAACTGAAAGTTTAGTCAGCAATGAAAAGCATAAAACCAGCAGTGACAACAGTTTGACTGTCACTGCAATTCATTTAAATGTTCTCATTTTAATTTTTGTGCTTTTATTTGTGAAATAATTGGTGTGTTAGACCAAGAGGATAGTTCATGTGAGTAATTGTTAAAAGTTGTGACTTTTCTAAAGAAACCTTACAAGTTGGTATGAAATGGTAGAACCAACAGTACTAATTACGTTGAATACAAACTGCATGGGGGCACTGTGATATTCAGGGTACATACTGTGAATCACAAAAGTGGCGAGGGCTATGAAGATCATGGAAATAGCGAGGTAAAAGTTTTAAAAATAGTGAAGAATAACGTAACTGAATATGTAAAAAGGCACAAAAAAATATGAGATACATCCCAAAATTGTTGCAGAACAGTGTACTCACTTCACATACACACCAATTTTCATTCTTGGTACGTTTTTCAGTGAGTCACTCGTGATGTCCATCACAGTATGAAAAATGTATGAGGGTGTTATATCAGGTTGTTTACCATGGTAAATGCAAGAAGACCCAAGCTAACTTAACTATAAGGGAATCACAGGGGATGGGTGTGCTGCAAATACTTCGCTGTGAACGAGTACACCACAGCCAGTACAGTTGTATTTAATGTAGTCCAGGCATTAGTAATGTATTCATGTGCTAAAGCAAAGTTTGAAATCAAAAATGAAATCAGGTTGTTCAAAACATTGTCAGTACTGGTGATGTACACGTGGATGGTCATGTACAGTTGGTGTATTATGTTAAAGTAATAGTTCATTTAATCCTATGAGACCTCATTGTACATACCTATTCCGATATTCGACAGCGTGTTGGCACACCCACCACCTATCGTGAAGTTAGGTTAGGTCGTCCACATTTATCACAGTTTAGCACCGACAGTTTGTGAGCACTGCAATTTCCATGCCAACATACAACATGACACAGTACAACCCACGGCACTAAATGCAGTTTCCACGCTAACATACAATGTATAACACTGTACAACCCACTAAACTGATTAACTGAAAATCACTGAATTTACTTACTCAAGTAGGCAGTGAATATAACTCCCTGGTGGCTTCAAGTTAAGACCATCTACATAGCTGACTCACTATCCTCGAAGCACTCGTAATTGCACCCTCCATTCGTAAATCACAAGCCTTCACTCTGTTAGATTATGAAGGAACATTTAGCCCACGGAGCAACATTCACTCACCTCCAACTGCACTGCTCGGCATATAAAATTTACTGATCGTTCTATTTTACAGTAAGTGATAGTGAACACAAATGTTTAGGTGCACTTTTGTTTTGTCAGCAATATGTCATTATAAGACAAATATAATATGATGCTACATGTAAACAATAGCTCTCAATGCCTTGTATATCAAATTTTTCTACTGTGTACACTTGATGTATCGCAATGCCCTTGTGTATTTCAACAAAGTAAGCTTTGCAAAAGCCAATTGTACAACTTTCTTTCCTCTCTGGCATTCCCTACACAAGAAACAGGATTCTTAATAATTAACCTTCATGTGTTTTGGAAGTTTTCAAGAAACACTAACGAAGATAGCAAAAAATTAATACTAAAAGTTAATTGCATAAATTTTTTGTTACTAATTTAAACAAACTTTTTTACCTATTTGAAATGTTTAAATTAGTAGGTAAACTTAATGCGAGTTGATTTTTATTCAGAACAATACGGTATGTTTTTGCAATGTTCATTTTTTGTAATGTAATTTTCTTTGTTTTTCTGATACTGGCAATTTTTGCTCTGAAAAACAGATTAATAAAACTTTTACATAATCAAACATCTTGAGCATTGAACATATTATACAAAAATTTACTAGCCCATTAGCTTTAAAGAGTTCATAACAATTTTTTTTTGCTTGCAGCTATAGAAATATATATTTTTTTTAAGATTGTAACATTGTTAGTTTACGTGAGGTCAAGTGGCTGTTATATAAGTATTTCTTAAAGTGGCTTGTAACCAAATGTCATGGTGGTATGTTCACTCGGATTGCAAATACTGTTTGCTTGTGTAGGAGTACCAAAGTACCTTGGCTGAAGCAGCCACTTTGTAACCAAAATGTAACCAGTCATGTATCAAATATTGTTTGACTGTTAATATTCCACTGTATCACATGTGCATAGGGTATTATGTATGCATGTTGCTGATTTTAGTAAAAAAACATTGTTTTAGCAACAATATTGTTGCAAATTTACTATTTTATAATTTGTACATTTATGAGAATACTGTAGGTACAGTATACAGTTAAAAATATAGGAACATCAATTCCACCATATTGTTGTTTTACAGCATGAAGTTATAACTATATAATTGAATGTTCGGTACAAAACTGTATGATTGAAAACTATATTTTGTATTTGTAATTTAACCCATATGTATAAAGAACATGTTTGATACATAAAAATCATTTCAACATGACTACTGTCAGTTTATTTTTGTTTGCCATATACATTTTTTAATTATCTTAAAATTTGTGTATTCAGATTGTATTACCATTGTAAAAAATCTTGTAAGGAATTCAGCTTTGAATTCATAGGTTATTTTATAATTTAGAAGTTTCTTTTGTGAAGTGATGTCCAATGTGTGGTACTTGTTCTTGAAAAACTAGACTTGACATTCGCTGAGCTGGCCATTAACATGACTCCTGCTTTTTTTTAGCACATGTGGTCTTCTCAGTTGGTAGGCATACGTGCTTTGTGGTCTGTTATCTGAAAGTAGATGCATTGAGCAGCATGGCAAAGTAGGTTGCTGGCATGTTTTACCAGCATGGAGACCACCATGTTATTTATATACAGTACTTGATGCCAACTATCTGGATTGAGCAGGGTTGACATCTAGCTCCCTCCCGGGAGCTAGGAAGCAGTACTCCGTAAACAGGGTGTCTGCCCTACTCTCCTTACTTGGTGGAAGGTGTTGGGTGTGTCAGTATTTATATAATTCTCCGTACTGCCGATGGAGGAGCAGGTTTGAGTGTAGCTTCCGGTAGGAGCACTAAGTCTCCCTCAAGCAGTCAGGTTGGGCGATGGGCCGTAGGGTGCAAAGTGCTTAGATCAAGTCTCTGGGCCAGATGGGTAATGTGGGGTTATGGTCATAAGGTTTGTGAATGGTTAACATTGTTCAATCCTCGGCCGTATCACTCCGGATTTTCGTATGTGAGAATCATGCTGTACGATGTTGCTGGTCGATGGGTTCTCAGGGATCTTCTGTTTCCCCTGCCCTTTCATTCCAATACTACTCCGTACTCACCTTAATCACCCTCATTGGCTCTCAAGACCTCTCTATTTCGAGCTACCCAAATCTCTTCACTCACTTGGGTTGTTAGGCCCTTACTCCGTAGAGTACCTGGATTGGGCAATGAGGATTTTTGCTGCCTTCTTTTGACCAGCCAGGTATTGGGGCAAGGACACAGTTGTAATGCAAACAACTGCTGCTCTTCAGTGATATTACATTACAGAGGTCAAAATAAAAGAAGGTTGACATTTAAATAATTTTAGAATCTAGCAGAAGTTCAAAGGTACATGACCATTGCTAGTTTAATAAATTACCAATTTAACCCATTCAGCCTCGAATGAACTGCCAATCTCAAATGTTGCAATTGCAAAATTATTTGATGGGCACTGTACTTATGTCGAGCATGCTTCTCGCAACCAGTGAACAACGTACTGCACGTTCATTGATGTCAGCAATAACCATTCACAGATGAGAGGTGGAGAAGCTTCAAGAAATCAGATTACTCTAAATTAAGACTCTCAAAACACCGGCCACTGATTCCTTGTGTACAGTGCCGACCATTAATATCTTACATTTGCAACATGTCTCGATTATGGACACAGTGACTGGATGGGTTAAGCAGCATGGGGGTGGAAGAGTTGGCGTGGTCCATCCAGAGAAGATGTGACTCTCCCTGGTGCCGGTGCTATGGAGTGTGCCCTGCTTGGACCTTGTCAGAGGGGCTGCTTCTCTAGAGGTGTGACCTGCTGGGAAGTACGCCTGACTGATGGTGCTCAAGCCTATAGCGGCTCAGGGAAAGAGACCTCCGCTTCATATATAAGGGTTAATATTTGCAAAGCTGGAAGTCATGCAGGTAAAAATGCAAGCCTTAGAAAAATTTGAATCCATGCAAAATGAAATGAAAACAGTTAGTGTGTGTAATGAAGCCTTACAGAAAAATTACAAACCTATAGTGAGGTTATGCAAAAAGAAATGCAAATGGCTAGTGTGTTTAGCAAAACAATGCAGAAAAAATGCACACCTTAAAAAAAAATCAAAACAATGCAAGAAAAAATGCAAGCGGGTAGTGAGTTTATTCAAAAAGAAATACAAACTTTTAAGAGTACAACAAACTCATATATTTGATAATTTGGAAAAATTTTTTAAAGATAGGGAACGGAAAAAAATTTGAATTACATAGAAATTGAATTGAAAGAGGTTTTTAAGTAAATTAATGATATTGGGAAGAGAAATGTAAAGGTGATGAAATGTATAAAACAGGTTCTGTATCATTAGATGAGGTAATGTGCAAACAAAGTTGTGTTGCACTAAAGGATCAGGTGATTTTGTATAAAAATAAGAATATTACTTTTGAAAGGGTAGTGGGAAATCCTTTGTAAATAATAGGGAATTCATACAACACATGGGAAGCTGGGGGATGAAAAAAAAGGGGGGGGGGGTCTAGAGAAACGAGATACAGACATTCATAATTAGTGCAACACATAAGAAAGAGGGATGGGTAAACTATGAATGTATACACAAGGTGAGAAAGACAGTCAGGGAAACGAAAAGAAAAAGGAAAAATCATTGTTGGGGAGGGTGGCTGATGAAACACAGGGTAAAACATTCAGGAATAGAGTAAGATTGAGAGAAAATGT
>NQII01000152.1:1180506-1193006 GCA_002778355.1 Clitarchus hookeri | reverse complement strand
ACTGGTTACAGCGTTGCTGTCTCCTGAAGGGATGGACGAGTCCACCTGGGCAGAGGGGTGTGGAATGCCATGCTTGATTGCCATTTATACAATGAAAAACACCCCTGGCTGTAGCCGTGAATGCGGTGACTGTGTTCAGTATGTTTGTGAAAATTCTGTACGCCACTGGACGACACTTTGGGGCACCTATCTCTTCAGCTCTGGCCTACCAGCCAGTTAACGTCACCCGGTAGTGTGTTGCGTCGTATTTAGCTGCGCGAGCTACGAGGATGCTACGACCAATTGCCAGTGCGCCCAACGGCTGTGGCTTTGGGGTAAACACTGTTTCGGATCGCCTACCCATTTATTAAAAGAGTTACCTCTTGTAATACATGAGTAGGGCGGTCTCTTGAGTTGCATAATCCTTGTCGGCAAGAAGGTGCAAGTTCCGTTCTTGTCGACTCGCACTACTTACTCTTGGCCTGATGTGGTTGGTGTGGCCCGGTGTAGCTGGTGTAGTTGTGACTGCGGCAGTCCGAGTGGGCACAAGGAACTCGTGGACTTGTAGTTCACGTCAAGTAGCAGGCATAGAATGCATCCATCTTGCAGGAGTTGATGCGGAAATGCCACTTCCATGTGCCAGGCCCCGTGAGAATTTCATAGAACACATAAGAACTTGCTCCATCGTTTGGTCTGTTGCAATGCCAGACCAGAATTGACCTAATCCATATACTGTGAAATACCCATGAGATGCAAAGTTTTGCAATTCTGTGGCATTCATGGACTCTTCCAATTTAGTCATTAACTGTAAGTAGATTTGTGTCGATTAAGAGTAGTTCATACGGCCAGCAGTATGAACGTATGGAAGCATGAGCTGTAAGCTATAAAGATGAAGCTTCCAGTCCCCACATCCAGCATGAAGAGCTCTTGAATATTCTCGCCCACTCATCATGTGGGTAATACTTATTTTTGCATACACAGTCTGACACACATCCTCGAATCCACTTCCTGTCATTACATGGCCGACTGCACCCAAGTATGACATTAGCTACAGGCTGTGATACGACTTCTGCTCCATTCAGAAAAGGAAAAAAAATTTCATTTCAGAAACTTAAGAGCTGTGCTGCTCTGCATGAAAGAATATAAGTTTTCAGCAGCTCAGCATCATCAGTGGAAGAGGTCTCAATGGTAGGAGAAGACTTTCTCTTAGTTATGTATGGAGAGAAGCCAGACAGCAATTTGTACATGGCCAGGTACCGAACATACTTAAAAAAAATGTTTCGAAGCAATGTGTCAATGCAGACTTAAATTTTGACACGTTACAGTCTGCTCTCCACTCGGTATGTGATCTATAGGGTGATGGAGCGCTAGATCGCTTGGTCAACCTTATTGCGTAGCGAACTGACACGTACTCAGGGGTGAAATCAGGCACTTCGACTTCGGATTCGGTTAGCTAAAACAGTTATTTATTGCATCATTACGTCACTCATTATATAGGTATGGTACACTGCACTCTTGGGTTCCTTTTCCTGCACCCTTCCCTTACCCGTCGGAGGCCTACAGGTCAGAGTTTTAGTTTATAAACGTCGGGGAAAAGTGGTCGGATTTGGAGGCGCGGTTACTTAACTGAGCTGCTACTGTGTGCTGGCTTCAGCCCGGCGTCCCGGGAAGTCTTGTTGAGGCGTCTCTCTCTCGACGACTTCAGCGTCCATCCCGCGATGTCTGGCGCTACCCCCGCGTCTCTGGAGTCTTCCGGATTGACTCCCCGGCCGTCCAACTGGGCCGCACCCCTGGCGCTGGCCCCGCGTCTCTTGAGTCCTCGGATTGACTGACTTCTCCACTTCCCTGCCGGACTATATCTCGAGGAATTCCCTACGTCATTGGCGACCCGACTTACGTCAAACTTCGGCGTGCGTCGATCAGGGGACGCAAGCCTCACGCGCTGACGAGCGCCTCTCTCTGTCACCTGGCACGTGCGTCATTGGAAGGAACTATTCGGGTGACGTCGGTATGAGCATTTGACGCACGTTCTGGCAGATTGTGAAAGCGTCGCTCTGTTCTTTCTCTGGACGCGTCATGCATCAATTTAGCTGGCCTTCCACCAACGTCTGCAGCAGACAAGCAACACTCACTTTGTGTATTTCACCCAGTTGTGAAGGTGTTGATCTTCCACCTACCGAATGGGGTTGGAAGGTCGAAAATGGTTGCTTTAGGCCTGTTCCAACACTTACGGAGGCAGCTACCCAACACATTTTACATCTAATTACACGCAACTGCAAGTCAGGATGTGTACAGAATTGCGAGTGCCGCAGGATGGGGTTTACTGTGCTCCAAAATGTGTGGTTGATGCAGTGGTTGTAGTTGTAGCAACAGTAAACCAACACAGGAGGACAAGGAAATATATGGCGATCTTGAAAGGGACATAAAAAAACTATGAAAGCAACGACCGTGCGATGAAGCATGTGAGTGGGCATCACCTGCATGTAGATTTCGTCACTAAACAAATAATAAGTCAGTGTAGGGGAGACAACTTTTAATTTATTCAGTTTTTTTGTAAATGTTAAGTGCAAAATGGAAAAACGGGCATTACTATAAAACAGTCGACTGTCTCTGCGGAAAAATTGATGCTACAAACCACCCAGGGAGTACCAGAATTTTATTATTCAACATCTTGTTGAAGGTAAGAGCTACAATGTTTTATACTACGTTATTTAGAGGTAAATCTTTCTATGCTGCGGATTTCCTCTTCATGCGTATATTAATTTTTTAAAAGCTATATATATCTTAAATTATAAAAAAAAACTATGGCCTTGTGACTCTGAAAACTTACAAATGTGGTCTCATTGTTACATTGCAGTTCACCCAGCTGTGTGCACCAGCTCCTAAAAATAACTGTATTAGTGACTGGTATTTTTCTGATTGAGCACTTTAATAAAGCTTGATGTAAGCATTTTTTATGCTCTACAACTTTTGTTTGGAACATTTTCTAAAATAATGCATGGCTGAGGTGCATTTAGCAAAAATATAAGTTTTCTCAGAAAATCATAGTAATATTTAATTTTAAA
Organism: Clitarchus hookeri; assembly: GCA_002778355.1. NCBI lineage: Eukaryota > Metazoa > Arthropoda > Insecta > Phasmatodea > Phasmatidae > Clitarchus > Clitarchus hookeri. The sequence continues at coordinate 1,189,962 of NQII01000152.1, read as the reverse complement.
ATCTCTTAGATTTTAAATTACGTATTTATTTAAAGTTTATATTTTTGTAATACTTGGAAAGCCCATTTAAAGGGGAATAATTAAAAACAAAGAGCATGTCTCTAAGATTAACGAGAATCTAACAATATAATTTTTAATGAATGCAATAAAAAATCTAACATGGCGTCTTAAAATTCAAAATGGCGGAAAACCCGTGTTGGATTTTCCTTGGGGTTTTTTTTGTATCATGAACTGGGGCAGTTTGTTGTTTTTAATCTGTGGGTCAAACCCTAATTTCACTGGACTAGAAGACAGATACATAGAATTAGTCGTGTGAATATTGCCAGCGAGTTACACAAGCCTGCAAGGCGATTTTATTCTCGTGGCAAAGTGCTAGTGTTTCATATGTGGGACTTGTATGAAGTACATCTGGTTGAAATNCAAGGCGATTTTATTCTCGTGGCAAAGTGCTAGTGTTTCATATGTGGGACTTGTATGAAGTACATCTGGTTGAAATGATACCATATGGACATGTGAATTAAGGATTGAAATTTACGTACTGACCTCGGAAGGGAATTTTATAATCCTGCATTCTGTGCCTCGATGGCGAGACAGTGTAAACTGCTACTCGACACATAGTGGTATGAAGGCGAACATGATGGTAATTTGGCTCTGATTGTGGAGGGGAATGTAATAGGGTTGACTGAGATAATGTTGAGGATGGAGTAGCGGTGNCAAGGCGATTTTATTCTCGTGGCAAAGTGCTAGTGTTTCATATGTGGGACTTGTATGAAGTACATCTGGTTGAAATTATACCATATGGACATGTGAATTAAGGATTGAAATTTACGTACTGACCTCGGAAGGGAATTTTATAATCCTGCATTCTGTGCCTCGATGGCGAGACAGTGTAAACTGCTACTCGACACATAGTGGTATGAAGGCGAACATGGTGGTAATTTGGCTCTGATTGTGGAGGGGAATGTAATAGGGTTGACTGAGATAATGTTGAGGATGGAGTAGCGGTGNATGGTAATTTGGCTCTGATTGTGGAGGGGAATGTAATAGGGTTGACTGAGATAATGTTGAGGATGGAGTAGCGGTGTCCTACCTATGCCTAACACTCTCGTAACGTAAACACTTGATTGATGTAATTTGAAGGGTGCCAACTCGTCTATCGGCTAGCTCGGACGAGTACGAGTGTTTCTTGCTTCGGGCATATGGTCATTTACCACGTGGGCGAAGATCCCCTTACACTGCCACAAGTTAAGTTGCGGTTGAGTGGTGTTGTTAAAGCGACCCCACACTCTCCTGCATTACGTAACGTAAAACACAAACGTGAGAACTTATTGACTGAAAGTATACAGGAGTGGGCCAAGTTCCGAAACACTTACGTGAAGAGAGTTCTCCGTAAATAAAATAACGAACACTTGTTTCACTGCTTTATATGGAGAACATGGTACAATTATATCTCTCACTTAGGCTAGAGTGGAAAACACTATTTAAGTGGGCCTGGTGCTTATGGTCCACCAGTGGCAGATATGGAAGAAAAGGCCAAACTGGCAACAGAAAAATTAACGTGATGAATTACATTTCCGGGGTGCGACGAGTTTGCAGAAATGGTGCGGTATGGTCGCCACGGGAAAGAAGAAAACAAACAGGTTCTGGTAACTTACGATTTAAACCATTGATACACTAATATAATCGGCCAAAAGTTTTAAGTCCCCTGGGTACACGAAACACGCCCGACACCTAGGCCTACTTGAGTCAGATTGCCTTGGTGCCGGCAAGCAATGGCGGAGGGGGTCGTTACCTCCGATGCAATACACAAGGGAATATTTTTGTATGACCTAGGTAAACAAGGCATTTTTTCTANGCAATGGCGGAAGGGGTCGTTACCTCCGATGCAATACACAAGGGAATATTTTTGTATGACCTAGGTAAACAAGGCATACATTGTGCTTAAAATTAGGTACAAGAAATACTGGTACATGGAGATAAAACTTGGTCGGGGCTGTCATTCTTTGTTAAGAAGTCTCTCCAAGGTTTTTCTAGCCCTTTTAAATTTGCGTCTAAAAAAATAAGTGTTATCTCTAGGCATGGAAAATACTATCAATAAACCTAAAATATAGTACGTAGATGTTTACATCGTTAATTGTCTTTACTTAATTTCTTTGAGGATTCGTACATTTTAATTCAGTAAATGTTATTTTTACAGGTTGGGCCAAAATGGCCGGAACTTCCGTGGCCGTTTAATGTTTCTGTACTGAATTTCGCACAACAAATTTTGCTGGAGATTTGACATCTAAAACAAATTACAGCATCCTTTAAAAAGGCTGGACATGTTACCATGCCCGGTATCGAATTACAATCGTAAAGTGCATCAAACTTTTTGAATGAGACCTGTGAATGTCAAGTACAACTCTGTAACCGTATTCAAGAACGAGAAGAAATTGGATACTCACAAGCCAAGGCGAAGGTTGGACACTACGGGAGGATATCATGAGGGAAGGGAACCTTTACTAAAGGTTACAAGCCAAACTGGAGCACAGAAATATACAAGATTGTCGAGATTCGTCATTACGAACCAAGGACCTACTATCTCGAGGACATGGAAGGCAGACCTATCAGAGGAGGTTTCTGCAGTGAAGAAATTTAAATTACCAGGTATCCACACACATATTTGTTCGAGAAAGTGTTGAAGCATAAAGGAAATAATTTGTTGGTGTGGTGGCTTTGGCTTCGAGTCTAGTTACGACAGTTGGGTCCCAAAATCATCCATTACCCATAAATAATAATGTGCACGTGTGTTATTAACATTTCTGTGTATGAAGACTGAAGAACTGTACTTTTTTTCATATGTTTGTACAAAAGACTGAACTAATATAATTTATTTTTGAATTTTCAGTTTTTCTGTGATTTTCCTGTTCCACAATGTAGCTCAGTGTGTGACTCGGCTGGGCCAGCCATGACCTGTGCTCAGGTAATGAGGCTGGCCTGCCATCCTGTAGCTTGACGCCTCTCTCGGTCAGTGTACATGTCATCCCCACAGCTCGCCGAGACGTGCATGTTGCCTATGTCGTTGGCCAACCACCTGTTCCTTGCGATGTGTGGACCGTGTGCACGTGTCGTAACCTGCTCTGCATTGCGGCCTGCTCTCCTACCCCCTACCTTACCAGGGAACAAACTTTATTATTGCTTGAGATGTCGTTGGAGGTGGACACGTTCTGTGCCATACTGAAGGACCATGGCACAAGACCGCTTAGACATGTACCTCCTCTGCCGCCACTTATTCCAGCAGGATGGCGTCGTGTTCGCAGCAGGTCGCCTTTCAGTGTACCTCACCATCTATGCCGCCGATGTCACAGAGAGATGACATCACTTTGTCGGCTGGAGCCATAAACGAGCGTTTACTCACTCCGGTGCCCTGGAGTGAGCACTTCATGCTAGATTTCTGCCACCAGCGATCGTCTTGCCGACCTGGACAATGTGGAAGAAGAGGAAGTGACTGATGGATGTCTTCATGGAGATTCGTTTCTCACAGGAGGAGGCTGCAGCGGCTACCCACACAAACCGACATGCGTGCATGTCAGAACTGCAGCATCCTGCTGGAGGAAATGTGCAGCATGCGTGCGATCCTGCAGCAGCTTTGTGTTGTCACCCTTCCATCTTGCTGAGTGACAGATCATTTTTTGTATATATGTTATTTTATTATTTTATATCGTATCAATATATTTGTTTTTCTATAATTTTAATTAACATCTGTGTTAGTGATGACTTAATCATCATCATCATCATCATCATCATCATCATCATCATCACCAAAACTTTGTTTAACCGTGAGTAAAAATTTCAGCCATCATAGTGTTGAATTTCATTTTTTTTCATGTTCGTAAATACTGTTACGCGGTCGTGTTTGATTTGCATCTCCTTAATTGTTAACAAGTAGGCACATACAAAATATAATTATGTATTTTTCTTGCGGCAAATGGTTTGTATTACCTCGTAATGAAATAATCCTACACTTTTAATTGGCGCTACAAATTATTTAATGCTGAAACATCCATACAAAACTTACATGTAAATATATAAAAAATTATATAATAACACGAATATTTTAAATATGCCACATATAAGTACTTCAGAATTTTTTTATAAGAGTTATAAGAAAAATAAGAAAGTGATATAATAAATGAACTAATAAATAATGATTTAACTTAAACATAACACTTATACAATGATGCCATATCCAAATTGTTTGTATGTATAACCTATCAGTCGTGGTTTGCCTGCCTCTCACACATGTTGCAATGTGTATACGACTTTTAAAATCCTGTTCACCAGGCTACTCCTATAGGCGAGTGGTCTAAGGTGTCCGAACGACAACTTAAGGTCTGACAGTTAGATCCCACGCACTTCCACAGCTATTTTTGAGGACTAAAAATTAAATAACAGCGCTCCTGGTGGCCAACGAGGGAACTATGACAGTCAGACAGCTGATGAGCAGTCTAGCAGACAGCAGTTGAACGAAGGTAAGCAGCAAATAAATCAAGATTGAGTTGAACAGAGGTGAGTAATAGTGTGGAGTGCATGCGACAGATGCGCAGGCGAGTAATCAGAAGACGAAAGTTACGACAGAGAGAGAAAGATAAANAATATTAATAACGGAGCATGAAGTAGAATGGCAGGGCAGAGAAATGGAACATTTTAGAAACAAAGATGGCAAGTGGAAACAATATGGCTGACCGAAACAAAATGGCGGACCAAGGTAGATCAAGGTCATCCAAAATGGCTGTGATACAATCCAAAATTACATGGCTCCCTGTTTCCCCCACCTTCCACTGATGTGCCGGGACATACATTTTCTAACTAGTCACACACATATTTTTCATGTTTTGATTCTATTCTGCAAAAGTTGGTGACTGACAATTACAGTTAACTTGTAAAGTGTATGCTTGCATATAATTATTATCCCCAAAATACCCTTCGTTTTCAAATTCCCGCCAAAGCGTTTCGCTTCAACCTCTGCGGCTTCAGTAAGGCGAAAGGACAGATGTGACGTCACTTAACGAAACTACGGCCCGGTGCTTCTAGCTATCTATGGCAGTTGAGCGAGTGAAGAGATTTGGGCTGCTCTTAACATCGAGGTTTTGAGAGCCGATGTGGGTGAAGCGAGGTGAGGGTGGATCAGCGCTGGAGTGAAGGGGCGGGGGAAACGGGAGGTCCCCGAGATAACCCGCTGACCAGCGGCATCGTCCGGCACGATTTCCACATGCGTTAATCCGGAAGCGACCCCTCCGGGAATAGAAACCCGGTTCGCTTAGGTGGGAGTCGAGTAGTCTAACCACTACACCACCGTGGCTCCAGCAGCTGAGCTAGAATCATAAATTTATGTCAACTCGACACTGTAGCAAAATTATACATTTCAGGTCATGCATGATATATACGTAAACTACCGGAAGTTTATTTGTTCCTGTCCCGAAATACGAAAGAAAAAAAAAAACAACACTGGGTTGAAACTATTCGGCGAGGAGGTGTGTTTACCCCACAATAAGGACTGCAATGAATATCATTTTACGTGTTAATCCAAGGTCAAGAAGCGAGGGAGCGATACGGGCGACACTAACACGCACGCCTAGTGCCTCATCGCTCCTACACGCAAGGCGTGCAGTGTTTCCGTCGTGGTCCTGTACTGTGAAAATTAAATCTGTAATAGTGAGACCTTATTACACGCCATGAAAGCTCACAGATTAAACTACGCCCGTATGTTTGTGCTTTTCTCTTGCCGCTTAAAGAAACTGCCTAGGCAGGCTTTAAAAATGCGATATTTGACCATTTTCACTATATTTTTTCCAACGAATATACTTAAAATAAAAGTAAAAACATAAAAGCATAAATATTTTTTTATTATTATTTTATTTTATTTTTTTGTAATTTACATTTTATGGCAAAACGTAGTATTTCCAGGACATTTATTTACCGAGATACGGGAATACCCGCAAACAACGATTTCACAGAAAATGTGTTACTGGAGACTCCTCTTAAGACTGTCGTCTACCTGGCGCTTTAAATGTGTTGCAGTGTGTTGGAATAAAAACTTTTTTTGACAAGACTACTAAACGTGTCCCCGATATATGTTTACCTACGAAAAGAAAGCACATTCCAGACGACGACGGAATGGTACTTCCAACATAGTGAAATACAGCTTTCTTCAGCTGCTATATCACGTAATATACGAATCGGATACACACGAAACCACAAAAGAGGCATGCATTTGACTTTGTTGCAGAGTCGCGTACAATAACATTATAGGGTCACCGCTTAAAGTCATTTCAGGCGAGTTGCCGACGGAAAGACTGCACGCTAATTGAGCGCGTTGAGCGTAGAGGCGATAACCTTTACATAACGCTGGTCGGCGTCGCTCGTAACGCTTTATCGATTTTTGCCTCACACACTCAAACATACCCGTCACTAGGCGACCGCCTTAAGGGTGAACTGGAATTATCGCTATCCGGCATAGCTACTTTTTTTTTTTAACCCCGTTAAGATAATACTTATGCTAGAACTTGTAAGTATTTCTATGAGAAATTCTGGGTGTACAGCAAAAAAGCACTTATGAACTATTCTGGATTATAGCACGGAGCAATAATACGTGTATAGGAGTTACCGTCCACATGAGAGCCTAAGGCATGTCGCCCGTCGCACGCAGTCGTGAGTACGGCAATTATGGCACACGCGTCATGCAAGGGCTGGGCCATAAAATACAATGGAAACATATGCAAATTCCTAAAATTAAGAAAAGTCAATTTTAAATATAACTGGCGCACTCTGACTTTAAACTAAAATGAATTGAAAAGTAGATATTCCTGTAGGTATTTCAATATTTCTACCTGTGTTCTAGTCTCCCATGGAAGTAAGGTTAGGCCTTCATTTAAGTTACATCGATGTGTGATAAACAAATATTTCGTCGGTTTAACTGCAGCGTTGAAACACTGCGATATTGTAACAAATGTGGAATGCGCACGCGTATTATTTATCTGGGAAATAAACGCAGGAACATGCCGAAAAAGCGTTCTTCCATTAATTGCCTGTAACATCAAGTGCATTTCGAAAACGGTGGCAAGCCAGATATTTCTACACTGATAACTACACATTAAAAAATTGCTGTAACTGTGTCACCTGCGTGTAGGACATTTTTAGATGTGGCTCTCAAAAATTCTTTATCTACCATTTTGAAGCTGTAATTTGAGAGAATCGCTGAATAGAATTATTAGAAATCAAAAGCCTTCGAAACTATGAACTTGTGCCTTATAGTTTCTTCTGAAAATATATTTTGATCACTGTTCACACCAACAAAATTTAACGAACCGAACGAAAATTATGGAAACGAACTGTGTGCATGCGGGTCGTTTTGTCTCTGCTACGCGTAAACTGGACTGGGCCTTCGTATTATACGAGAGACATTTTCTTCCATGCTAGTATCGCGAGGCGACGTCAAAAGACGACAGTCATTCACACATTGGAAGATAACAGGATTTGTAATATTTTTAAAACATTATTTTTGATGTTTTAGACTGCGATTTTGAACTCTGATTTCTGCACAAAGTTTGGTTAGCAATATTTCTAAACATGTGTAATGTTCTCAGAAAATAACCAGCAAATGCATGTTTCCCGTTGTCTTTAAGCTGGTTCATATTCCTACGTGGGCACCCGCGACTTATCTGATTCGACACGAATTACGCAGAAGGTTTTGTTAACTTGGAAGAATTGAAAGTTAAAATTAGAATAATTTGAAATTCGTACGAAGATAAAAGGGTGTTGTTAGAATTTTCAAGAAAGAACTGAGAGCACGACTGGTTTTGAACTACCAATGTACCACTACTTTGCCGGTTCCCTTTGTTATACGCCCTGTTCCTCCCCCAATACTACTGGCTTTTGGTCTTTCAGCAGGATGGGGGACCCTTCGCCTGACACTCACGGAGTACCCTGCCGCGATATTATTTCGCAAGACTGTATACGCTGCTGTCTAAAATACTGCGAGTACTAGACTCTTTGTATGTAGGTTTAGTACGTAGCATGTGTCGGGACTGATACTGTTGTAAAACGAATAACAAAATAAAATCGCGAACAAACATGTCGGTGTATTTCAAGCCTTTAGTCATGGGAAGAGATATTAGTGCACTGAGCCTCATGCTATCTTTTATCTGTCCTTATTTCTTATGATTTACTATTTACATATTAAAATAAATGCTCTTTTCGGATTTGTTTTTAACAACTAAGAGAAAGAACCAACAAATATTACCATAAGAAATTCCTTTTTCGCCAATGGCTAATAATATATAGTGTATGCTGTAATGAAGACCTGCGGTTGCCATTCTTCGTTAATTTATATTGTAGAAAAAAATTAAACTTTGCAAAGTAGCTGTATTAATGCCAATAAATTAAATGTTCAGCTGTATTGGCTTGATCAGGTTTGGTAGTATTGACTGGTGATACTATATTAAACAGTTCGAAAATTATAACCAACTATGCCTATAAAATGGTTTAGAGCTTAACATGACATATTGACTTCTTGGGGATAGGTGTGTTACATATGATCTGAATTTGACGGTCCTATCTTCAGTGATACGAAAATGATGGCCAACTATGCCTATTAGTAGTTATAAATAGTATGTTCGAACACGGGTTCGTGACAGGGACTCGATAAACCTTGGTAAGAAAACGTCAACAGCATGTGTTTGCATTCCACCACAATGGCGGTTATCTTGACAGCCAGTGCACCACCATTTTGTTTTAAAAATTATGGCAACCGCCATTTTGCTTTCAAAATTCTCCAAAATTACATATTTTTTAAATTTATTCTTTTTAAATTTTTTTTTTTGGTGACTCCAGGGCCATGGCGGCCATATTGGATGGTGCTTCGGACAGCGGCTCCCTCCGACGACCCCCTCCTTCGTCGAGCCCCTCCCTTCGTAGAGCACCTCTAGCCATTAAATCGCCCTAAGGGAAAATATTATGTCACAATCATAGCATAGTGGCCATATTTGTTTTGACATGAAAACAGATCTGAGGTATATGCTTGTTTGTGAATTAAAATTCCCAAAGTATTATTAGTAATACGTCACAATCATACCGCAGCGGCCATATTTGTTTTGACATGGGGCCACAGCAGGGCCACAGCAGCAGCACAGAGGGTAGAGTACATGTTAGAGTATAATAAGAACACTTGTATTTAAAAAATGGTAAGGTATTTATTCAAATGAATTAAACACTTGTGTTTAATAGCACAAATAATAATATGTTCTGGTTTCCTTTACAAGTTTCTCGCAACTTTATCGAATACGCTTAGTATTCAGACAGCACCGAACTCAACACACACTAAATAGGTATTTAAAAAAAAAGTATTCTTTTATAACAATAAATAAAACAGGTCTGAGGTTGGTATATATATATATATATATATATATATATATATAT
>NQII01000152.1:1155001-1179289 GCA_002778355.1 Clitarchus hookeri | reverse complement strand
ATATATATATATATATATATATATATATATATATATATCTTTACTAAACACAATACGTATACATTTTATTTCGTAGTAAGCAATGCATTATATTCCACAGTAAACACATGCGTATCAGGTTTATGAAGCAATATGATTTTCCAAAAACCAATACATGATATTAATCTTTATTAAACACCCATACAAATACGACATATTTCACAGTATGCAATCTGATTTTACAATACAAATACATTATATTTCAGAGTAAATATATAATACTAAAACAATTTAAGACGTGCACAAGGTCGGATAGTATGTGTTCGCGGGAAGAAGTAGTACAAACACACCATTAACTTCCACAATAAAATTGGTAGTAAACATTACGATTTAATACAATAATTTTAATATCTACCACACTATACTGCCCCGGTTTACCAAAACAAACTAAATATTAATCATACGAAAGTAACTATTAAACATTGAAGATATAATAAACTTGTCACGGAATCACGACAATTGATATTAATAAATGCATGAAACTAAATAATGTTGCTCGAATGAAACGTCACTACAATATGAGTAATTTTATACCAACACATTTCACTATTATTATTAAAAACCTATTGTCAATACAATCAGCATGCATTTCATTAACTTCGGTAGTAAAAAAATCAATTAAAAATAAGCGAGCACTATAGCATTAACTTCCGCAATAAAATTGGTAGTAAACAATGATGTTGGAATCATAGCAACCATAAATAATTACCTTCATTAATGCATAACCAACTGCCGGCCTTCAAAATGGCTGGCTAGGGAATCGAGGAAGACTTTAAGGTACCTGTCTATGCCAACGGTAAATTTTAAGTGTGTAGTTCCCTCGCTATGCTGTTAGGGTTCGCGGAAGACTATAGGCACGTGATTATTAATTCCAAGCATGAGATAGTTATGCAAATGGCCAACTCTCAAACAAATGCACTACAGGACACAGGTGCAGAAGCAGCTACACTTTCAATACGTTCTATTGACTGGTTATTGCCACACGTACAAGTGAACTTGTCGGAATGTGTAAAATTTTTTAAATGTGAAGAAAAAGGAATGAACATAGATATGGCGTTTCGTACTTGAAGTTTAGAAACATATCCTAACATGCCGAGCGCTGTAAGCATAAATTGGGACGTTAAAACTAGTTTTACAAGTGAGAAACCAAGATATTTAATTGTAGCATTTCAGTCAGGTAAATTGAACGTAATTAATAAGGACTGTTCGACATTCGACCACGTAAGTATTAAGAACGTTAAGGTTTTCCTAAACTCTGAGGCATACCCATATGGAGATTTAAATATTGATTTCGCGATCGGCGTGTATATGGTACCATACCAAATGTACGCAGACTTCCAGCGTTCGTACTATGGCCAAACGCAAGCCCCCACTCTCGAAAAGAACAAGTTCATGAACACGGCGCCCCTACTAGTGTTTGACGTTACCAAACAAGACGATCGCTTAAAATCTGGGGTTGTAGACTGTAGGATTGAAATAACTGCAGCGGAGAATTTTCCGGCCTACGCCTTAATACTTCACGATAGACTGGTCACATATAACGTACATGACAGAGTAGTTAAAATACTAATGTAGATTACAACCATAGTACATTCTCTCTACAACCGGCATAATGCATGCTAAAATTCAGGGATGCGACTCACAGCAGGGATTTATTATTAAGCGTATTTGCATAACATACAATGATGGCCGCATAGAGACGTATACATTCAGACTGCCGTGTCCATTGCGTGTGCTGGACGTGAAAAGCAAAGTAACGAATATGTGGTTTGAAAAACGATACCACGGCCTCAATTGGTGTGAGGGCGATTTGGAATACGAGAAATCATGCAATGTACTTGTTACTGCGCTAAGTAAGAATGGTACAGTCTTTGTGGCCGGGCCAAAGCAGAAGCATCATTTAAGCAATTATTGTTGCGATAAAATTAAACTCTGCGATCTACAAACCGAGTGTGGGTGCCCGTCGTTTAGAAGGTTGAGAGAGAAATATACAGACCTGCTAGAACATGTATGTGACACATGTATGCGTAACCTTATATGCTCTTGTCTTAATGTGTTGTTGATTAAGTCATGGCATCTGTCGGACTATATTGAAGGTAAAAAAAAACGCCACTGACCATTATAAATAGCTGATCTATCGATGCAGAGAACTATAGTAGTGATCCACATCTAATCATGGAATGTCTAATCACCAAGCTGAAGAGGACCGCACCATATAGACCGCTGTCAGAGCTCGTCATCTGCAAGGTATACACGACATCAGATTTTCGTCGCACAGAGTCAGCATACAGTAAATGTATAACATGTATGTTAGACGATGAGATGCATATCCGACTGCCTACACGCTACGCCCAACTCATATCAGATGACGACATGGTCAGGCTTAATGTTGCAACACTACGATTCAACTATGGTGGCATCAAGTCTAGTGACAATGGGAGGTCAATGCATGTCGTAGAATTTTCGTAATGGCTAACATGGGTTCATAGTTTATTATGTCTGTAACATATAACATGTACTTCAACCCACTAGTCACGTGTGAGGGCGATGTTACCGCTACCAAGTCCGTGGCGTCGCCTCATCGCAGAACGTCAAGAAAGAAGATGATGTTGCCGGTCACAACATGCCTGAATTGTGGCAATTCATCGCTTCAAGGTGTTTGTAAATTAACAGTTGCTGATAGAAATACATTACTGCCGCAACTATTCACTACTCTGCTTGCAAAAGTATAGTGAAAATATTAAAAAGAAAACCTTTTAATTGTACACGTTTGTAGTTAATTGCTATCTTGATGTAATGCTTATGTGAGAGAATATATTCTGTATTACTTGTTAATGCCTATCTTGATGTGTAATGTATGTATCGACCATGAGAGAGATTGTCGACGTACATATGTGTATAGCGTCTGTATTATTTGTTTGATGTACTGCTTGTGTGAGAGTATGTCATGAAATTCACAGTGTTCTTATTTCTGTTGGATAACAATCACACACAGCCCAAACTAAATGTGCTAGTATATTAAAAGCACACCAATAAACAGTACATTACTGCAATGATATATCTTTGTAAAGACATTACATGATGGAGTACGTTACAAGTATGCCTTATTTGATAGTGTGTCCGTAGGGTAAACACAGTACACTGTTGCTTGTAAAAATACTAACTATCATACCAGTAAAGACAGCCCTCTGTGTGTGCTAGTGCACATTCTCAGAGGATGGTTCCCTGGGGTCTCTAGTGTACCAGTAAAGCCATTAGCCTTGGAGGGTATAATTGTAGGCTGGCAATGAGGAAGAGGAGCCGTCTCTCCTACGGTTGTTATGTTCGCATTAGATGATGCTTGTTATTACTGCCCTAAAAAGCCCACTCTCATTTGGGAATGTGTGTAAATGCCCCTCCTATTTTCCTACACATTTAATCATGTCTGGACTTCTGCGCTCTACGTGTCTTGCCATACATCTAGAGTCCCCCACGATTTCAGCTATAATACCTGCAGTGCTGTGCATGTGTATTCTCTGTATACCTGCGGGTCAGTATCAGGCTGATAGTCGATACTCTATACAACTTCTCTCCTCTTTAGAGGTAAGTGTGTTTCGTTTGTTGGTGAGTATTATAGGGGTTTGTATGCGAAGACGTTCAGTATTAAAGAAACATGGCGTAGTTCGTCCTCGGCTATAACTTTTAACATAATGGTATGTGTGTTCACACACACTGCTTCCTAGCAGATGTTAATTATTTATTTCACATGTTAGCATATTTCTGTGCGTGTTGGCGTTAGGTCTGTGTATAGGTATTTAACACTAGTAGCATTTCTAACATGTTGCTGTGTGGCATATAGCTGTATATACATTTAGTTGCTCACACATCATATAGCCTCTCGCTGGTCCTTACAGCTAGTCCATTTCATATTAACATGCATATTAACAACCATACAAAGCATGTCTCTCCCAGAGAACATGTATCGTTCTATTTAAATACAACGGCACTCCTGGGCTCGAGCCTGATGAACACACTTCGCGATTTAGTTTTGTTATATTATTATTTACATACATTTTTGCGAACTTTCCTAGAACATTTTTGTTTCTTGTAGGTTATCTCCTGGTCTGGGCTACCTGCCACATACCTGAATTTACATATTAGTATACATATTTGTATATATTTATACATATACTACTACAATGGAATCTTCGACTAGTTCACCAGTGTTGCCTAGTTCACCTGCATTGGTTACACCCTCTGCTCCATTGCTTAACCCCTCTACTCTTCCTATTATATGGAGACCCCCACTACAGTGTGGTTTTTGTGACCAGGTGTTTACAGACCGCCCGAATAGATTGCATCACGAGCGCAATTGCTCTGTAAATCCATTCCGGCAGCCTGCCTCACATCTTTGCGATAGGTGCGGTCGTCCCTTCAACCGCACAGACAAGATTGCCGAACATATTGTAACATGTACAGGACTGATCAGGCACGTCGCTTTGTTCAACTGTACTTTCTGTAATGAAGGCTTCGCGCACTCTTGTCATGCCCGGCACCATGAACGTATTTGTTGGGTGAACATTGTTGCTTCATCACGGGCATGTGGGAACTGCGGCAGGCAGTTTACCAGGACCGATCGATAGGCTTCGTGCGCATATCGCAAAGTGTACTGGTGCTGCCACATCAACCTCCCAGCCGGCGAAGCGAGCACGAGTGACAAGCCCACAGCCGCCCCATCATGTTCTTGTTCTTGAGAGCAACATGTATGGGTTTGTGGATGTTGAAAGCACGTTTAGGGGTGTAATGAAAAATCATGTTGCCAAGAATACCTCAAGGGTAGCCATAGACATCTGCGACTACCTTGAGGTAATGAAACCTAATATCATTGGACAACTAGTGCAGAAAATCGAGACACAGGGGGCAGTCAAGTTTAATATATTTCTCGAGTGCATATATAGTAAACCAGAACTTCACAAGGACGAGGAGGATCGTCGTGCATTTAAGAGGAAAAACATGCCTCTTTTTAACATAGCCGACATAGAGGTGGCTGTGTCGGCTGCCATTGCCAAGATCTGTGTGGAGGAGACTGATTATATGGGGAAGGGTAGCGGCTGGACTCTCACTGCTGTGAAACGAGTCCAGTTACACATCAGCAAGCTCGATCCTCTTAGAGTCTCTTCGTATATCCCGTTGCCTGCAGGTTTTGCAAAGAAAAAGGCTGTTATCAACTCGCAAAATGCTGACCTGCAGTGTTTTAAATAGGATATACTGGCATTATTTGTAGAGGGGCGGAATCCACAACGCATTAACCAGTGCTACAGTAGGATGGAGATGTGCTTCAATTTTTCGACTGTAGATTTCCCCACCCCTCTACTTCATATACCGGCTTTTGAGAGAGAAAATCTGGGGGTTAGTGCCAAAACATATATGCACTCGATGAGAATACGAAAATAGTGCCGATATGGGCGACATATGTTGAACTGGCCCAGCACTTTGATTTGCTGCTGCTCACCACAGCAGAGGACCAGAACTAGCACTATTGCTATGTCTCGAATTTCTCACAACTGGTATGCTCCCAGGTGATGTCACACTGCGAACATGTTGATATCTGTAAACGTTGTTTCAAGACATACGATAATCAACCCCATGTGACAGGGCTGATGGGTGCCGAAACTCTGGCTGAGCACAGGAGGTATTGCACTGACCATACTGCTGTTCGCGCCGACATGCCGCAGCCGGACAGGTACGACAGGCCACCTGTGCTCAAGTTCAAGAATTACCAGAACAGCGATAAGGTACCTATCGTAATATATGAAGACTTAGAGGCCATGCTGGTGCCTGTGCAAACATGCCAGCCGAATCCAGACGTGTCCTACACACATAGGTACCAAAAACACGAGCCCTATTCATATGGCATATACATTTAAGTTGATAATTAAATTATTCCTGCCTATAAGATGACCAGCCTACCCCCGGGTTTAACTGTTTAAATGGGCGAAGGTGCATCGAAACTCTTCATGGAAGAGGTGGCTAGGATAGGTCTCCTGGTTAAAGACATGTATAGTCAGTCTGAACCTATGCAAGCACTGACACATGAGGAACAGGCTGACTATGCTCTAGCCACTACCTGCTCCCACTGTTCTGGCATGTTCACAGACAACAATCAAACGGTGCATCACCATGATCATTTTACCGGAATTTTTTTCGGGGCGTCATGTAATAACTGCAACAAGCTTCGTCGTCGCCCCCAGAGACTGCCGATACTCTTCCATAACTTAATGTATGATGCCAATTTCATAATTAAGCAGCTTGGCTATGATTCCTAAGACATATTTATTATTCCACATAGCGAGGAGAAACTGATCACCTTCAGTAAGAGTTTGGGCGACAAGTTCACTACACAGTTCATCGATACATATAGGTTCATGTCTGCCAGCCTGGCAATGGTTGCTGAGAATCTGCCGTCCGGCGAATTCCACACAACATATCGCTTCTACCATTGGTAGAGAGCGAGCTAGAGCTGATAACCTGGAAAGGTGTCTTCCCCTACGATTATGTTAGCTCATGGGAGAAGCTCGCCGAGCCGTGGTTACCTGCTATAGAGTCATTCTATAATAGGCTTACTGGGGGGAATGTCAGTGCCGAGGACTACCAGCACACACAAACCGTCTGGGATGTGTTCATCTGCTGTACCCTCCGGGACTATTCTGAGCTCTACTTGAAGACGGATGTGCTGATTCTGTGCGATGTCTTCGAGAATTTCCAAGGGCTCTGTCTACGCACATACAGTGCAGGTGGAATTAGACTTGCTTAGCGACTATGATATCCACCTGTTTATTGAGGCAGGTATCCGGGGAGGGGTGGCTCAATGCATTAAGTGGCACATGGTTGCCAACATAGGCATATACCAGACATTTACGATGCCGACAAGCCATCTACCTACCTACAGTATGTAGATACCAATAACTTATATGGGTGGGCAATGTCTCTGCCGCTGCCTTATGGCAGTTTTGAATGGACCAGCACGAACATTGATGCGATGAGCGTGCCGGACGACGGATATGCCGGCTACATACTGGAGGTAGACGTAGAGTACCCTTGTGCTCTTCAAGAAGAGCATATGGATATTCCATTCTTGCCAATGAACGAGTGTCCCCCAGGGTCCAAACAAACGAAAGTCATTACGACTCTGGAGAGCAAGCTTCATTATATCGTACATTACATTACATTGAAGCAAGCATTAGGTCATGGGTTATGGCTGAAGGCTGTTCACAGAGTCCTTCAATTCCTACAGAATACGTTGCTGAAGCCTTATATAGATTCGAACACGGAGAAACGTCAAGCGGCCACAAACAGTTTCGAGAAGGACTTTTACAAATTAATGAATAACGCAATGTATGGCAAACTTATGTAGAATAAGCTCAAACGACAGCATATGGAACTCGTGTGTAGAGAAGTTCGGGCGAAGAAGCTCATCGCAAAGCCTGCATTTAAATGCAGGACTGTTTACGATGAGACATGGTCCCTGGTCAAATTACGCCAAGAAAGCATTGTGTTTATACGCTGGGTTTGCCGTACTCGACCTGTCAAAAACACTCATGTATAGATTTTACTATGATGTAATGCGAGCGTGGTATGGGGGCAGTGAGAACCTCCTTTACATGGATACTGATAGCTTTGTAATGCAGATCGCCTGCCCTGACTTTTACATAAACCCGACACTCATGTTGGAGTTCGACACCAGCGGTTACCCGACCACTCATATTTGTTACTCCCCTACCAATTCTAAGGTGATTGGGAAGTTCAAGTATGAGTGTGCGGGTAACAAGATGATTGAGTTTGTCGGGTTGAGGGCGAAGCTGTATGTGTACCGTTGTCTGAATACGGTAGGGAAACGCGCGAAGGGGATACAAGGGTGCGTAGCTGAAAATACGATAACGATTGACGATTATCGGCTCATCCTTTTGACCCAGCGTTGTATGAGAATGCAGGTCGCAGGTATAAGGTCGTAACACCACGAAGTTTACACGGAGCAATCAAACAAACTGGTTCTTTTGTGGATGGACGACTAAAGATAAGTCCTGGATGATGGCATACATACCGCGCCCTATGGCTATCAGGCCTAATAAGAAAATCAGCTCTGGGTCAGGTCTACATAGTTATGTATGTCGCCAGAGAGAGTGCTTTTTCTCCCGGCGTGTACGGGAGCACGTACAGGTGTCGTCGTATTCCGCTTGTGACGTATATTGCCGAAGGTTTTGGTAGCCATATATCTCGATAAGCATGCTGTAACGCATGCGAGTATGTTGCAGGCTTGCCAGGTATGCTGACTGATAGTCTACTGTAGCTCGTTCAAGAGGCAAGCACCTAATATTGACAGGTATATTATCTGTTTTTTATTCCTGCAGTATACCGGAGCCCATGCAAGACTGGATGGCTTGCCAGGTATACTTTTTATTGGCCTGTGCAGTCTGATTCAGTGTACTGTAGCTAATGCAAGAGTTGCAATCTTCTCCTTGCCAGTATACTGGGTGGTAACATGCTGGAGTGCATGCAAGCGACCATCTTACTTGCCAGGCATGTTACCAGCACGTCTTGGAGGTATACTGGAGCACATGCAAGTAGTCTTGCCAGGTATACCATTCATGCGTTCCTTTTATCCCACATATATTTCATGCTAATGGGTGCACAGTTTCAACTTGTCATGCATTTGCAAGTATTATTCTGTAGCTCACGCTACTGTGTTATTGTATCTCTCTCTTTTGCATTTGTGTTTCAATCACACACTCACAGTTTATTCAACTTCATACCATACATATGTGTATAGATATTGCTAAAGTCATAGTCAGCAACTGCTTGTCAAGCATATGTGCGTTTCCCCCTTTCTGAATGCTAGATTATAGCATTCTACTTTATTTGTCATGTGTGGTTTTCAACCATACTATCGCATATGTAATAGTCATATCGATGTACATTTGGCTATTCTCTTAATCCCACCATCGCACTGTGTGTCGGCATCACACATCGTGTCGTTGATATGATACTGTGGTGTCCGTCCGTATTTATTCTGTTTTCCCATTGCTGAAGCATTCACTTCAATTGTCGTCTCCTGCTGCTTCGCAATCTACCTGTTCACTATACTTATGATGTTACCTATATATATATATATTATATATATATATATATTTATTTATTGATAGTGTTGTAGGAATAGTGAACAGCCGGTTCCAAGTCCAGGGTCCGTCTGCATGGTTATGTCATGCAGATGGTAAACGGGAGGATGTTGCAGCAGAAACTGGTAAGTGAAGGTAACTTTTGATACTTAGAAAATTATTCCAAGTATGGTATGTTTTTAAAAATATTTTTGTATTAAATTTTATATCTATTATCAGCAAAATAAATTCATCAAAGTCCCAAAAAACTTTGTTTAATAAAATGTATTGGAAAAGTATTTTAATGAATTCATTTTACATATGAATAAAAATTTACGTATGGCATCTGTGTGTATTATTCCTAAGGTATTGCTACTTCCAATTCATTTTACACGTGAAGAATTCGTTTCTTTGTTCTCATACATTATATAAACTTGTAAAGAAAACAAGTGTCCAATTCATGCTTCAATATACATTATGCACGCCTGACAAAATATATATCTCATGGTGTAATATACTGCAAAGATATTTATTAATTTGATATGAATATTTATTAAACCTGAGATACTGTACATGTTATACACATGCACCAACCAACACATATTATACAAGTGTGCTTCAATATCCATTACATTAACCTAAGACAAATATTAAGTGCTATCAAAGATTAAATTTTTTTAAATTCTTATTTTACCGTGGAAAAAACTTGTAAAGGAAACAAGTTATACGCCAGCGCATATATCACACATGTGAAGAGTTCATGCTTCAATATCTATCATGTACACACGAGAAAAAATATTTAGTGCTATTAAAGAATCATTTATTCTACACTGGAAAAAACTGTGTCTCTAGCCACTCTTCCAACACTGCACCAATGGCAAGGGGGATTTCCTCAACACTGAAATGGGCCTTAAATAATAGTATTGCTGCTGCACTAAGTGTTTGATAAATTCATACATGTTTCAATATATTCATTATCTGAGAAAAAAATTTAACTTATGGTGGAATATACTGCAAAAGTATTTAATGATCTCATATGAATAATAATATAAAACTGAAATGTGTGTATTAAATCACAGTATTGATGCTGCAATCAGTTAGTAATAAATTCGTATAAATAATAATAATTATGTAAAACTGAAAAAAAAAAAACACACACACACACTGCTCGTAGCCTCGGGCGATTAAATGGCAAGTGGGGTTCATCGTAGGGAGCCATAAAAACAAATATGGCCACCATAAAATGTTCAAGAATTTTTTTTTTTCTGTTTTGAATTGTTAAATATTTTTTTAACCTTCAAAATGTAAAATAAATTTAAATTTTTTTTGAAATGTTAAATACATTTTTTTAAAGTTTTGAAATGTTTATTTTTAACTTAAAAAAAAAGAAGAAAAAAAACATTTTTGCAATAAATTTTTAAAAACAAAATGACTGTCATTGACATGGAATGTTAGAGCAGTTTATTTCTGCACTGGCTGCCAAGATGACCACCATTGTGGTGGAATGCAAACGCATGCTGTTGACGTTTTCTTACCAGGGTTTATCGAGTCCCTGTGTCCCTGTCACGAACCTGTGTTCGAACATACTATTTATAACTACTCCTGTTAAACAGTTAAGGACAGATGATTCACGTTTCATGTTCAGACCGCGCAGGTGCCGCCAGCAAAGGCGGGCCGGCCTTTTCGCTGTACATATAGGACTAAACTGTATGTAAGGATCGTCCCAGTGTACATGCTTGGCATGCTGACTCAAGCTGTTGTTGTAGCATTCTTTCAAAAGTGTAGTATGCCTCGGATACGAGTTCAGCAGCACTCTGAACAGTTGGACCCAACACGACTCGCGATTAATGTGATGAGCTTCCTGTGTGTGTGTTTGTCTTTTTTTTTCTCTCTCTCTCTATCTATCTATCTATCTATTTATCTATCTATCTATCTATCTATCTATATAGGATGATCCGCTTCGCATGGACACACCCAAATTTCCGGAACAGTTGCAGATCACGAAATGCTGTTTTCACTAAATGAAATTACGTACGAGGAAGGGGGGAGGGAGGGGGGAAATTTGCCGCAAAGTGACTATTCGTAACACGTGCATGGACAGAAATAATTACCNAGGAAGGGGGGAGGGAGGGGGGAAATTTGCCGCAAAGTGACTATTCGTAACACGTGCATGGACAGAAATAATTACCCCACATATGATTTTTCCCTTGTAAACATACATTTATTTCAACGGCATCTGAAAGAGGAATTCAGTGATATAGCATATGCAATGGAAAGTAGCACAGAAATGCCAAGAAATAATGTGCAAATATGATTAAGTTAAGCGGGCCGGTAGCATGAGTCTGTGGACCTGTGCTCAGCTGTAAGAAAGCAACATGCGCAGTGACTCATCCTGGCGGGACCACTCTTCAGTCTGGAATTGGTAAGCGGACAGAAGATGATTTTGTAGAATTATTACTTCTCATGGCTGCATGACTACTTCCTGATCTGAGGTATAATATACCCTGAAGAGCAAAAAAAAAAAACTGGTACACCTGCCCGAGCAAGCAGAAGTGCCGCAAGACGACGTGGCATGGACTCGACTAATGTCTGAAGGTACGCAGGAAGCAATTCACACCATGAATCCTGCAGGGCAGTCCACAAATCCAATCTGCGCCAATTTGAGAAAGGGTTGCACGTCTGTCACGTTTAATGATTCTCGTCAGTCGTCGTTTGTCCCGTTCTTTCACGATCTTTTTCCGGCCACAGCGATGTTGAAGATGTGATGTTTTACCGTATTCCCGATATTCACGGTACAGTCGTGAAATGGTCGTACGTGAACATCCAAATGTTATCGCTACCTCGGAGATGCTATGCCCCATCTCTCGTGCGCCGACTATAATACCACGTTCAAACTCACTTAAATCTTGATAACCTACTATTGTGGCAGCAGTAACCGATCTAGCTTCCAACCGCATCGCGTTACTCTGATTTGTACCATTCCTCTGTTATTTGCATACGCATGCATATATAAGTTTTTTGGTACTTCAGTGTATATACCCATGCCTATACTGTTTCTAATTTATATTAATAGAAAATTCAAAGCACAGGTTATAGTTATAAAAAAAGAAAAGTAATTTTCAGTGCCTGGTCAACATGCCTGCTGCACGAGTTAACATAATGGACACATACCTCTCGCATAGATATGCCCTTGTCTCTGACATTTGGGAAAATAATAATTTCCGTATATATTTTATGTATACAACATTTCAGCCTAGCTGGAACTCATGTCATGTCTAGAAACAAGATGTTGAGTTGGAATGACAGAGCATGAACTGGAATATTCTTGAAACAAGGTGGTAGGATGGAATGATAGAGCATGAACTGAAAAATTCTAGAAACAAGATGGTGGCATAGAATGACAGAGCATGAAGCAGAAAGACACAGCATCAACGGGAACATTCTTGAATCAAGGTCATGCTATTTTTGGACTGAATTACTCAAAACATTTTGGTTAAAAAAACTTTTTAAAGGAAATTTTGCAGATTTTGAGGGAAGTTTTGAAAGAAATTTTGAGAGAAATTCTAAGAATTTTGAATGTTTTTTAAGGGAAAAAACGAGAAACTTTGAGGTCAATGTCAGGGTCAATGTCAAATGTCAAGGTCACCTGCAGGTTAAGATCAATGTCATACAAGGCGGAGAATGTAGTTCAAGGTCAAATGCCAATGTCACATCTGGTCCACTGCCGGATGCCATATGGCTCCTATCTTCCTACACCTTACACCTGCCCCAAAAACCCCATTGTCTATCTACTCCTCTTTAGTTCTGCCACTGGTTGCTTGGGTATAG
The DNA here is from genome assembly GCA_002778355.1 of Clitarchus hookeri. Classification (NCBI taxonomy): domain Eukaryota; kingdom Metazoa; phylum Arthropoda; class Insecta; order Phasmatodea; family Phasmatidae; genus Clitarchus; species Clitarchus hookeri. The sequence goes on along the minus strand of NQII01000152.1, from coordinate 1,166,291 downwards.
ATGTGGCGTTCGCTTACTCTGCACAGGTTTTTCGCCTTCACGGTTTGCTTGCTTCCTCTGACGACAGTCGGTCTGGTCGAAGGCTAACAGCCCTGCCCTGCCCTGCCCTGCCGGTCCAGTGCGTCTGGTACCTGTAGGGTAGCAAGTGTAGCACTATAGCAACGAACTCGTTGGTGGCACGACTTTTCGTATACCTCTGAAATGTGTCTCTCTAGGCTTTCCCTTTTCCCGAAAAAAAAAAGCGCTCGGCTTGCAGCTGGGCTCTCAGGTTCCCTTGGAGCCTTATGCTCCAGAAATGCTCCAGGCACTTGTGTCGGAATTCGGAATAATTTGTGATTGTGGCTCTTACTACTTCCCACCAGTAGCATGCTGTGGAACGGAGTGCAAGGTTAAGGTAGCCCAGCATATTGTTGTCTGGTAGGCCAAATAGGGTAGCATACTCCTAGAATTTAATGAGGAAGTTGTCTGGGTTTTCTCTGAGCTTTCCTTCAAATCTGGGTAAAGGCTTGGTCCAGAGTTTGGAGGGATGGTGCAGCAGGGTATTCCTGTTGGTTGATCAGTGTGGTTACTGTGTAACTGCACCTGCATCTGGCATTAGTGTAACAGTAGGCGAAGTGGTAGTAGTGCTAGCTGGTTGCATTTCCTCCCTTACTGTAGCACTGGCAGCAATCTGCATGTTTAGCACGTCTACAACAACCTGCCCTAACTGGTCGATCTTCAGCTACTTCAGTGAAGCGTTCAGTCACTTTAGTTCGCTCGACACTGGCAGCTTTATCCACCTGTTCAAATATGTTCTCCAGGTGGCGATCGAAAGAATCCAGCTGGTTTGCTACAATCTCGTTGACTTGTGTAGGGTCAGTAGCGGAGGCCTGTATCCTCTCTAGCAAGTGTAGTCGCTTATTTGCAGTGCACAATGCTCCTTTACTAGCTCGAGCTCTTCCTTGTTCGCTTCTACCTCTTTGCGTACAATATCCACCTCCTCCTATACGTGAATAAATTTGGCAGTTAAGCTGCTTGCCAGTTGCGTAATTTGCTGTCGAATTTGGCTGCCCTGTTCCTGCAACTTTTCCTCTAAATTATCAGCCAATGCGCCCTGTTCTCCGCTAATTGTGCCCTATTTTCCGCTGCCTGGTTTTGTAATTAGGTTTGCATGTTCTGAGTTAACCCACTTGCCTGCTCCTGCATTTTCCCCTCTAATTTTTCGGCCTGACACTGCAGTTTTCCATCTAACTTCTCAGCCAAATGCGCCCTATTCTCCGTGGTCTGGTTTTGCAGCTTTGCCTCCAATTTTTCGGAATGGTTTTGCAACATTACATACATTTGTTGCATAAACGCATGCAGCATTGTTTCTTGGCTTGTGACATCGGGATTAGCCACGGGTGTTTCAGACGGTATTGCAGGTGTAGCGACTGGTTCCTGTGTTTGTGTCTTCTATGTGTTGGCAACAATGCCCTTGCCCTCTTCAAGGCGTGTTACCTCAGCCGTTTCTTCCATCTCGGCTACGTACTCTAAAATTTTGTAATTTATAGGAATGGTACGCCTGAGACTGTATGGAATGTGCTGTCTCCTACTCATGAAATATTTATGTCACTCGATAAAAGAAAATAACTGACTTTTTTCTCTCGTGGCCCCACTTGGCGCGCCAGTTAATGTAACGTACCGTATAACTTAACGTAACGACGACTTGCACATTCACAGCAGTACACAACAATGCACGGGCTGATGTGTGACACTAAAACTTTATGCAAAATAATGATAGACTGATGGAGAAAGGGGTTATGTATGCTTCTCTATATGAGGGTGACGTTGCGACAGCTGTAGTACGTGTAACGAATTTTCAGGGTAGAGCGCCAATCCTAGCCGCGCAGTCACAATCGTCCAAACTAGATACGATGTTAATATACTTATTGAAAACCAGAATTATTGCCTCTTAACTCATTGGTAACTCAAAACAGTATGAAAACTGGAAATCAACTCCGCTGTAGAGACGTTTGAAGGCAGTCTGACGAGTTACTTTGTCCGGCCCCATCTAAACTGTAAATAGGAATACACACAACCTTGATATTACCAATATGACGTAACATGTACCATTTGTACACTCAGTAACACAGCAGTCTGGTAGCAAAAATGCTTGTAGACAGAACAAACACACACGCAAACTGGAACAATGAGAGAAAACTTGCTACTACTACGAAATGACAACAATGTGCGACTGTGTTAAAAAAAATGTCTCGAGGCTAAATTGAACCTGACTTTTACCAGAAAAACTAAATTCTTAATCCAGATTGCATTACAAATTAGCAAATTATTTGTGGCTACGAAAATATTGATTATAATTGAAAATGCCTGCCTTTGAAACACTAGTGCCCTCGTGATGGTTAAGAATTAAAATACTTGAAATGTTCAAAAATCACGCCAAAATTTTTTAATATTCCTTCAAAAATAATTACTTTACATAGAACTTTTGTAAATAACTAGCGGCAGAGCAAGAATTCAATTCAAGTTTGCCATTTTATGTCGGAAAAATTCGTGTACGTACAAAAACAGCATGGCGGCGTAGAGAAATGTTATAGATGACAGTATTAACGGTGTAAGGTGAAAAACTTTATTTGAGATTTCTTAGCTGAAATTAGTGGTCAAACGTAGAATTTTGAATACCTTGAAGTTCCCAATGATCAACTACGACGACGGGGCATCTCTCCGGATACACAGCAGCCCTGGGTGACGTCTTCCCTATATGTAAGCACATGGCTTACGGTGCTAACATACAGTTCTTACCGTGGAATTGCCTGCAGAGTGCTCAAGATCGATTGGAGAGTGAAAGCTACGCGGAGGGAGGCTATGAGGGCCTACTTCTTGCTTAAAACACCTCGCATCGTCGTTTCTATTAGATGGCCTGCAATTTCACGGGTGCGAACTCGGATTTTCCTATGAAAAATCTAAATTTAATACCTAGTGTACAGCCCACCCAGCCTGGCTGCCTAACGTCGCGTAACAAGATGTCCATCTTCTTCCTTGCAATCTTAACTTAAGAACGTTCTTTAAAAACTAGCCAATTACGAGGGTTACAATTTAAATTCATTTTTGCTGCCACTTAAAACTTCCCCAATGATCAAAAATGCATAGTCGTATGGCCTTGTAAGTACACAATGTGGAGACATAAAGACATATAAATGCACGGTCAAATAGAAAATACTGTTAAAACGAAATAAATATTACGGACTGTTTCAAAACTAATAAATAAATCTTGCCACAAAAACAAAATATATCACGTGAAAAATAATATTGATACTGTTAAACATAAACATTACGTGTTTAATAATTATTCATTCTTATAGTTCAAAAAGCGTGTTACTATGTTGGTGATACAATTGCTCCGAAAAGGTACTGTTACCACAATTTAATTTAAGCCAAATGGTTTACGCAATCTAATATGTTTCCAGATAAAATACGAAACTTTCTCACTATACTAATCATTATAGTCAAGGCAACACTGTTATTTTATTGTTTACTATTTGAATTAGGCAACATTGTGTAATCGCAATTTATTTCATTGCACACCGTTCATTACGCACGTGCTCTATGCTCCAAACTATCCACTGTCTGTTCTCTTTGGAAGTTTTGTTTATTTGCCACCTTTTTGTAATTTTGAAATAATATTTTCAAAGACAATATAAGTGTACCTTAAATATAGATTAAATATTACGATCACTTTTTCATATTAAATTTAAATAATTCTGTGTAAGGACACAAACAGAATGGCGGATGCAATAACTTCGCAGCGAGTGAAGGCGCTAAACAGGGAATACGAAAACTTGTTGAGACAAACCACAATATACGCCCAGCGGTTACCTCCTGAAGGTAGGTGAATACTTCAGCATGGTGAACATTAACGTACATAATTAATACCCAATCATTCGATACCATTAACAAATAATTAGCTCATCTACAAAAAGTAAAACGAAAAGTTAAAATATAATAAAAAAAAAAGCAGATACGCTACCATAAATTGCTTTACGTATTGCGTAGTGTGACACAATTTCTGCGATGTGTAGATAAATATCGTTTGGGGGAAAGTGGGGTAATGGCGCCACCTTAAAAAATTGATAGTGCCATTGTCAGAATGACGAAGTTAACCGTTATACGTGACAGGCGAGGGGTCTTAGCTTACACCGCTAACTATTACATATCTGGGGAATCAAGTCGTCTTGGAGTAATTACAATGAGTTTAAGTTCCTGCATATTGCGGAATTACCCCGCTGCTTGGGGCAGTTCCGCCCCCCCCCACCCCACCCCTTGCAGGTATTGATATTGTGTGTAGATAAGACGCAAACGTTTATTAGAATATTTAACTTCAGTTGCTATCATATACATAAACTAGTATCATATTATGCTACACTAGGGAAATGAACATTAGTCACATATATAGGCGTTGGCTGATTCATAATCCAATTCAGGTATTCATATTGTGGGCAAATAATGCATAGCTTAATATAAAATCCTGTGCTATCACATACATTTACACTTATTCAAGTCACTGCCTACCGACTGGCAGCTGNATTCAAGTCACTGCCTACCGACTGGCAGCTGTAAAATTTAAATAGTAAATCCCATGTTACGGAAATGTAAATTTTAAAGATTGGCGTTTCAAACAAAATGTATTCTCCATGAATCTTTTAGAAGATCCCTACGAGCGTATATTTACATAAATTTTAAAAAATTCCTTGCAGACAAGCTAAATATGTTATGGAAATATCTCCACTGTAGGGAACTTCTCGTAAAAAAATTCGTGATGAACGCATATCTTTAAAATTAAAGCACTGAGGCAAAATTTCCGTAACATATGAGATTTCCTTTTTAAGTTTTGCAGCTGCCAGCCGGTAGGCAGGGCCCTTAAGATGCACGAGGGAACTGAGCAAAAGTCACATACGTATGTTTTAGCGGATTCATAGCCACTGCATTTCGAGTGAGTCCATTTGGAACAAACAAAGCATCGGATTCATAATTCATCTTTTTTTTTTCGTTGCATGTAACATATACGTTAAAATCACCACCAAACTGCGCTGGGTAAATATCATCATTCTCATTGTCGTCCCACAAATTATTTTGTATTTATTTATATGTCATTTAGTATATGTTTGAAGACGGCGATGGCTCCAACGTAAGACCTCTTCTGCATGTCTGCATTACCTTGTTTGAAACTTCACAGGTAGATTTCCTTTTCTTCCTCTTTTCTGTGGCAGTAGGTCTATTTTTTTTACAGCTTTCTTCTCATTGAATTACTCAAAGCAGGCTTTCACTGTGCTTGAAGTGATGATCTCCGAGTGCTGCTTTATTATTCCCCTTGTCCTCCCCCCTCCCCGATNACGGCGATGGCTCCAACGTAAGACCTCTTCTGCATGTCTGCATTACCTTGTTTGAAACTTCACAGGTAGATTTCCTCTTCTTCCTCTTTTCTGTGGCAGTAGGTCTATTTTTTTTACAGCTTTCTTCTCATTGAATTACTCAAAGTAGGCTTTCACTGTGCTTGAAGTGATGATCTCCGAGTGCTGCTTTATTATTCCCCTTGTCCTCCCCCCTCCCCGATNCAGGCTTTCACTGTGCTTGAAGTGATGATCTCCGAGTGCTGCTTTATTATTCCCCTTGTCCTCCCCCCTCCCCGATTTGGATGATCAATTTTACACGTAGCAACGAAATAATCTCCAAATTTATTGGATTTCAAAGGATAAATTCCTGCTGTCAGAAATCCAGTACTACCTAGCCCCTTTCTCCAGTGTAGCACACGAATGTAGGTTCGATCGAAAATTTCTGCCATTTCGTACGTTGTGATTTCCACATTCTCGCTGCTATGAGTTAATGTATAGAGTTGACATTCCTTGTTAAAAGTATTCTTAATAGGTCCTTAAAAGCAGATGTCCAAGGGTTGGAGTCGAGACATCCGGTAACACTCACAGAACAAACTACTGTCGCGTTTTTTCCTCTCCTCAAATTTGTCGCTGCTCCCATTTGCTTCTGACTTGTAAGATACCTGCGGGTATTAAAGCTTGCCGTGCAATAAGGCATGCAAACCAANCTGCTCCCATTTGCTTCTGACTTGTAAGATACCTGCGGGTATTAAAGCTTGCCGTGCAATAAGGCATGCAAACCAAAAACGTACGTAGAATGTGCGCGCACACAGACACTCCAAAAACGCACACATGCATTAGATGCAGACGAGTTGTTCCCTAGGCGCGGTCCCTCGGCACCCAGCTACCCGTCACCAGTNCTGCTCCCATTTGCTTCTGACTTGTAAGATACCTGCGGGTATTAAAGCTTGCCGTGCAATAAGGCATGCAAACCAAGAACGTACGTAGAATGTGCACGCACACAGACACTCCAAACNCGCACACAGACACTCCAAAAACGCACACATGCATTAGATGCAGACGAGTTGTTCCCTAGGCGCGGTCCCTCGGCACCCAGCTACCCGTCACCAGTGTCGTATCAGTTTGTGCGAAAGGAGGTCGCGCCGCACGAATAATAAGAATCTGTCTGAAAATAATTATAAGCAATTTTGATGCAATTACAGTAAACTATGTAAATGTGTATTCCATATCTTTCCTGGTTCGCGATCTTTATGGTTCTACTTCTTCGAAGTAGTTGTTACCGCCAAAAGTATTTGTAACGGCTTTGTTTTAATTTGGAGGCCGGCGGGTTTTATGACCTATTGAAATGGGCCATAGGCCTTATTATTGTCATAATATTCTCACGTCGTATGTTGTTGCCTTTTATGATTCTATTGAAATGTACGGATCTTGGGGGCTGGGTTTGAACTGGGCTGATGTTCGGGCAACCAACCTGTAATGGGTGTAAGGCGATGTGGCGGGCTGAAAATGCACTTGGTGAAAGCCAGTAGCAGATCCCAGTGTGTAGGGAGTGTATAGATTTAGCGCCCCAGAGTGCCTGGAGTAGTCGTGACTATAGAAATGACTATCCTAGTTCGGCCTGGTGAAGGCTTACGTAGTTGTCACCTGCCTTTAATTGGGCGTAAGAGCAGATTGGCGCGAAGTGGTGTAACCTTCTTATTAGACCTTCAGACTTGCCAACTGCTAAATCTGGTGGAGGGCTCTTCGCCCCGGCTGAGGAGCTCCAGTGGAGCCTTCTCGACCTTAGAGAAGGGTTTGCCACTGTTCTGCTGCGTGAGCCAAGACATAGTCCCTGAAATGGGGCAGCGATGCAAATATATAGCCTAGCGCTGCTCAAGTCCATCTCCACCTCCTCGAAAGGTCAGAGCTAGAAACACGGTAGAGACACCGTGGCTGACGGAGTGAGGACGGTAATGGGCTAGTGGCGGCCCCACCAGTGCACTGGCGATCAGCCACGGCGAGGTCATGTGCAGCTTTACACAGGCTGCATATGTTCTTCGCTGCGGTGATGACCCGCGAGCCGAGTGCACAACCCCAACTAGGCCCTCGGGTACATCTCGGGGTGGCGGAGCTCCGCAGAAGGGACTTTCTGGCGTCCTGGAGGAGTTGGGGTGAAAACTCAGTGTGCATGGTATAGATGTGGGGACCCAGGGNATAGATCAGTGTGAAGCCCCGGCCTTTGGCCATGCCGATCGCGGGTCGGACTTTGGTTGGCATTGGCTCCCACTGGATCTCCACGATACACAGTGCTAGATTTGGTGATGGGCTCTTGTCGTTCGATTAACCTTTGAGGAAGCAAAGCGGGGTGCTGCCGGACACAGTTTCTAAGGGCTGATGCTCGCTAATGAAGGAACGTCGGTCTGGTCCGCCTAGTAAGAGGACTCGTTCACGTAGCGCATTCGTAGAGGTTGGATAGTCCTTGGCCCCATCAAGGTGTCGTATGCAGATTCAATTCTGTACGATGCTGTTGATAGGTGAGGTAGTAGCCACGCCTTCCCACCACGATTGGAAGGAGCGTAATCTCTCTCTATTGGATTACATTCAACTGCAGCCAATTAAAGTACGGTGGTGCCACATTATTGTCTGGCTTCAGACTTAATGGAATCTGGCTGGTGTACACAGCATGGATTATTACTCTAACATCTGAAGTGGCAAAAAAAAATGCCTGGCAGATTAAAACCAGTGCTGGGCGTTGTGCACATCGTATGTTGATCTGGATTTTACTCCTGTTTCATCTTTAAGGCACAGGCACAGGAGACTCGACTGCCCACACGTTGTATAAGACAGTACAGATAATAATAATATTGAAATGTATGGTGAAGGATGCTATAATGATATGGGATGCTAATTATGCCTGGCCGGTGCGACACAGCAGAATGCATGAGCTCTGGAGATAATATGTTGGCTATGGAATGTCTGGGAATCATGTACTGTGGTCTACTGTGCGTACTTTGTGTCAAGATCTGGAATATTTATCTCCTGCAATACCTACGGGAACAGGCGCAGGAGGATGTGAACCGCCGCTGAACTCGGTTCAGAACAATGTTTCCCCATCTGTTGAAATGTGATTTGCGGGTCAGTTATGAGCACAGGCTGGTTAGCAGATTCCGCCGTTGTAAACCACCATACCCAACTAGTCCTGGGAGTAATGATGGACTTGCCAGTAAATTAGTATATTTATTGTTATTATGCAATGAAAGGTGTTACAAATGATGCTGTTTATACACTTCGAATTCCTGATTTGAACGCCCCGGCAGTAACTATTCCAAGACAGGAAAATTTGTGGAGTGAATTTTTCTGAAAGAAATTTCTGTAAATTTTATTCCACGAGTAACCGAGGAGTATAATTTAACTGGATAAAGAAATTTAAGTTATGTTATGGATTTTTATTTCACGTTTTTGAGCAGGTCAAAGAAATCCAATAGAACTTCCTGAACGTTCAAGGATAACACTACGAAGTTGGACACTGGATTGAAACTGTAGCAACTCCAGGTGTAAGTGGTATGGATATTACTCCTCTCTGTATCGAAGGAAGAACTCACCCAAAGAAAACATACAGTTAGGCAGGTGAATTAGCGAAGAAAACTATTTTATAATGCGCATAAGACATTGTATGTACTCCAGAAGCGGTAAGAATTTTGTCTAACTGAGAAGAAAATAATATGGTCAAGAACCTTTCTGTTCTATGAAACTGTTTAGCGGTAGCAGTTCAGAATAGTCAAGTAGTATGGCAAAACACCAAAGATGCCAGAAAATAAGTACACTCTTAAATCCAGAAGAAGCTTTGTCGTTAATATTGGAAGCAAAATACAGGCAAGTGGGTATTTAATGGGCCATCTAATCACTACGAATATATACAAAATGGNGTTAATATTGGAAGCAAAATACAGGCAAGTGGGTATTTAATGGGCCATCTAATCACTACGAATATATACAAAATGGGAAAAAAGTAACAGTTGTAACGAAAGTGTTTTCGTAACATCTTTGTGTCATCGGCATTACAAGTAGGAAATGGAGAAATGTTTAGGAATACTGCATCCTAGTTCTACATGTTGTCGTAGACNGAAAAAAAGTAACAGTTGTAACGAAAGTGTTTTCGTAACATCTTTGTCATCGGCATTACAAGTAGGAAATGGAGAAATGTTTAGGAATACTGCATCCTAGTTCTACATGTTGTCGTAGACCTACAAGATTTAATTTTTTGAAAGAAACTAGCGGTTGTATTATTTAATGAGAATATATACTATAATGTATTCACAGTAACTTCAAGATTTTCTGAAGCCCTGCTAAAGATCTACTTTCAGGGAGCCGATTATGTATCCTTCCGCTGTATGTAAACAAAAAATTGCCATGTGACACCTGTCAAACGTTAAACAAAAACAGTGCCATGTGGGAACTGTCAAATATTTTGAAAACAATAAGTGCCATGTGGGAACCGTCAAAATTTATTTTTGAAGAGAAACAATGCCATGTAATCTTAACTGTCATATACTTTAATAAAATTCTCCAAATGTCTAAAAAAAAATGCTAATCAATTTAGCAAAATATTGTAATACGTACAAAAAGGTAGATTGAAGTATATATCGAAACTGTTAATTATATAATTTAATTAAATTTTACTTATTGTATTAAGATTTATTTACATATTTGGTATAAGGAAAAAGTTAANTTTAAATTTTACATAGTAAAATTTGGAAGTAGCACTTAGTATAAAGATTCCACTGTGATAAATGGTACCGTATTTTATCGCATATAAGTCGCACATTTTATTTAAAAAAATTTATTGAAAACTCGGGNATAAGGAAAAAGTTAAATTTTACATAGTAAACTTTTGGAAGTAGCACTTAGTATAAAGATTCCACTGTGATAAATGGTACCGTATTTTATCGCATACAAGTCGCACATTTTATTTAAAAAAATTTATTGAAAACTCGGGGTGCGACTTATAAGTGAGAAAAATTCCTCCAGCCCCGCACTAACGTTTCATTTACTACGAATTCACGGCCCGCGGCTCGATTTCCAAACTCTTCAGCGAACAAAATCACTTTTATTTTGAAACCTGTGGTGTAGGTAGATCGCTTTTCCATCAAGAACTGTCNTCGCTTTTCCATCACAAAACTGTAGCACTTCTTCACTGTCACGACATCAAAACAACACTACAATACGTGCAGCGCAAAGACGATATAAGAGAAAGACGTGTAAGTCATGGCTAACATTTGGTACTCAAGATCCAACGCTAATGTGCTGCTATCTCTTACCCTCCACAGAAAGCTTTAATAATCGATTATCAGTTATTGACCAAAAATCGATTCCTTTTCATTCTTTTAAAATATTTTTTTCTGTTAAGGATTGCGAAGGGAATTATGTAACGGAAATATTCAAATGCCTTTCTATATTTTGCACGTTTATTTNTTATTTAAAACTAACAAAGATAAACTGCGGAAATAACAACACTAATAGTAAAATTACATCTTAACCTAGAATTATCTTATAAGTAGAAAGGATGTGTTACGTTAGTTTTATAACCACAATTCAGCGTCTCTAATATCCAATATGGCGTGGTTATACTTCTGAAAAAAAAACGTGCCCAAAACGGACAAGATGGTGTGTATGAGTCCGCTGGACAGACACTGAAATTTATTTAATTTCAATTAATAACAGTGAAATCTTTACCAAAGAGTGCTACGTAAAAATGTAAATATATAGTTTAGCAATATTAACTTTACAATTACAGCTTTAAATTTATACATATTAATATTTAACCTATGAACTATTTCTTTTCAGCTATAACCAACATGTCCCTTTGTCGTGTGACGGTTTAGGAATTTTAGAGCGACGCTGCCCCACAAATTTATTGAAAAAATATACTTAAAACTTAAAACAAC
>NQII01000152.1:1026536-1154845 GCA_002778355.1 Clitarchus hookeri | reverse complement strand
GTCAGTAGAACAGCAGTCCAGTGAGACAGCAGCACCCGCAGGCTTTTGCCAAAGGCCGCCCATCGCCGGAGATCACCCACCACAGCTGACAGCACTCACCGCTGAGTTAAGTATAAAAATCGTCGCCCAGAGAAGCCCCACTCAACCACGAAGTCGCCCAGTGAATACGAGTAGTCAAATTAGGTACCACACCTCGGAAGGGCTGATGTATGTAGTACTTGTGTAAACTCCAGACAATATATTCGTCCTTACAAATGAAACAGCAAAAGGCTTCATTATTACAATACCCTCAACCTCCAAGCACATTATAGTCTGTGCCTGGAGGNAACAGCAAAAGGCTTCATTATTACAATACCCTCAACCTCCAAGCACATTATAGTCTGTGCCTGGAGGCATTAACCAAGACTCTATAAGCGACACTGTCTTCCACAGTGGCGATAAATACGTCAAGTTAAATTGGCGCACAACTGTGGGGCGTACACAGCCTAGCGTCACCTTCAAACTCCGTTGTTAATTCGTACGGACTTTTACAAATTATTATAATTTATTGAAAAAATATACGTAAAACAACCAATTTATATAGTGCATCAGTGCTAAAAGCAAGACAAAACCTTTTTCCATATACCATTTTTTTATAACCAATTGAACATGTAACTCCTAGGGTGATTTTTAAAAGGTTCTTTTCAAAAGTATCGAAGATACCGTGAATGGATTATAATCAAAATTAATAATATTCGACCCTTGAAGACAGACAATAAAATTAATTACACTCTATAATTAGCAACAATAACTGTGAGTGTCCTGAGCGCATTAACAGACACCAGTACTCTTCAGTGCCTGCTGGTAAAAAGACAACCAGAAGTTATTCATCGTTGGCAACACAAATCCAAATTGATCCTCCTTCTTTGAAGTTAAATCTTTCTGTTATACATGTATACATGAGATTCATGGCATTTGCTATTGATTTTTTCTGCAGATTAGCTATGTGTTGAAGTTTATTTTTGTTTCTGAGTAATGGCTACAACAGAAACTGTACTGCTGACCCTGCGGTAGTGTAGGAGCTAGCGTGGCTGCCCACCTACCCAAAGCTCGTGACCCGAATTCCACCTCAGACATGGGCACCTGTCGAAGATTTATTTTAGGTGGAGATAGTTTGTAATCCACCCCTATTAGCCTTCCCACTTACAGGCGAAGACGCGTCTAAAAGCTTTGTCGCAGGAAAGGGAACAGCTTCGAGAGGACAAGAAAGATAACAATGTAATGCTGCAGAGAGAAATCGCTTGGCAAAGGATAATAATTGCAGTGAGCGTAAACCCTGATCGTCCATAGCAAGGCTTTGTCTTAAGATCATACGGAAACACAGCAAGGCGGTTATTTTCTGACATAGCTACATCAGCCAAAGCAGTGAGATTCGATAGGATACACTTGAAAAGGTTGGTAATAACTAATATTTGTTATTTGTGTTGGTCATGCTGTCAAAGTTAATAAATTTGATTCTCACTGCGAAAACACTTTGGCATGTTACAATATATTGTATGGTTGGTACAAGTTAACACCGTTAACAACGCATTTTTTCCCTGGGGCAGTTATCAAAGGAGGATAGGAATAAGGATATTCGAATTTTTCGTACATTTTTCAGTAGATAACAGAGAGGTTTCAAATGTACAAGATTTTTTTTCGTCACCTGTAAACAGAACCACTAATTTAATAATCTCTAAGTTTGCAGAAGAAGCCAGCGCGAAAGCTTGTCAAAGAAGTAAACATATTAAACTTAAGATTTATTAGCAGACTTTGAAGTAGTGAGGTAATGATAAAGAAGGCAGTAGTAATTCAGAAGACTCCAATTTTTAGACTATACAGAAAGAAAATAATAGCTTTAAGTGCTAAAAATTCAAGTACTATTATTTTGATAAAATTTATTACTGCATGTTTTATGTAGATACGTATGATGAACTGTAAATACCACTTATTAATGTTGGATATGCAGAGCATTATGCATTTGTTTTATGAAAATTTATGAAGATACTTATAACAGTTTGTTTTTTATACAGGTTTTTCGGAAATTAAACTCCCAAACTGCGGGAGGTTACCCATTATGAAAAATAATGTCGAAAATACATATTAGACACCATATACCTAAACAAAATATTAAAGGAGATATGAGCCTGAAAAAATTGGGCTTTGAAAACGTGTTTCCACTGAAAACCTTGTACTTTCTGCCAGCGATAGGGATGGTGGCGATTTACGTCCCACACGGTTAAATGGGACACGCCCATTTGGCGCGCTATGGAGCGTGTACTAGTGGAGGGCACGTCGTTGATGTGCTGACGTATCACTTCTTCAAGCCGCACAGTGCGCATAGACCGAGGACGACCAGCATTACGCATGTGCCTCTGCAACATGGAAAGTATGTCACATTTTTGCTGCGGACTTTGTAGGCGTTGTACAAGGCATCCGGCAAAAATACGTTTTCAAAACCCAAATTTCAGAGGCTCATATCTCCTTTAATATTCCGTTTAGGTATATGGTGTCCAATATGTATTTCCGACATTATTTTTCATCATGGATAACCTCCCGCAGTTTGGGCGTTTAATTTTCGAACCATATGTATAACCAGTAAGAAAAATCAGTGTAAAATATTTCGTAAAAGTCTCTTGCTCCCCCTTTCTTTCTTTCTCTCTCTCTCTCTCTCTCTCTCTCTCTCTCCCCCTTTCTATAATATAGATATATATTATATATATATAAATTCAAATTACAATAAACCTCTCTGACAATCTATTAAATAAAACAAATCCTAAGAAATATATATTTACCCATACAATTAAGGGGTGAAATCTAATCAGTTTCATTCCCCCAATCCACCTTCCCAAATCGAGCGTTGTTTTCAAAAATTTAAGCACACCGAACAGCTAGTTTTTAAATTTTTACATGCAATTGATTATACATATAATCAATTAGGTCTAGAACACAAACTAGGTCAATGCAGAAAGAACCTTTCTTGATAAATCTTTAATTACGCTAGTAAATTTCTGGTTAATTTGAAGCACTAGTAAAGGTAAAAGGATTTTTTTGCATCATGATTACTCGATCTGGCCCACTGTGTGACGCAAGTAAGCAATAGAGATAGCTGGAATTTTTCTTAGTAAAATGCTGTATATTACAGGACAGTATAAATTTTGCGCATTGTATTAACGGGTAATAAAATAAAATTTTCTGTTTGAAAATTTATGTTAATACTATTGTTGACATCTTCTTTGCACAGTTGTGTGTAGGAAAGTTAGAAACGAAATGACGTTCGGATTGCTGAAGAATTTATGCCACAAGGGGCGACATAAAAATGTATGTACTCGTATCGAACCATAATAGATTTTGCGTCCTTACTACATGAATTAACAAATTTACTACAAGGATAACGCTTACAAAACATTAATGTGCGCTACTTAGAATATTATATATACACATATTTAAAAAAAACTTACATTTTGATGTATGCTATCAGTGTACTAGTGCAAACTTCGTGTGGTTTATCCTCATGCAAAAAATGTGGAAAATATATGGGACCCTTCATACCTAAACTGAATATTGAGGGAGTTACGTCCTGCAAGTCGTAAGTAGGTTATCAATTTTTGGTCTATACTTGTGGGCATTTTTAGGCGTATTTATATCAGTGACTAAAAAAAACATAATTCAAAATCTAATTTAATAAAAATTTGTTTTGTACGTAAGTATAGAAATTTCAGCAAAGAATCGAACCACGCTCGTACCTCCATTAAGTTCACGTTTCTGATTTATTGTATTTAATAATCTTGCTGCCAGAATTTGTGTGACGAGTGTAGAATGAAGAGACGATGACTAGTCCGAATAGTCTGGACAAGTACGTACCAGGGCAAGTAATCATTTGTACTTACTCAAGAAATATAAACTGACAATTAATATAAATTGACAAATTAAACAAAGTAAATGCAGTATTGACAAGTTTAAACGTCATAGTTTTAATATGACGTTAAGACGCGGAGTTACTTTTTCTTACACTTCTGCCAACTTTTCTGGGAGATTGCCAGCAAGTATGTCCTTTACAATTCCTGCATAAACGGGTCGAAGATATGTAATTTGAAAGCGTGATTTCAAAATAGTTTAGTTAACCACAGACTAAAGATGAGGTAGGCTGATTTCAGTCTTCTGCGTATGCCATAAGAACGGTTAAAATCACGTGCACGACAATGACATACAGTTTGTTTACGTTTACTGTTTTACAAAAAAAGCGTACTTTACAAAAAAACAGTAATATTGTGCGTAACTTTGATATATCGTAGTGACATTACAACTCGGTCAGAAAAAGCGTATCGACATCTTAAAGCACTAATTTATATAAACAACAAGCTGCTTCGTAGTTTCTCTAGAAATTAAATTTTAAGCCACGTGGTTTAGTCAGTTAAGTTCTGATTGAAGAAGAGTAGTATCTAGTGGACTGGGGTTTCTAAGCCACTTATAGGAAAAACTCGATAATTTAAAGAAAACATCAAGAAATAAGCTGATTTGATTAAAAACTTGATAAATTAAACAAAATATCTAGAAAATATCTTAACTCAGAAAAGTTGGAGAATTTGAATATCCAATGTCATTAAAATGTATAAAAATACAATAAAAATGTATTAAAACAGTTTAAAAGTTATCAATATACGTCGATAAATGTTAACCATTACAATAATAACACAATTTTAAATTTTTTTTAAATTTACGATGCTGAAGTAATATTTATTTGTTATATTTGTATTATAAAAATTATGATAATTCTAAATATATTTGTATAACTGATTTAAGTAAGTTAATATAGTGACAGTCATAAAATCACAGTTTAAAATAATATATGTAGAAGGTCCAAATCTTATTTCTATTCAAACAAAAATTAATTCATTCAGAAATGTGTAAAAATTACGAAGCAGTGAAACCAATAATAACAAAAGGGGGTAAACAGATTAATCAAAATTTGAACACTCGTTTTAATATATTTAGATTTTGAAAGTAATTAAAATAAAACTGATACTTGTAAAACCCGTAGAGGAAAATCATTCACAATCAATACACAAAAACATATGCCATATGATTGACAATTTATTTTATTTCGAGAGTACATAATACATATTTTTTTTAACCAATTCGTTACAGAGCGAAAACTAAAGAAGAGTAAGAAAATGTTTCAATATTTTATTTGGAAGAAAATGTTAAGTTTTTGCAAAATATTAATTTTGCAAATAAAAAATTATTTAAATTGACAGAGCAAGAAGAAATAGATTTTTAAAATTCAGAAATTTGTCACATTTGTAAAAACATTTTTCAGAAAAAAAAATTTAGAGGAAAATATAAAGACGAAGAAAATTTTAAAGTGAAAGATCATTGTCATTTGTCTGGAAAATATAAAGGAGTTGCCCATAAAAAGTGGATATGAAATTCATAAAATTAATAAATCAAGGAAATTTATAAATTACGATTTATAGATACATTTAAATTTAGAGCTTCATCAATTAAAAAAATTGTAATAGGTTTAAAAACTTGTAAAAATATTAATAATTTTATTGAAATGGTGCAATTTTGAATAAATTTATAGAAAGAAAGCCAATGATGAAAATAATTTATAATATTTTAAACAGTATAGGAATATGTTTATAATAATTTATTGATATTATTAAAGGTTTTATTATTATAAATAATTGAAACCAGAAAAATTTTGATATCATTATAAATAATGAAAATATATCTGAAAAATATTATTTATATTATAAAATGATTTGAAATAAATTAAAGGAAAAGTTTAGGAAATTTTGATTTATACAATAGTCAAGATGTTCTGTTAATAGCCTATATATTTGAAAATTTTAGATACATTTAGTAAAAACATTATAAGTTAGATACTTTTATATTCAGCACATTATTTAATTGTGCCATCTTTAGCTTGGGAAACAATGTTAAAATTAACAATAACCGAAATAAGTGTAATAGGAGATTATAGTATATGTTAAAAGATTAGAATATAACATAGAGGAGAAATTTCTGAGTGTATTAAAATATATTCAAAAGCTATTAATAAATATTTTAACAATTATGATCAAAATAAGTTATAAAATAATCTTTAAAACATCAATGCAAATAATTTATATGGTTGGACTTTGTCTCGAAAATTGTCTTGTAAAGATTAATACTGGGTAGATCTGAAATATGAAAGTTCAAATTATTAAAAGGAAATAATTTTAAATTGTGAGGAAATAGACGAGAAAGTTTGGATTTTTAAAGGTGATTTAGAATACACCAAAAAGTTTCAGGGTAAACAAAGATTTTCCTTTAGCACCTAAACATTATATAAAAAATTATGCAAAACATTATTATGTAAAAATATTACGTAGTTCACATTAGCAATTAAAAATATTATCTAAAAAATGAATAATTTAAAAAATCATAAATAGAGCAGTTGAGTTTAAACAAAGTAATTATATGAAATAATGTATAGATTTTAATACAAATATGAGAATTAGAGCTAAAACTGTTTTTATGAATTAATGAACAAAATGGTTTTCAGGGAAACAATGGAAAATCTGAGAAATAGAATTGAAATAAAATTAGGAAATGAAAATTAGGCATTTAATCAAGCTGAACAATCTCATTTTAAAAGTTTTAAAAGGTTTGATATTTATTTGATAGCAACACATTTGCAAAAACCTTATACATGGATACTGACAGTTTTTTTTATAAAAATGAAAAAAAAATCTTTATAAAATAATTTAAGAAAATTTTAACGAACTTGATACAAGCGAGTACGCTAAAAAACGTGAATTTTATAGTAATGAAAATTAAAAATTTAGAAGAAAATTTAGATATTAATTAAATAAAAATATTTATATATGAATTTAGCCATTTAAAATGAAAATGTTATAGTTAGAAGTTCAGAAATATTTGGAGAAATAAAGTGAACTGTAAAGCAATAAAAAATTCTATGATAATTAATAAAAATATAAATTTCAATGAAGTAGATGTAGAAAAGAACCATCAATCTGCCGCCCAAATAAAATTGTGATTTCTGCTTTAACGGTCGGGATTAGCGGATACTATCAAGACAAATTTTTTATTGATTTTTGCATGCTGATTACTAACATGTCATGTAATATTGCTTCAAGCACAGGGTCACAAAGTTGAAAGTAATTAATTGGTGTCAGCCCCAATTTAATGCATGAAGGGGTGTACTCTCCGTAATTCCATTTCGTGTGATAACCTGCCTTGTAAGCCACATTTCGTTGCTTGATCGCAAGTGGTTGACAACTTATTGTTGCATAACACATATCCAATCGCAAAGTTTCAGTGCTTTTACCAACCTCATGAATTACGCTAGGCCCAATGTCGTATATATGTTTCCCTATTTATTTATCCTAAGGATTCCGCTCATGCCAGGTTAGCATACATTAACAACTCATCCTGTATATGTAACATTGGGAGACTATTACATGCAACGGAAGCCTACATTTTGAAATACACCTATATGGTGGCAAGGAAACTGCCATGGCAAGCTTCAAAAATGTGATATTTTTTTCCATTATCACGACTTTGTTTCTTATTGAATACACTTAATATGATAAAAGCAAGACAAAATGGGCTTAGATAAATGATTTTTACGTTTTCTGACACAAAGTTTTATTCCCAGAATTTTTATTTACTGAGGTACCCGTAACCGTACAAACAACAAATAAAAAACGTTCAGGATTAAACTTATTAACATTAAAGGGGCCCGCATACCTGGCACTTGAACCGCATTGCAGAGTTTTTTTGAAGTACAAGGCTTTCCACTAAACTATTAGACGCGCGTACAATGTGATAATCTAGGATAAGAATACACACCGGCTTGTGATTGAGGTATTTCAAGACGCCACGCACATTCAAATTTTCCATAGTGTTCCAACAAAGCTGTAACAGTTTTTCAAGGTCCTCTATCTTAAAATAGATGCGCCATATGGAAGCTTGCTGCAGACTATCGACCAATAAAATGACAGGATCACCGCTTGAAGCTTGAAATGCCTTAGGTAGACGCAGCACGAGGAGATCATTGCACGCCAATAGAGTCTCTTGCGCTTAGTGGCGATGGCTGACTTGACGGGCGCGCGAGTGTGTGTTGGTTATCGATCCCGGTGCTCTCGGCCTCAGAGTCGGAGAAATAACTGCAGTTGAGCAAGTCCTTCAAGGCGTGTGTAATGATGGCAGACCAGGAGCGGGCGGCCTTGTGGCAGGGGAGGATCGTGAGGGAGGGCAGGACGCTGCCAGGCATGCAGAGACGCAACGAGTATTTGAATCGCCTCGTGTTCGGCATGAGGAACAATTACCTGCCGCTGATCTTCCAGTACTCCCCGTTCCCCGCGGGAACGCCGCTGCCAGAACTCAGGACGGCCACCAACATGGCGGTAAGTAGTTCAGTTTCAAGTTACACTCTCACTTGACTATAGTCTATTCGCGGATTCTTAGCACTTTTTGAATCAATCCTTTGAAAAATCACCCCATGTATGACGTGCTTGGTTCCTTACTAATATCACAAGCGTTTTACACTTATGTTAACATAAAATGATCTTATTTTTGATGTTATTAAACATTTACGTATGTTTTTTCTGTACATTATAATATATCATTAATAGTTAATATTAATAATAAGAAGAACATGGAGAAAATAGGTGTGTTAATAATGCCTAGTAAGCAATAGTTCTTATGCATATCATGAAAAAATTACTAAATTGAGTACGCAAGAATGCGGTGCGTTTTCTATCTGGTGTAAATTTCTAGACTCGGATAACCTGTGTTTGCATGAGGCAGAGAAAAATCCTGGAAGTAGAACTTTAGCAGGGTTTCAGAAAAGTTCGAAGTAACCGTGAATGAACTATATTGTCAGTTATGCATACCACCCTACGCGGTGATGCTGTGCTGTTTTCTCTTCCTTTCACATCGTTTTACATGCAGTTTGTCAATTTCTTATTCATACACTTCGACGGTACTGTATGAAAATTTTTTTAAAAATATTTTTGTGTTTCTGATAGTTAAATTAGACCTAATTGTTCCGCGTCTTTCTTTTGACGAAAGACATTCTGGGTTATATTTATTTTATTTATAAGAAATAAGGAACTCTTTTCTACGAAAATATAACACACATACAAAAGAAAGCTAAGGACGTTGTCCTTTCCTATTTTACATTGTTATTCATGAAGTTGGCACAATTAATATAATAGGCTGAAAAGAGACAAAACCCAGAGATTTAGAATAAAAAGAAGGGACCTTTTAGAAATCATTATATTCGATCTCCTTGCAGATTCATATTATTTTTCCTCCCCCACTTTATGAACAACATAAAACGTTTATGTTAAGTTTTTTCCTATGATCATTCGTTTTCTTAAAAAGTTTGGGTTGAATTTGAAAACTACAATTACAAGATGAAATAGGTTTTAAATGGAAAATACTAAAATTCATATATTAAATACTAAAAAAAATACTTTAGACTAATATAATAACTATAAAAAACTATAATGTTACAGATTTTCTGACCGGTGTTCAAAGAGAGCAAGTATAAATGTGATTATTCCAAGTTGGCTTTTCTAGAAGCGAAATTGTTTACGGGTGACATAGCTGCACCATTAAACATTTTTAGCTACTGTACAGCAGCAGTTATTGTATATGTGGTACGTTCTGTGGTCTCGGTGAAGCAAGGACCGCATTCTTACCCAGCACTTGGACTGATGGCGAGGACAACCAATTCATTATCGACACGAGGACCATCCAATGCCTACTGGCCCAAGCTGAGAGGAGGTGGTAAAGCGACGGTCCCAAGCCAGTTTCCCCATTGTTATGGAGGAGGGGAAACTAGCCAGCCAGAGGCTGCTATCGGCATATTCCACTCCCCAATCGCCCGGAGCAGAATACCACTCCTCGACGATCGACACCTGGGAGGACTACCTAGTGTAGGTGGACATCAGAGACCGACTGATGCTGTGTAGTCAGACTGAGGGACGACTCAAAGAAGGACTGCCCACAGATCTCCGAGGAATCTAGGAGTCTTCGAACCCTAGAGGTACGTCAGGACTCGATGGAGGATACTATGTGTAAAATAGGGAGAGCTAATTGTGGCAATGCCACAGTCGGAGACTGAGGATGTTTTTTTATTTGTTTTGGAATGTTCCATATTATCTGTTCTTTATCAAGACCAACAGTATGCCTCGAGTCGTTGTGTTGTAAAACGTAGGATTTTGACAATCCAATAATTTTTTTACACTTTGCATGGCATTCTCCTTGAGAATGTCATTACACACTATCCTGTCCATTGCACCATAAATAAATGAATTATTTCCGACCACTTTCGCAGACACACATCTCCAGACAATTTCCTAATCTCCCTAGTGTCTAACTGTGGTTAGTCTGCAGGTAACATCATGGATTTTTCTTCATACCTGTGGACACCATTCGAGCCAAGTGGTTGATTTTAGTCTCGTCTGATCTGATGACATTGTTAAATAATTTTTAATATCGTGTAGGTGCTCTTTAGCGAAGAGCTTTCTTGCAGCGCGGTTCTTTACTGATGTAGGGCTTCTTCCTTGCTACCCTCCCATTATAGTCTTGCTGACATAAGACCCAGAAAACTGTCTCAGAACACTTTTTTTTCAACAGTATCAATTTTCAATTCGACGCCTAATTTAGGAAGCGCTTGTACGGCAACAATATTAGTGGCAATATATTCGCCGCAATATTAGTCATTCTTCCTGGAGACCCGGACATTTACGTTTAGATTTTTTTAGTATGTTCCTATCTTTTATTTGATTTTTAAATTTACTTACAACATACTGAACAGTCACGTGACTCTTATTCATGTTTTGTCCTCTTTTTATTAAGGGAAAGTGTTAAATTTACAATTGTCTCTTTCAGCTCGGAAACAGGTTCCTTAAACTTATGAATTTTCTTTAAACCACTGCAGATCGTATGCAAAACGGGAACAAGGAATTATACACACATATACCACAGTTGTTTACCGTAGACTCAATACCATCAAAGCACTAAACATGTACTAATGTGTGGATAGCAAAGTGACTTTCATTTGCGTTTACAAATAGCTTTTTTTTCTCCTCAGCATTGTGTGCACTAGTTT
This sequence comes from Clitarchus hookeri, assembly GCA_002778355.1. NCBI lineage: Eukaryota > Metazoa > Arthropoda > Insecta > Phasmatodea > Phasmatidae > Clitarchus > Clitarchus hookeri. The sequence continues at coordinate 1,143,690 of NQII01000152.1, read as the reverse complement.
TGGTATGTTACTATTATCTGTAATATACACAAATTTCTTGCAATAATTGCAATAACGCGATGGTAAAATTGACTACTTTCTGTGTATGAATAAAAATGTAACACACTGTAGCTTGCTACTAAAATATACAGTCCTTAATAAATAAAATACTTAGTATATGTTTAATACAGAATATGTACAGTAGAGGGCGTAAAACGACGTAGTATAATAATATTTATTCTTATCCCATAATGACAGTCAGTAGACATTATAAAACACTTTTTTATTAGTACCAATTGCGGGAGTTGCTTGGCACCTAAACTTTTTCGAATAAATGCATCGTAGAAAGACGAAAAAATGTCCTTAATATTGATGCCACATAATGACTAATGGATCTTGCAAATGTGAGAAACAAATTTTTTAATAAATTAGAATTTAATTACTGTTATCAAACATCTCATCCGAGAATGCGCTAGTGAAAATTGTTTTCAAGCTTTACAGTGGCAATAAGCAGTGTCCGGTATGGGAGACGAAGTATTTAATGATACGTTTACAAAATTCGTACAAAATTACTCGATTATAGCGATGCTCAAACACAAGCCCAATGATTTTAGAGCGCCCATTGCGAGCTATGCGGCCGAGGTTGTAAGTACATTGCCTTCTACCATGAGGTTAAGGTACACCGGAGAGCCAAAAAAACTGGTATGGGCGTGCGTATGCAAATAACCGAAGTATGGAACCAAACAGAGTAACGCGATGAGGTCGGCAGCGCCTATATAAGACAACAAGCGTCTGGCAAAGTTGCTAGATCGGTTACTGCTGCTACAATGGCAGGTTATCAAGATTTATGTGAGTTTGAACGTGGTGTTATAGTCGGCGCACGAGAGATGGGACATAGCATCTCCGAGGTAGCGATCAAATTTGGATTTTCGCGTACGACCATTTCACGGGTGTACAGTGAATATCGGGAATCCGGCAAAACATCAAATCTTTGACATCGCTGCGGCCGGAAAAAGATTGTGAACGAACGGGACAAACGACGACTGACGAGAATCATTAAACGTGACAGACGTGCAATCCTTTCTCAAATTGGCGCAGTTTTCAATGCTGGAGCATCAACAAGTGCCAGCGTGCGAACTATTCAATAGACCATCATTGATATGCGCTTTCGGAGCTGAAGGCCCACTCGTTTACCGTTGTAGACTGCACGACACAAAGCTTTACGCCTCGCCTGGGCCCGTCAACACCGCCATTGGACTGTTGATGACTGGAAATACGTTGCCTGGTCTGACGAGTCTCGTTTCCAATTGTGTATGTGTGCGGGTATGGAGACTTCCTCATGAATCCATTGACCCTACATGTCAACAGGGGACTTTTCAAGCTGGTGGAGGCTCTGTCGTGGTATGGGGCGTGTGCAGTTGGCGTGAAATGGGACCCCTGATACGTCTAGATACGACTCTGACAGGTGACAGATACGTAAGCATCCTGACCGATCACCTGCACCCATTCATGTCCATTGTGCATTCCGACGGATGTGGACAATTCCAGCAGGACAATGCGACACCCCACACGTTAAGAGTTGCTACCGAGTGGCTCCAGGAACACTCTTATGACCTTTGACACTTCCATTGGCCACCTACATCACCAAACATGAACATTATTGAGCATATCTGGGATGCCTTGCAACGTGCTGTTCAGAAGAGATCTCCACCGCCTCTCACTCCTATGAATTTGTGGACTGCCTTGCAGGATTCATGGTGTGAAATGCCTCCTGCATACCTTCAGACATTAGTAGAGTCCATGCCACGTCGTCTTGCGGCACTTCTGCGTGCTTGCGGGGGCCTTACACGATATTAGGCAGGTGTACAAATTTTTTTGGCTCTTCAGTGTATATGCATGTTTCTTGTTGCAAGTTTAAAAATTATTTTAGCGTCTATACACCACTCATTTTCCCAATTACCCTAACGACCTAAAGGTCTGGGTGTTAAAAACCCAAATTAAAACAAAAAATGTGAACACGGAGTCGATAATCAGAATGATTCTATTCAAGTATATTCAGAAGGCCCTGTCTTCTTTGATTTTTCTGTGCATATTTAGGTGAAGAACTTAAACACAACGATATGGTATTTATGGTAAGAAGTGGAGAAAGATAATATCTCTGGAAGGCTGTTACCAAGTCCACTCACTGAGCGAGGTGGCGCAGTGATAAACCGTCGGACTTGCATTTGGGAGTACCTGGGTTGTAACCCCTATCAGGTCATTTTTATTTTGGTTTTCCAAGGCTTCCCAAAATTGCTTCTTGTAAATACTGCGATGGTTCCTTACTACAGGCTGTTTCTCTGAGTAAGTTGCTCAGTATCTAACGATCTCGCTGTCGAAGAGACGTTAAGGCGGTCACCTAGCTGGAGTTATTTTAGCGTTTGAACAGCAGATAAAAAGGCTACCCTGCCATGCACATCAAGAGCCCCGTCGCTAGTTCGTGCAAGGCTTTGAACTGGCGTGCAGTGTTAACGCAGTGCTGTTGGACTTAAAGCTATGACTCTACCATGTCATTTATGAAAAGTCCGCAGCAATGTTTATTTCAGGTTCTTATCGTAGTTTTTTTTTGTTCGTGTCCGGGTAGTGTGTTTTAAGATAAGGCAGTCTGTAAAATATATTTTGGTGAAGTTGGAGTGCTACAAAATATTATTTACAGCATGTGTAATATCTTGAAAGTACCATTCCGTCCTCGTTTGGGGTATGTATTATTTTCGTAGGTAGATATATATATATATATATATATATATGGTATACGTTTAATAGTTCCATAAAATCACATTTAACCCACGCTTCAATGCAGTTCAAGGGCCAGGTAGGCGACCGTCTTAAGTCCTTCCTTCCTACCTACCTACCTAGACATCGACACTCCGTTTTTTGCCGCAGTTCGACGACATGAAGCTGTACATATTGCAGTCGGCGGAGAGCTTCGACGAGGACGTGGAGGCGCCGGAGCTGGAGCAGTATTACTTCTCGCCGTCGCCTGCGCGTCGCCAGCACTAGCTCTAGCCGCAGAGACCACACTCCCTGGGCAAACTGTTTCCAGCGTTCCTCTTCCGCATTTACTAACTTGTACACTCGCCGTGTAAAATTTTAATGCGTATATTAATTTATTACAGAAAAAAGTTAAAATAAAATGTGTTATCGACCTACTGATAATAACTCCAGGATAGAGAGATTATTTTTACATGGAAAATTATGTCATATTTCAATGGACAATAATTCACACGACACATATTTGGTAGTTTAATTATTCACCATGTAACTTTCGTTGTAAAACTTAACAATATTGCTTTTCTGGTAGATAAATTGGTAGGGTCACCTGTTTTTCGTGAAAATGTTTTTGTGGAGGCTAGACTTCAATATCCTATGTGCACACTTGCAGTATTCAGTTTGCTATTGGCCACTTTTTTTTGTGTGAAGCGTGTTTGTTACATGAGTGAGCCAATCAGAATTAATTTTCTCCCATGCTGAGTCCATGATTAGCTGACAGATAGATAAGACGCGTAACAATTCGAATGATCCAATAACGAAAGTGGTTCTGAACTAAAGTGTTTTGGAACACAGCTTGTCCTGAAATCTTTTTGCGAAAAACTGGCGCCCCTACAAACTGGTAGTGGCAAGACCACGGAGGCGTTACAGAGGTTAAAAAGAACCATTCAAAAATAGCACACCGAGTGTTATATATTTAAAACAAAAATGTATAAACTATGTACGAGTACATCGAATTTATATTTTATAATCAAACGTAATGTGCTATGGTTTGGGTTGTTGTAGCCTAGGATTCTGGATGTGAAGCCATCTTCAATCGGGATGACCCTGATAGACTGTTGATCCTGGACCCTGAGCTTGGTCCCATAGCCGTGACATTTTAAAAAATTGCAGAAATTTCGGAAACATTAAAGAAAATAATAAAATTTTGCTCACACTGGTCTCGTGTATGTATTGCATCAATCTGAAAACCGTCGACGAACTTTACTTAGATTGAATTTTTCTCAAAATAATACTGTAAATACCATTTTCAGAAACCTTTTAGAAACTTCAAAATTCTGAAGACATTTTATTGAACTTATTCCAAGTTCTGTAACTCATTTTAAAAAGTCATAATCTCCGTATTAATTTTCGGATACTAATTTGAAAGTAGCTAATTATGTTTTATTTTCAATTTAATAAGGTTTATACACCTGCCATTGCAAACACTGAATTTTTTTTTTCAGCTGGTTGTACTTGTTCACTGTTCGGTCTTTTCATCTCAATATAAAAAACTAATAAAAATATCAATTCACAAAAATTTTATATAAAAGTTTTATTTGCCATAAATAACGAATGTTAATATAACACCACTTACTCCACACATTTCTTTCGCATATACCAATAAAAAATTTCCCTATAAGTCCTTTTAGAGTCATGAAATTAGTACTCATTGAACGTTTACTGGAACTGCAACAGTAGCAAAAATTCTGAATATAACGCTAATGTAATTTTTTTTTTCATTTAAAAACAGCAACAATCGAAAATGTTTTAATTTCTCTTCTTTGATATCTCACTTGGGCACTACATTCTCCTGGATTTTGAGTGAGTATGCCTGATTTTTGAAACCACAGTTTTTGATGCAATAACTTTTGATACTTAAGTGCAGAAAATTCAAGTTTTACCTCTCTCATTTACATGCAGGGGGTTATTTATCTTCTATATACACAGGAAATGATGCCCATTTGAAGCACTGGTTACCGTGATTTTACGTATTGATCACTGCATATAAGTTGTTAGGATATTCAGGAAATATGTCGATCCATAAAGATGTTTGATCTCGTTGAGGGACTACAATTCCTTGCACATACTCGTGCGCACATTAGGTCCCTGTGTGAAAAAACAACATACCACATTTTTCACACTGTTGCGAGTGTGGAATGAGTAAAATGGAAAATGGAATGTTTCACAACTATGGTTACAATAGTTTTGTGTGGGCAATTTGTTTAAACCCCAGTGTCTGAGCTGCTTCACTTTTCTACACTTAGACTGCCCACTTAGATGGTTGCTTGAAATATGTACTCTACACCACTCTCACTGTTACGTTATACATTAGAAGTTCTGTCATTCTGTTTGTGTATTGCAACTTTTTGTGAATACCTCATCACAATACGCTGTTTCTGCTGAATAAACTTATGAGACAGCCGAAGAAACATATTTCCAACAGGGTGCGCAAACGTAACAGATGACGGCATTGTTTTAGACAAAGACAATGGAATAGGTACCGACGTTGATGGTGACAGGGCGGGGACTGAAGAAATGTTGCAGAAGCTAGATGAGGCGATATTCCCTCTGCTTTGTAGCCGACGACGATCTAAGAACACAGAAGCTGCCTGCCTTTTTACATGCCAAAATAATTTATAGCAGTAATTATTTACATAAAGCACCGTGATAGTCCTGACTTCGATCACGGCCCTGCAGTGAGTAGGAGTATTTCATGATGACTCTTGCAAATAGTTACTCATTTGTGGGCAGCGAATTGATAAGAATTTGTCTCTCACATGGGTAGCAGATAAAGGCGTTTTGATTGGCTGGTGGAAGTTTGTATAATATTACAGCGCTTTTAAGTTATTAGTTAAGTTGTGCGCATCTTAAAGAAACCGTTTTCGTTTGAAGCATTGTTTTTGCAGTAGTTGTGAGTTCTTCGAAGTGTAGGTGTATTCACATTCCAACTAGCCGCAGACATACAGTATTACTGTTTGTCATAAGAGTAAATGTGTTTGGAGTGAATGTCTCACTTTTTATGAAGCCATATTTTAATACTCGGGCTCCTAGTTCACTTTTAACTTATCGGAACTATATGTGACAATTTCCCAGTCCACGCAGTGGCAGTATTTGGTAAGCTCGTCATTGACATTCTTGTTTGTCTTTGTCCATTATTTTTATGGGTTCGAAGGCTGGAACATGCGTGCTTAGGTAATAAGTCAAATAAATTATTTTTAGCGTTTACTCTTTTCGCTTTGAAAATCTTGCATATGAAAACAAAATCATGATGATAGCGATGTTCTGAAACAGTTATACCACACACCTTGGTAGTTTAACTTTTTCACAGTAACATTTACCCAAGTATCTTCACAAATTAGCCCGCAATTCTACGATGCAAGATGGTCGTGAATTCTTACACAAAGAGCAAAATGTTTGGGAATATTTCGAATCTTCGTAGCTAAGAGAGCCTGAAGCCGACAATGTTCGAACTAATGTGATAATACTTCTTAACAACAACCAAATCTGTAAGTAGAGCATTAGCCTTAAAAACAATCTGAGCTCTGAATGAGAAATTGAGTTTGTTCTTAACGCAATAGGTAGATCTGATGTAAATTCTTTTTCGGTTTCTTGATAGCGAAGCTGGACTTTCACAACGAATTGTTACGTCTCTCTCTCTCTCTCTCTCTCTCTCTCTCTCTCTCTCTCTCTCTCTCTCTCTCTCTGGGTAAGCCTAGGCACATTTTGTTACGCTATTTTGTATGTTGTTTTTAGAACAGTTAAGAGTACCTAAACTTACAAATATAATGAAACGAATTGGTGTATTTTAAGGTTTTTACTCACTCTTTAAATTGCCTTATTAATTACACCGTGTTATATCGTCTGAATGTTGAGTTGAGAGATTTGGGTGGCTCCTAACGAGATCTTGAGAGCCGATGAGGATGAAATAAGGTGATAATGGAGAAGTGCCAGAATGCAAGGGCCAGGAAAACGGGAGATCCCCGAGAAAACCCGCCGACCAGCGGCATCGTCCGGCACGATTCCCACTTGCGAAAATCCGGGAGTGCCCGGCCGGGGATTGAACCCGGTTCGCCTTGGTAGGAAGTAAGCAGTCTAACTGCTCAGCAACCGCGGCCCCCATATCGTTTGAAGGATGTATGGATTCAATGAATTCAGCCTTATGAAACTGATTGTGAGGTGGGACCCATTCGATGAATTGTACTTTCAACGTAATGGCTTCTAGGTTTTCTGCAGGAGCAAAAATGATGTGCGTGTTACAGTGTACTATGCACATGATAGCTATGAGGGCATTCCACGCAAAACAAACCACCCCCAATGTAAACAGAGTTTTAGAAAGGAAACTCTAGTAAGGGTAATAAGCATTTCCGGATTTATGTTCACTGTCCTCTAGATGAAAGGAATGTTTCATAAATATGACCTGTTTCGATTACACTACCAAGCAAGGCAACATATATTTGTTGTCTTGTGCTCTACATGAGTATGTTTCAGACAGTGCCACAGAATAACACACACACACACTGACGGTGAAATGTTCACTTTTGAAAGCCTTAATTAGTTTCTCCTTCCAGCCTACGGCGTATTCCTCCACCACATGTAAAAATTACCAGTTACATGGGCAAATGACTGATTTCCATACATGAATGACTTCAAGCTATGAAAATACCAATTCACATGTTACTAAAAACACGATTTATATAGCCAATAATTTAAACATTACACTTACAAACTGCACTACAGTGTATGCTAGGTAAGTTTTTCAGAAACGTTGATTTAAGAGGTATTCATTTCATCGTAAATGCACCGTACTTCCAGTTATGAATGTAGTAGCACTGTGACTTACCAAAGTGAGGTAACTTTCCCTTGAGAAAGAGATACCATCTACAAAAGTGGCCTTGTAATGGGGGGAGAGCGTAAATCTGTAGATTCTACAGTTATATTTGTTTTGTATGTACACTGATGCGTGTGAAAAATGCAACATTATGAACGAAACATGCAAATTAAATGAAATTTACAGGAAATGAAAAGCATGGCATGATATGTAAATTATTAGAAACTGCTAATGGTTGCCAATGTCTAGATGCAGGGACACCCATTGAACTGATGTGTAAAAGTGTATAAATAGAGGGCTGTTGAGGATCCACGTAAGTAAAGTTATTCATCGTGAGGTATTTGTAAACGTTTCTTATGGCGTCAGTATACCCCTTAGAAGTGAAAGGGCACATTTTTATAACGTTACCGAGTTTGAACATGGCCGAATGATCGATTTCCATGAAGGGGAATTTTTACATCGTGAAATAGCTGCTCATATGGGGCGTATTTTTATACCGTGAAATAGCTGCTCATATGGGGCGTATTAGCTACATCATGATGCGAGTGTGAAAGCTGTGGACTTATGAGAACAGGACGAGTCGAAAATCCGGAACATGACTATTAAGTGTGAATACAACACGAGATGACACACACCTAATCCACATACTAGTGACGTACCGTTCAGCTTCGTCTCGAGTGTTAGCAGAATGTTGGAACATTGCAACAAGCTTGACATTGTCTGCTTCCATGGTTCGACGGCACTTGCTTCGCTGGACTGTGTACATGCATTCCTTTGCGGATGATTACCTTGGACCTGAACCATTGACGCCTTAGGCTACAATGGGTTCCCGAACACACCCACTGGTGTGCAATCTGCAGAGAGAGTGAGTGAGTGAAGAGATTTGGGCGGCTCTTGACATCGAGGTCTTGAGAGCCGATGAGGGTGAAGTGAGGTGAGTATGGAGCACAGCCGGAATGAAAGGACGGGGCAAACGGGAGATCCCAGAGAAAACCCGCCTACCAATGGCCTCGTCTAGCACGATTCCCACTTGTGAAAATCCGGAGTGAACCGGCCGGGGATTGAACCCGGTTCACCTTGATGGGATGCGGGCAGTCTAACTGCTCAGCCACCGTGGCCCCCTGCAGAGTGGCACCACGTCGTGTTTACAGACGAGTCCCGCAACATCTTGAATTTAATAGATGGCTTCAAACGCATTCGACATTATCGAGGTGAGCGTAATATTTTAGAATTTATTGCCCACCAGCATACTGCACGAATGATGGGCATCACGATATCAGGTATCATAGGCAATCTCGGCTGCTACGAATTGTGGACACTCTCAACAGGAACTACTACATCAGGAAAGTTCTAGAGGCTGAAGTCGTACCCTTTCTTCAGTGCACCCCTGGAGCAATATTCCAGCAAGACAACGGCCCACCACATGTTGCCAGAAATGAGTGAGTGAGTGAAGATATTTGGGCGGCTCTTAACAGTGAGGTCTTGAGAATCGATGAGGATAATTGAGGTGAGTATGGAGCAGCGCCGGAATGAAAAAAGGGGGGGGGGACGGGAGATCCCTAAGGAAACCCGATGAACAGCGGAATCGTCTGGCACGATTCCCACGTGCGAAAATCCGGGAGTGACCCGGCCGGGGATTTAACCCGGTTCGCCTTTATAGGAGGGCAGAAATTACTAGGCCGTCTTCGAAACAAGGTAGATACTGCTTCCTCCCCAACCTGCATGTTCGCTTGATATGTTATCTATTAAACATATCTGGGATATGGTCACTCGGCAACTAGCGCATCATTTTCATCCAACAGCCAATACTGATATACTGTGCGTGGACTCAGAATCAGCCTGGCAAGCGATTCCCCAGGAACACTTCCAAGGCCTGTTTGATTCGATGCCATGGCAGCTCTTATTGCAGTTCGTGGAGGCTTTACAACATACTTATTCTTTTGCAGATAATATTGTTGGCTTCAAACTGTCTGTACCACATGTAGATATTATTCCGAGATGGTGAATTACTACCAAAACGCGTGCGGAAATGTATTTGTACAACTGTAATCGTATCAATCTTCGCTAATTGTAAAACACTATGATTTATACTGGATCCTGACGGAGCAAAGGCAAAACATCAGAAGCACGCCAAGAATAAATACAAATTCAGAGTCTTTCATTGCATTCACACTCTGCACGGTCTTCTGCCATAATCGGTGACGTTTTGGTAGCAGTGTGAAGTTGTTTCATTATTTTTAACTCGCCTTGTGTCTAAGGCGTTGCTCAGGGTTCAGGCAGGATTTAAACTATCACTACTCGTTTAGCACAAGAGAAAATTAGCTCTCTGGATACCAGAAGTGTACTTTCACGGGTCGTAAAATTGGATCTAGTGCTATACAGGGCCTTTTAAGTTTTGCTTAATGTTATCAATTAAACATGAATACAATACATCACCCTCCGAACATCAAGGCGGTGAAAAGGGTGACATTAAAAATGCAAAAAAAAAAAAAAAAAAATTAAATAAAAAATTGGGCACGGAATTCTTATAGCGATTCCTGAAGTTTTTATTGTCGCGATTTGAATTATAAATAGTTATAGCAGAACCATAAACTAAATAAATTTTAGTACTAGATTTAAGATTTTTGGCAATAAAACATAAATTAATAAATTTTGCGAAATAAATATTTTTCCCAAGCATTCTTTTCTTTCTCAGGGAATACACTTTGACGTTGTTACAAGTTAGAATTATAGCTTTAAAGTGTAGGTGTTTAGACTGACGGGTACAAGCAACTCGCTCCTCGGGACCTCGTCCTGAGCGAATGTACGACGACGAACCTTTGGAAAACAATATAACGTTCTACCTAACTTTGGGAACCCAACATTAATTAATTTCGCAATTGCAAGGTAGATTTCTAAAGACGTCCGACGTCTGCTGATACCCTCAGGCTCCAGCGGAGTAACGGCCGACACCAATGGGCCTGCCCAGACATCTGTCCTCGGACCGTGCTGTTTCCGCACGTCCAACGCAGCTGGTACCAACATAATGTTTACGTCGTCAGCTATATCCAGATGTTATAAGCCGTAAGCAGAGTCGAGGCCCTATCTCAGATGAACCGCCCGCGACTCGCGTTCCCGACTTCACTCCTCGGCGACAGGACGACGACTCATCCTAGGGATGTTCGATATACATCGATGTATCGAAAACATCGATGCATCGATTAAGTTCGATGTTTTATAAGACTACCAATGTTAGCGATGCATCGATGTTCTTTATTCGATGCATTGAAAATGCAATTAAACAGGAAACTAAATATATTTCGATGGTTCTGGTGGAATAAAATACATTTCATTGTAATTTTAAAGTTGTTTTGTGTGTTACAGTGGCTATAGTGTAATAAAATGTGACGATGTTTGGTTTTCCTTAAAAATAACGTATTTCGATTATTATTTACTGTGAAGTGGTCCACCAACATGGCCACCTTTTTTTTTTTTTTTTTTCCATATAATGTGGGTGTTAATATATATTTTTTTTTCCTTTTTGTTGTTGTAAATGGAAATGATTTTGTTCATATACTAGCATATTGCACACCTGTAATTTCAGTTTAACCTGCTTATACAGTAATTTCAGTATTTTAGTATAATATGTAGGCAGTCGTGGTGAAAAAGTTCAGACATTAAAAGCAGTAAATATTATTGGAATAAGAATGTACAATAATCTTACAAACAACATTAAAAGAGTAAATGAATGTTGACTGTTTAAAAAAACAATTGTTTAAATTTCTTTTAAATGGTTCATACTACAGCGTGTCTGAATTCATGGCTATAGAAAACCATATTCTAAATAATGTATGAAGAATATTTTTGTAATATTAATGGTTTTTTGTAATTATGTTTTTTCCTTGTAATTTTGATATATTTGTTGATTCATTGTGTGCTCTTTTTTTTTTTTTTTAATACGGACGTGTTCTATAGCAATGCACGTTGACTTATGAACGATGAATAAATACAATACACTACAACACATGGTCATACTGCCTAGGATTTCAATTTTTTTTTTTTTAAATTATTTTGGATTTGTAATTTTATGAGGTTCCTGAGTGTGTAAGGGTCAGTTAGTCATTATCAGAAGCTGTTATTTCAAATTTTATAATTTTTTGAACTTATGTGAAGGTGAAACTGCCATCTCACAGGCCTAGGAGAAAAATGGTTTTTGCAAGATCCTATGTATCGGAAACAATCGATTGTGACGGTGCTGGAACACCATACATCCAGCATTAATATCAGCGCAGGAAACTGTACGTCCTAACACGGGGATAGATCGATGAGGGAGCTAAGGCGTACCTAGTTGGTGACCCGTTAGACGTAAGTCGTCGTGGACGTTGGTGCCGATGCGGGTGCGTGTCTTGGCGGGCGAGCTCTGACTGTCGGCNCTTCCAACGTGTATGGATGGCATCTGGCAATCGTCCAACCCTACTTACGACGTCATCAAGATTTCAATGTTACTGGACTCGAACCACAACGACACCATTTGGGATGTTCCTCAACACCCTGGTCAACGTATTTCTCGACTATAAAAGGGGTTGTCTTTCGTCTTGGGAGAGTGAATGGATAGGGACCTCACGATGAGAACATTAAAATTTGCAGAAGGTATATCCTGCCATGTTTGATGAGGGCATTTTATAAGGTATGTATAAGAAAAAATTTAAGATCATTTTTTATATACTCTGTAACTTTGCAATTTTATAATATTTGGGCTAAATTTTTATTTTTTTGGGAGCCCATTTTTAAATGTAACTTACTGTAATTTTCATAATAATCATTATAATTGTAACATATTTTAAAGTCTGTTTGGCTGTTTGTATTTTTATAATGCTTGTAATTTTGACATAAGCAATTTACAGAAAAAAAAACACGGAGATAAAAGACAAGAAAACTAACAAATTTTTTTATCATTTCTCACAATTTTTGGGGTTAATTATCTTGTATTCCAATTCATATCAGGGGATGGTTGAATTTTCGCAATTTATTGCGACTGCATTATTTGTTTTTTTCCTCCTATCTAAACTCTGTTACTAGAAGGTATTGGTAAGACTCATTTTGCTTAAAATTAGTGGAATGGAAGGTGGGGATTAGAAGGTCGCTGTCATGGAGTGGTTGGGTTTCCTGCAGATTCTCCCGCTCTGTGAAACGATGTTTACATTTAATGCATTGTAAAACATCGATACAAGATCACGATGTAGTATATCGAAAAAGCATCGATGTTTTTCTGCAACGAACATCTCTAACTCACCTTACATAAGAGCAGAGTAACCCCGCACTCACGCACCTGCTGAAACAGCGTCACATCGTCTGGTAAAGCCGGACGTCGGCAGAAGCCATTGCACCAGTCTTGCAACAAGCGGCCGCCCACCTCCATGCGAAAACTGCATGTTTGACGAAAGAAGACCACTAACCCAGTCGGAGCACTTTCGATAAATGTCGGCATAGCCCAACACGGCGACAGCCTCCTACTACGATTCCCTCTGAACCTCGCGGCCTCAGAGTCGTGCGTAAAACTACATTTCAAATACACGCCATAACGAAAAATAACACTTCACTCCTAATTTTCTACCACGCGACAATATCCAGTCAAGAGCATAGCTTTGCAATAAGAGACAGAAAGAAGGAAGTCAATACCCAGTGTACAAGCCTCCTACACTCTCAAGTGGGGTAGCACCACAGCCATAGAACAGTTCGTGAAACTTGCATATTAACTAACATTAGTTGTCACTCATATTGACCGATTTAATTCATTAACAAGCCACATAGCATTGCACCAAAGAAGTGAGATTTTGCGTTGTTTATGTAGTGATAATTCTATGAAGTTAAGAAGTAAGAACTTCTTACCTCTATTCATAATACCACGGCCATAAAATTCACTGTTAACACTTATTATTTTCTTAAGCTCCAGAAATTGCATTAATATAACGCATGCGAGAGAGTAACTTAGGTAAAATGTGCCACATTTTGTTTTACATTTTGAAGGTGCAAGTTTTCCACGCAACACATTAGAGAGCCAATAGGGATGGTTTATTAATTTACTTGTCTTTCCCTTTATTTTTGTTTTCAAAATATGCGCGGGAATAATACATTTTGTAAACGTATGAGATTGTTAGCAGAAATTAATTTACTAATGTTACCAACACGTAGAGACGTCGGTTCCGACTAGGGGCTGCCAGATGTCCGGTTTTTCAGCTTCGCGACCGGATTGCACCCGGATTTCAAATTTGTCCGGATTTATTTACAAAATCAATTATATCTTGCACGCGTGGACACACACACACAAAACTAGCGACAGGAAAGACAAAAGCGGCGGAGTGGTAGTCCGTCTCATTCGCTCGGTCGCGTGCTCGTCTGTTCGGTCGTGTTCGTTCATTCGACTCGGCTCGGCTCGGCTCGGCTCAGCTGTCGGCAACGAGTCGAACTGTTTTGGGGTGAACATCGTGCTAGTGGCTGCTCTCTCGCCGGGATCTGCCCGCCCCTTGGGACCAGCCAAAGGCGAGAGGTTGTTGCGAGTACGGCGGGACTATGGCAGTTTGGGTGCGGCGACTATTCCGCAACTCGTTGCGTCCCCAGGTGGTGGATAGAAGATCTTCAGGCTCTGGAGTGGCTGGAAATACTCCAATATAAGTCCGTGGACCAACTGGCTGGTGCGCAAGCGCAGTCGTTGTGGACGTCGCGAACCTGGGTAGCTCAGTACGAGATGGCGAAGCGCATCGAGCATGAAGCAGCCCAACGGTCAAGGCGGGTAGGGGGATCTCGAGGTGCTGAAACATGCGAAGTGTAGCGTACCTCAATGCTGAATTCTGTGGGCTGCTGATAGCGGATGCGCAATGAATGTAGCTGGAATGCATCGGACCTTGGAAGCATCAGCCTTCATCCTGGGCCAGCAGCTCGTCACTATCACTGGTATGTCCAGGATGTCCCGCCGAGCACTTTTTAATGCTCACCCAAGACCGACGGACTATTTTGGATGATAAGGAGAGGGGTGACTCTTCGGAAAATTGCTCCCCGCCTTCACCCAAGGTATGAAGATTCTGCTGTCATCGCGGAAGAGCGAAGATATAATAGGTACCATGACTGAGCTGCCCAGTTTTCCGACGCACTTGACGAGAAGCACGGGGGCCCTGCATTCAATTTGCTGCTGTCAATATAGTTGTGCTGGCTCGCCAGCGTAGGAATATTGCCAGCAGTACAATCTCAAGGGCGCCTGCGCCCACAAACCCCGCCCTTTCTCTTCTAGAACTTTCTATTTCACATTAAAGAACATGGTTATCCACACTCTCTGTTTCCCGTAGTACACTGAAGAGCCAAAAAAACTGGTACACCTGCCTAACAGAAGTGCCGCAAGACGATGTGGCATGGACTCGACTAATGTCTGAAGGTATGTAGGAGGCAATTCACACCATGACTCCTGCAGGGCAGTCCACAATTCCAATCTGCGCCAATTTGAGAAAGGGTTGCACGTCTGTCACGTTTAATGATTCTCGTCAGTCGTCGTTTGTCCCCTTCTTTCACGATATTTTCCCGGCCGCAGTGATGTCGAAGATGTGATGTTTTACGGGATTCCCGATATTCACGGTACACTCGTGACATGGTCGTACGCGAACATCCAAATGTTATCGCTACCTCGGAGATGCTATCCCATCTCTCGTGCGCCGACTATAACACCACATTCAAACTCACTTAAATCTTGATAACCTGCCATTGTAGCAGCAGTAACCGATCTAGCTACCGACCGAATTGCGTTACTCTGATTGGTTCCATAACTCTGTTATTTGCATAGGCATGCCTATACCAGTTTTTTTTGGCTTTTCAGTGTATTTCAGTAATGCACGCATTAGTTTTGAACTTCTTTCCTGTTGAGAGGGGTTTTTACGGTTCGTATGCCGGTTTTCCCCTCCCCTTCTTAGCTATTGCCTCAGCTATTGGTACACTCAGGGAGGCAGTCAAGGCCCTAAACGGTGGCCATGGCTGCCCAATCCCTCTCTGCCGCGATGCACGTCTCCTTTGCACGAATTCACTTCCTTTTAGGCGTATGTAGCCTAGTCTTGAGACGCAATTAGCTCCCGTCCCTACCTCTGACGTACACTTAAGACTTAGCCGGTGGCCCACACGTTTGAAATGGCGTCGATTTTGAGTAGTAGCAAATGTTTCTGTACATTTACTAACGTGTTTTCACGTGCCTCTGAAAAATATAACTTAAATTAAGGAACGTTGAAGGACGTACCTACTTATGCTGAGTGAGTGAGTGAAGATATTTTGGCGGCTCTTAACATCGAGGTATTGAGAGTCGATGATGATGAAGCGAGGTGAGTTTGGAACAGCGCAAAAGTGTAAGGGCGGGAGAAACGGGAGATCCCCGAGTAAATCCGCCGACCATCGGCATCGTTCGGCACGATTCCCACATGTGAAAATCCGGAAGCGACCCCGCTAGGGATCGAACCCGGTTCGCCTAGGTGGGAGACTAGCAGTCTAACCACTAGACCACCGCAACCCTGCCTATGTATGTTGAGTGGTTTCTATTATGTCTTTTTTAATTTGACTGCTTTCAATAAACGTTTTTTATTTCGAATTAACGAAACATTTACATGCGAGAGAGAGAAATTTAGTTTTCTTTCGTGTCCGGATTTTTTACGAAAGTCCGGAGCTTTCATGATGTTGACAGGCTTTTCGTAATTTTCATCTTGCAACCCTAGTTCCGACTAGCAGCACCCAGGGGACACCCGCTCTCTCATCGTGTCAGCAACAAGTTCCATTGCCCCCTCCATCACACCAGTGATAAAGAAGACAGCATAAAAACGCGACCAGGTTGTCAAAATAGCAACAACAACCATTGTAATGTAGAAAACTGATTGAGTTACTGTGGAAAATAATTGGTTTCATTTATTTTCCATGGGGCTTGAGGATAACCGCTTCTATTTTTTCTCACCAGCCCTCATTTTTGTCACTCAATTGAAAACATAATTAACTCTAAAACATATAAAAGTTATACAAAAATAGAGCACATAAAACATGCATTAAATTTGACAGGAAATATACATAGTGCACACACCACAATCTATTTCAAAACTGTGTGGCAAAGGAAATCGCCAAAAAGGGCGATTCACACAAACTGAATTAATAACATTTAGTATAAAAAAATTGGTTAATTATTCTCTATATCACTAGTGGCAATTCTAATACCCCCAAAATTTACGATACATACGCCCACAAATGAAGTTTAAAATTGCGATAAAAAATATCTTCTCCTAGCAAAATTTCATTGAGGAATTGCCCAAAATTTAATGTTACATTAAAATCTTTAAGAGAACTCTCCCAGAACATTTTTTACTCTTAAAACATTAGAATTTTAACTTAAAGTAAAATTTATTACAAATATATCAGGACATCATGCCCTGCCCAAAGCTGCCCTGGCTTGCCACATGCCTGCGGCCCCTATTTGTACAGGAAAATTGCTCATGCCCAAAATTCTTTACAATGGTCTGGAAAATCAACGACTGGAATTTTCGTTGCAGCCACTCAGAAATGACAGTCTTTATTCAAAACGGACTCGTGCCAGACACAGACTTTCTCACTGGTTGCGACGTCACAGTCGTCTTTAGTGGAGGAGGAGGGAGTAGGTGGGCACCGAAGCGCCGCGGCCACAGTCGCATGTAGACCTCCGCGCGACTCAGACGTCCTTGCGCTCGTCTCCGCCGGGGCGCCGTCAAACGCCTTCTATCAAGTAACACACTACTTATTTTAAGGTTGAACGAATGTGATCACCGTCAAAAGATATAAATGCTGGCTCTGGTCTAATCTACCGAGGTCATTATTTTTGTTTTTGCTGTCTCTTGAAAGTCACATATGAGCGATACGGAGCAATGTTTACTTAGAGATAATGCGAAAGAATATGCAATGGGTGGAAAGTAGAAACTACAGTTGGTTTTCAAAAATGCTCACTTTGCCATAAATATCCTACAACGTGTAATATTGTAATTTTTGTAATTATATATAATTACTTTTTTTTTTTGCCTGGCGTAATTTTTGCTTCGTTTGGGTTCTCACTGCTGTGTTTATACATTCGTGGAACCGATCTCTGACTTAAAACTGTGTATCTCGCAGCTCTTTCTGTCACTGTCACGAAAAAGCAGACATTTGCTTGCAGCTTCTGCATTGCAACACTCCGTTATTCTCTTTATAATTTTCCTCTCCCACCATGTCAAACTTTATTACTTGTGGAGCGTCTAGCGCCCGACTCCATTGCTTGAACCGAAATGCGCTTTGTTCGAAGCATGGTGGCTAGTGTTTTTGCTACGTACTACAGAGTGGCTGAGTGCGCACGCATACTTCACCCCCTGCTCAGGCTTTTTCCCGCTTCAACACATTTCCATCCACCCAGACGTGGCGCGCTCCAGAGTAAGCTCACCTAGCAACTTGATAATCTCAGCACCTGAGAGCAGAACCACTAATGTGTTGTACAAAGAGAGCCTTCAGTGGAGGAAATTAGTGGCCGCTTCATGGTGTACACGTGGGTAAAGTCGCGAGTAGAAATATAGTATTTAAATAACTACCAAAATAACAAATTTGTTGAAACAATTTTAATGATAAAAATGTAAGTTGCTGTGTTCATAAATTACATTTTTTAAATTTTACTATAACAGGTAAGTTATAGAAATTTCTAAATTTCTAATTTCTAAGTTGTAGAAATTATTATTTTTTGAATAATAACTGCATATAATTTAATTGCTATATAAAACTAACAGTGTATAGCATAATGTGATGAAATATTTTATACTGGAAACTGCCTCCCAATTTTCTCTGGAAATTATGGAGACTGTAATAGATAAACTAATAGGCTGGCGACCACGCCCGTTCTAAGATCGCGCTCAGCGTTTGGACGTATGTCTGCGAAGCCAATATTACTATAAAAATATTCAACTTGAGTGTCTCTGTGCAGNGTAATCCACAGGTAACACCTTAGCAATCTTGAACAAGGAGGTTAAAAAAAAAAAAATTAAAAAAAAAAAAATATATATATATATATATATACGGATGGGAATGTTATTACAAATCTTATTGGTCTAATGGCATTCCGTTTATGAATTAAGAATTGTTATTAAAAAATTTCATGAGACTTTCAACATGGCAGTAAAAAATTAAATTTATATTCACAGGCATATTTTTTACAGGGATTCTCTATGGAAATATTGTTTCGTTGTGTACGTACATTTACATTTCAAATAGCTGCCAAAAAACAATGAACATATTATAAACAAAGACCTGTTTACCTTATTTTCAATAAAAAATACACAACACAAAATTCGAGGTTGGACAATCATTCTCTTTGTCATGTGGTAAAAATGGATGATGATAGATATGGTAAACTCTGGCAAGAATGTCATCGATATGCGTTACTGCTAAACCCTGATGGTAAGTAGTAGTCTCAGAAGTGAAACATTTCACACGCATTGTATGTGAAGTGTATTTGAGATACTGTAAGCTTACAAAGTATTATTAATCCAGACAAGATAAGGCAATGGTTTTCTTATCAAAGTAAAACAATTTTGATAGAGCCACTGCATTATGTATTTCACGTTTGCGTGGCCGCGAAAGAGTTTGGCTTCGAAATTGAGGTGCTCTGTATCCTTTGATTGCTGGTACTACATTCGCTGCTTGAACAACAGTTCATAAAAATCGTCAAAACCGAACAGATGCATGGAAACATATTGCTGCCAGAGGCGAACACAAGCCACATTGGGCAGACCTAACCGGGTTTTCTGGAGAGCGAGGAAGTGACAAATTTTGTAAAACCAGAATATGTGTTGATTTTACCTGTTAATTCATCAAGAAATGCTGTTACAGTGCTTACTTTGTATATGCTTTCCTACTATCACCCGAAACCAACTTATGGCAAAATGATCATGGTAAGGATGGTTGTCTGTTTCTTGCTTTAATTTTGTCCACCAGTGTATTAAAAAACTCTCGAGATAGGCTAAAAGTAAGTCGCCTATACCCACCAATGCATGAACCACATTTCGCTAAGGGTCTGTATTTCCACTTACTACTGTCCTGTAGGTCCACAATACACCGGACATGCTTTCAGTACTGTATAGTTTTCACTACAGAATGGTTATGAGCCAATATTGTTACAAGTTGCCTAGGGCGTAGCGCATCCAAGTTAGTGAGCGATAGATGTCTCGGTAAAAATAAAATAACTATATTTAATTTCGATCTTATATTTACAATGCTATAAAACTACACCTAGCTATTATTTAAAAATTTCAACTGCTTATCTCTACTATTAACACTATGGCCGCAGTTTTTATGCTAATATCATTTACAATTAAAGTTTGTTATCACTGTTTTTAACTAACGATATATACTTAATCTTCTCTTATTAATTACACATATACGATCAGAACGTCTACTGCTATAACTTCAGTCCAAATGTTCGCCACTCACGCATCAAACTTCGTTGATGTTCAAGCGCTTCACGCTCACTACCTACAAAAAAATGGCCCGCATGCCTTGAATCACTATTTTCGGGATACACTTCCCTGCTGGCGTTAAGTTCCACTTTCTTACAGTTCAGTCAGTCAGTCAGTCTCAGTCTCTGCTCTCCTGATGGTCGCACACTGCACTCGCTGGTCACTGCTTCGTCGCCCGTCGCTCCAATGATCACACGCACATGCTGCACTAATGGCTATTCCACACTGCCACACAGAGGCATGTCGCGGATTGCATATCTGAGATGGCCTGACCCAGAAACGTCTTCGCACCTCGAGTCACGCGGAGGGAGGTGATTGTCAGAAATTTTTTCGCAACGCTTCCCAAGGCATTCATTCTTCCAGAGACGTGAGTGACGTCAGTACCGGTAGCGTTACCACTGCCCGATCTGCCTCCCCTCCTCTGGGTACCGGTGACGTCATCCTGGGGATGACTGTACTACCCGCGCCCGAGGGGGAGGGGAAGGACACGAAGGCACAGTGGCCGCACGTAACGATACAATATCAAGCAGGCAGAGCACCAAACAAATAATGGCGTCTACTTAAAGGTGCCCATACACAACCAGTTCCGGTATGAAGCCGGGATTGTCGGTTCAACTGTTCATTCCAAAACCAACCGTGTGTGGGGTGATTTCACGCCAAATCTGACGGCTTGTCACGCCACTTGTCGGCGTGTCATGCCAGGAATGACGAAATCAGAGCTGCGTGATAACTGACCGTGTGTGTGCTTGCTCATTCCCGGATCGACGGGTGCATGCGCAATGCATGCGGCAACGGGCTGACGTGGGAGACAGAAAAGGCGAAGTCTGGATGCGTGCACTGCCGCAAGTGATGCAGGGTTCGTAATTTCATAGTCACGTGGTAGATATCGAGAGAGCACCTTTTTCTGTTGTGTTGCGTTGCCAACAATGACGTCTGCTAAGAAAAGCTCGCAAAACTTTACACTGTCAAATTTATGGCACACTACAAACATTTTTTATCGGTCTTTACCAGCATTCAGGAAGGTAAAAAGCCGCGACTACAACAAATACAAGAAACAAGAGACGTACAAAAAATGGCCATGTTTCCTACAACAGTTCACGAAGATTTGAACGTTGATTCTGTCAAATTAAAAATCAACAACTGGAGAATGTTTCAGAAAGGAGGTGAAAAAGATTATGATCTCTCAAAGGTATACTCGCATCACGGCCTCTTGAAAACTCTCAACGTGGCACTCCGAGGATGACAAACTTGGACCAACAGTCCCGGCTTCATGCTTGAATTTACCGTGTATGGGCACAGTATACATATTTCATAAAGTTAATTTGAGTTTCTGGCAGGGTCGTACTCAAGGGAGGACGGTGGGGGCGATCTCCCCCCCTCCCCTCCAAGAATCTGAATTTTGTATAGTCATCGCAGTATGATGCTGTCAAATTGTAAAATAACTTTCATACCGCGCTAGATTTACATTAAAAACACTGCAAAAATTTATTTTTAGTAATTTTAACTTTGTTATGCTAGCTAAATAAAATTATGAAATTTGCTAAATGTATTCATAAACCCATTTACATATATTGGCTCAATATAAATTAGTGTCACATGATAACACATGATATTGTCACGAAAATAAGATTAATTACTGGCAAAATTTCACTTTTGAAATTAAAACATTTCCGCGGGGAAAACCTCAGATTCCCAGTTTAGAGGTGGCCATTAGCAAGTTTCTAATTTTGACGTGGGGCCGAGGTGTTGTAGTGGTAAGACTACTCGTCTCCCACCAAGGCGAATCGGGTTTGATTCCCGGTGGAGGTCGCCCCCGGATTTTTGCATGTGGGAATCGTGCCGGACGATGCCGCTGGTTGGCCGGTTTTCTCGGGGATCTCCCGTTTCCCACGACCTTACATTCCGGCGCTGCTCCATACTCACCTCGTTTCACTCTCATCGGCTCTCAAGACCTCTATGTTAAGAGCCGCCCAAAACTCTTCACTCGCTCGCTCACTCTCATTTTTGATAACAATTACCTCTCTCCACCTCAAAAGCATCCCCTGCTTTTTCGATAGCTTGTTTCGGAAAACGGGCGTATGTACGCCACTGGTTGATGGGTACGAAAGACGCAGTATTACGTCGACGACATCTCAAAGACTTGAGACGTCGTGATATTCTGTCAGAGGCAAAACAACAGTTGAACTGAGGCGGTGTAACGCCACGTCGGCAGTACTCAGGGTGTTAACTGCGCGGTCGGTGCGGCGTGGTGAGACTGTGGTGGTGGTGCGCAGATATGCGGCAGGTGACCAAGTGGCTGTTCAAGCTGGAGGCGGAGGGAGCGACGCGGACGCGCAGGCATGTCCGCGACGAGTACACCAGCCACCTGGCGCGAGGCCTCAAGAGCGGCCACTTGCCGCTCGTCTTCCACAGAGACCCGCCCGCCGCACCACTCGTGCCCCTCCGGGACCTCACCGAGCACATGGTCAGTGCCTGCACACCCCAACCAATTATTTCTTTTATAATTGTACCAAACATTGTTCAACTCGTACGCATTGTATGTGGGGACATTTTACTACCATAAAAACCAATTTACACTTTATATTTTTTGAATAATTTGATGTCAAATACAAAATTCTTCTATGTATTTTGTTGCAGCCGTAATAACGAATACTAACTAAGTTGTACAGATGAAAAAATTTACAACATAAACTAATGCCGTGGGTTACTGCTTCACATACATGCAATCATCAAATAACTGTTCAAATATTTAAAAAATGTTAAAAGTATGCAAAACTTTCTTTATATTTAAATTTTTTTTCATATGTTTGTTATGTGGTAATAACATATGTGTCACGCGGTAGCCAACGGGATTCGTTTACTTAGTAAATCTTTTCATCTGTACAACCTAGTTAGTAGTAGTCATTACGGCTGCAACAAAACAGAAGAATTTTGTATTTGACATTAAATTATTCAAAAAATATCAAGTGTAAAAAGTTCTTAGCCAAAATATTATTACACTGAATGCGCACGAATGCAGTGCGTTGGCCCTCTGGTATAATATTCTAAGCTTTGTTTGTATGAGGCGAAGGAATATCTTAGAAGTATAACTTTAGCAGGGCTTTAGACAAGTTGGAAGTTACCGCGAATAACCAAATAACTGTTCATACAACCAGATAAGAAACCGCGAATAGACTATACACCGAGTTTTGTTTTCTACTCATGTCCGCAACATTGACCTACTCCACACCAATACAACTGTCGAGGCACGTGGGCAACAGTGGTGGACGCGTTCCTTTATATATTATTTTTTAAAAGGCAAGCCTTTTCGTGTGAAAAAAAATACTTGCAGCAATTTGGATTTCACCTAATTACATTAAAAATTGATTAGATGATATACATAAACATTTAAAAGCACTTGTTTACATAAACAGTGTTCTAACCTCAAATCCCATCCACATTATTTTCGATAGTCGTATTGGCAGAAAAGCAGTCCGATCTTGGGACACGGAGAGTGGCTACTGCGCAACTCGGGCGCGCTCTCTATCCCATTTTTTTTTCTCTGCGGTCTGCATCATCCATTATTTCTTACTTTGTCTCGTTGCTCCCTACTGAACGAAGTGGCGTAGTGACAAACCTTTGGATTTGCTTTCGGGGGGACCTGCGTTCCATCCCCTTTCCGGCCATTCTGATTTCGGTTTTCCATGGTTTCTGAAATTACCCCAAGCGAATAATATCATGGCTACTACCATGTTACTGATTTTCTGAGCACCTTGCTTCCCCTCTAATGACTTCACTGTCGATGGACGTTACGCCCTACCTACCATATTTTACCGAGTGATAGACGTTAGGTCTATAGTCTGTTCGCGGTTTATTCACAATTTTTGAATCAAACCTATCAACAACCACCCCATGTATAACATGTTTAGTTATTTCCTAAATGTGTCATGTATCACAAGCGTTATATACTTATGATAAGATATAAATATCTTATTTCTCATTACATTAAAGTTTTACCTATATTTCATTTATAAATAATAATAATTAATCAATAATAAATGTAAAAAAAAAAACAGTGAGGAAACATTTGTGTTGGTAAAACCTAGTAAGAAATAGTTCTCATGCAAAATATTATTACAACTGAGTGCTCACGAATTCGGTGTGTTGTCATCTGGTGTAATTTTATAGACGTAGTTAAGCTTAGTTTGCACGAGGCGGAGGAATATCCTTGAAGTAGAACTTTAGCAGGGCTTCAGAAAAGTGCGAAGTAACCGTGAATGGATTATTCCTAGTAATCTACCTACCATACTTTACTGGTTGATATGCCATGATGGGGTCGCGTTAGGATGCGGTTAGCGCACTCACATTCTGCCATGGCGAGCTGGGTTCAATTCCCGGTGTCGTCATGAAATCCTATCTGCGAAATATGATGGACGATTCCATTGGCCATAGCGTTTTTTGGGTTCTCCCGTTTTTCTGTCTCTACTCCATCTCGTCTTAAACTCTCTCTCTCATATAAGTTGGCGAGATTTTGACAGTTCGACGAAAGTAGTGTCAATGTTTACTTTTCGTTTATGTATCCTTTCGCAATCAGCTGGTGCGTCAAGTGGAGGCTGTAATTTTTATCAACACGCTGTCAGCTAGTCCGCTTGCCATTGTACTGCAATGCTAAACAAATTTTAAGATATTTTAGACTGACATCTGTCTAAAATAAAATTAGTAGGTTTTGAAAGTAAAAATATAAAACCTCGCAAAAAATTAAATAGTTGCTAACTTTTTTTTTATTTGTCCGATACAGCGAATTCGGGTTAACATTTGCGAGACGGTATCTGTAGCTATTATCACACTTTGGACGTCATATCTGATATAACTGGAACTAAAAGTAATTCGGGAAATTTGACTGACAACGCACTTTTAGTCGCCAACAACTCACCAACGACTATTGATTGCAATGCAGTAATTCTGCTATTACTGATACTAAACAGTTCGAGTTGGAAATATGTGACGTGGAAGAACGTAAGAATTGCTTAAAAACTATTCACGCATGTCCCACTTTCTTCGTTTTATCAATACAATATAGTAACAACACGGAAACAAGGGAATGGGTTTTCGGGAGAACAATATGGCGTATAATTTACGTAGACGAACGATTACCGGCCGAATAGAAATTACTAGTACTCAAAATTGCTGTACATGAAATATATGTTACTTTAAAAATTATGCAGAGCTCACGGATAAATAAAACTATTGGTATCTGTTCGTAAATTTGTTATATATTGCACAAGTAAGCTATACTTTTCTGGATGGTAATGCTTCGGGAAAGAGTGCACAGATGGCGCGCACCGCATGACAGGGTGAGGTGTGAGCCATTTGCTTTGCTCAAGAGATAGCAGGACATCCTGCCTCGTGGTTCAGTCTTTTTTAAAAGTTACTGGCTCGGAACGACACGAATTTGAAATGTATTTTGTCAAATATAAACAATACCATGCAATATTTCTGTATGCTTTTGGAGTTAATATCAAGCACATATGGAAAGCATGGATGGAGTGGGGGATACGACGACGTGAAAAAAAATCTCCAGGCTTTGAATTTGCGTTTTATTTGGATACTGATCGTTTTATTGCGCGTTTAGTTTTGAACACCTATAAATTACTACTTTATCACGAAGTTTAGTTTGTAACTCTATCAATCGCTGTTAGGTGACCACGTAAAATAAAATGTATTAATTAATTTAGGAACACTTTCTTATCGTGTATTTTCTGCTTATCTAATGTGCGTCGGCAGTGCACTCAGAATAGCCAATGTAATATTAACTTTTTTCGTTCCTGCATCAGCTGATACAGGATTTTGTAAATGGCACTCTGTTTGTTTATACTTCAAGTTGCCACTCACTGACTGTCAGAATCTCGCCAACTTATATGAAACAGACCATACCTCACTCCTAAATCTGAACTTATAAGCCATTATTATGAGCAGTTCACTGGAAAACCACAATTTCATGTAAATTTAAGACGTTCCACGGGAAAAACGGTTGGACACCAGCACATGTACTCTCTGCTGAACGATTACATGAGGTTAAACATGTGACGACAGTGAGTAGTATGTTTTCCTTCATTCTCTCTCATGTGATATGGATGAGGAGTGGGGAGCGGGTCAGTGACCTCGGGTGGCGGCCATGTTGGATGTATATGACCTTGACCTGGGGTGACCTTGATCCAGGATGACCTTGCGATTACTTTGAAGTTGAAAAAAATAGTAAATTCGTGGTAAATAGAAATATTATTTAAAAACCTTAAAAATTTAAATTATATAAAAGTAAAAAAAAAATCTAGATTTAGTGACTAATACAATATTGAAAACAAAAATGTTCAAATTCAAAAATGTTCAGAAAATTTTGAAAAAAATCATAAATTAAAGAAATGGAAAATATTGGAAAGGATAAATTAACTATCTAAAGATTTACTTGTAGTATTTTAGAAAATAAAGATGGCAGAGCACACACCCTCCAGGTACGACTAATCGACAAATGACCTCCATCACTATTTTTCTTGACCATCTTAGTAGGTAGGCCCTGCCCGCCATCCCCATCATCAATTTACTCACTATATAACGAAGCCCTTCCACCCTCCCCAATAACGAGTCTGTGCTTTGCGTAACAACTGACTCCTTCTCATCCCCTCGCCAATTTCCTTCGATTTACTCACACCACTCCACCCCCACTACCACCCAACACGACCCCCTCTTGGCCAGCGGGTTTTCTCGGGGATCTTCCGTTTACCCCAACCTTGCACTCTGGTGCTACTCCATTCTCCCATCATTTAATACTCATTGACTCTCAAGATCTCGTTGTTAAGCGTTACCCAATTTATCTAACCTCAATGACCCCCTCTTTCAAACAAATCACTTTAGGTGGCTCCCTCCTCTACCGCCAAATTATTCAATTGGTTATTTATTCGGCTGCCTTCCATGTCTTTACCCTCACTCCAGTTTCCTCATATCGTTTGAAGGAGGTAACGGTGGTGTAGTGGTTAGACTACTCGCCTCCCACCAATGCGAACCGGGTTCGATTCCCGGCAGAAGCTGCTTCTTGGTAAAATACACATCCTAATCACGTAGTTTACAGACTCGACGACCAAGAAGGGGAAATTATGCTACCCAAATGCACTCCAATATACGAGTAGATGTGAAAATATCAGATCTCTCTGTTCATCCCACATGCTTTGCCGTCACGAGCGATTGCCAGCGACATGTTCTTTGTAAAAATAGTGTAAAAAAACTTACTTTGTGTTGCTCTGAAAAGCCAATTTAATGTTAATATGGTTTACATACTTCTCGTTGGCTGTGTATAATAGGTTATTTTATGCCATAAATACGAAACTATAGATGGGATGCATGCATACAGAACAGTGATAGGCACCAGTAATTTTAGGTTTTTACCACGAAAAAAAAAATATATTGTAAAGCTCAAAGTTGGTGAACATGTTGTATTTAGTGCGATGAACAACCTACTAAAAGTCCAAGAGTTTGATTTGTGAGCTTTATAGTGTTTTGTGTGCAACAAGAGCTTAATTGACATTTTCCGCATAACATCAAGTTTTTTTTCTATTGGTGCAATTATTGTTATTTATTGACTACAAAGTGTCGTATATGATAGTACTAGTGTAAGTATACTGATGCAGGAGTCCATGTTAATAAGTAAATCTGAAGTCTTTTTTTGCCAGATTTAAGGTGTTTTCTATGTAGGAAGGGCATTAAGTCCAAATATAAGTAGGTTACACCAGTTATAGTTTATTTATGTACTAAAATTTGCAGGCAATGTCTAAAATTTTGCGTAAAAGTTAAACCAAAGTTTTCTTAAGAAAAGAGGGTAGGGGAATGTTACAAAGGGCTTTTAACCTGAAACCAAATGATAACTATTATAAAGCAATTTTCTAAGAAAGTGTATTTTTTCGTACACCAAAATAGATTTAAGTTAATACTTAGACTATAAATTAACCGCCTGCACCCTCCCCTTCATTCTCCCCCCGGTCACTGTAGCAGCTTCTGCCTTTGCATATGACACACATCATAGAGCAAGCAAGACCCGCAATCCTGCAGAAGAACCTAGTTCTACAGTCAAACTCGCAGCCACAAGACGACATATTCAGATCACCTGGGGCAGGTGACAAGTACACGGTTACAGGAACTAAGGTTTCACCACATTTATTCCATATCCAGCCTCAGGAGATTCTATTTACAATACATTCTTGGACTTGGAAGAAAATAAATTTTCACTTGGGTTGTGTAGCGACTGAAAACCGTTGCATTAATTATGGCAATGGGAAAAATGCCCACCTGCCTGTATGTCGTCATTGAATGGTGTTCACATGTAGGACTCATGAGCGGAAGCATCGCCATATAGAAATATTCAGCGACAGCGTACTAGACAAGAGTACGAGCATACAACCTGCTCCGGAGTTCGTCTCTAAGCTGGATAATTTCTAACTGCTGTAGAGTTTCATGAAGAACTTCTCTCCAGCAACAATTGTATCTGATATCTCCACTGACAGGTTTTTAAAAACAGTGAACATGAATTTCAGTATTTTCCAGAAGTTTGAATGCTTTCTTGTTGCCCTTGCCGAAGACAGCCGATGTAGTGTCATTGTATGTTACTGTATCAAAACAACAAGCAGTCTTTTCTAGGTCAAAACTGTTCCTTAATATATTCTAATCTGTAAAATTCATTCTTGGGACAGGAAATAAAAATATGAATGTTACTGCCCCTTTTGGCTCGGTTTGCCAAGATAGCAAGGATATCTGTGTATTTTGCCACTACTAACACTTTAAATCAAACGTTGGCCTTCTCTAGAGCTGTTTTGACGGTCAGGATGTTTGCATATGCCTCTGTTCGCCTCATTTCCAGTCGCTCAGCCTTGAAAGTGTGATTCAAGGAAGTTATCAGCGTAGATTTGTTCTGTAAATTTTCCAAGATATCAATCTGTGCAACAGAAATAGTACAGCTGCAGATCTGCATATTATATATGTGAGGTACGGCATCTCTGCTCTTGGGGATTTGTTAGAACATATCCGTCCATATCCATGAACACTACCGTCACAGCTTGCGTACTTAAAGAGTAGTGTCGCACGATGTACATCCTTGTATGATTCAAGTACTACTCCACATGCCATTGGTCTAGGCCAGAGCAAGGCTTGTAGAAGGTACCCACCATCTATGTAAAGTACACTTCATCTCATATGCAGAAGAAGAAGTGAAGAAATCCAAAAGTGAAGATTTTGCTATCTTTCTAAGGGATATATCATCAAAAAGTGCCGGTGGTTTTGGTGACAATTCATACTGCAAGAATTCCGTAAGTAACCTGAACTGTTGTTAATGACCCACACAATTCGCATAAACAGCTGCTGACTGTTGACTAGCACGACTTCAGCCCAAAATTACTACCTATAAATTTACTGAGGAGAGAGAGAGAGAGAGAAACAGAGAGAGCAGACAACTGTGTTCATCCCAGGGAGAGTGAGAAGACAGCTAGGCTTGAAGTAGGGTCGAATGCTTCGCATCCACAGACCTCCATAAATTTCTCAGTTCAACACGTTGCTCTGTTGATGTACTGCTAACACCAAGCAGACTTTCGTTGGCACCATAAAGCATTAGACATTCCGGAAAAGAAAGCAAAAAATGCAGCTAACTGATTTTTGGAGCACCATGACCATGCATGAGACACACCCTGAACTTTCAAGATGTGCATCAGGGACTGTTTCATAGCCGGCGAATTACAGGACCAAAAGTAACTGGTAACTAATATTTCAACAAATATTCTTAAATATATATTTGGATGTGTGTACGTCCTCATGAATGTAAGCAACACCACACTGTAAAATGTAATATGTTTGTCACGCGCCTAACAATAAAGGAAAAAGTGATTCGCGACTTTCCGCCATTCAACACGCACAGTGATAGACTTATCTTTCTTAACCTTTTTAAAAAACTCAATTGCATTGCTAACTCACTTTAATAAGACTACACTGAAGAGTAAAAAAAAACTGGTACACATGCCTAATATCGTCTAGGGCCCCCGCGAGCACGCAGAAGTGCCGCAAGACGACTAATGTCTGAAGATATGCAGGAGGCATTGAAATATGCACCAATTTGAGAAAGGGTTGCACGTCTGTCACGTTTAATGATTCTCGTCAGTCGTCGTTTGTCCCGTTCGTTCATGATCTTTTTCCGGCCGCAGCGATGTCGAAGATTTGATGTTTTACCGGATTCCCGATATTCACGGCACACTCGTGAAATGGTCGTACGCGAAAATCCAAATTTTATCGCTACCTCGGAGATGCTATGTCCCATCTCTCGTGCACCGACTATAACAACACGTTCAAACTTACTTAAATCTTGATAACCTGCCATTGTAGCCGCAGTAACCGATCTAGCAACTTTGCCAGACGCTTGTTGTCTTATATAGGCGCTGCCGACCGCATCGCGTTACTCTGATTGGTTCCATACCTCTGCTATTTGCATACGCACGCCTATATCAGTTTTTTTGGCTCTTCAGTGTATATATTCCTCTACTAACAGTCACAACACTTCATTCCTTTAACGTCTTCTTACAGTAAAAACTGTACAGTAAATACTGACCACAATACTGAATTTACGCAAGACACAGAACATTTCCTAAAACAGTACACTCCGAACGATGTCGTGAGGAGAACTGACAGATGCTGAATGTAAGCAATCGATAGTACTCCGCCTGTTCGTATGCTCTGTGCAGTATTTTCCTACGTACGTGATGGTTTAAGGCTACATGTGATGGTTATCTCTTTGTTGCTCCCCAAAACCCACGAAGTCAGCATATGAAAATTTAGGACTTTCAGTACGTTGTTCACGACGACAAATAGAAATAATCCACACCAATTTACAAATTGATTTATAATATTTGGTTTTTTCGGGGTTTTGATAAAATTTCTTCTTAAGTGACTGGGGCATTAGTTTCTCTTTAGACATTGGGACGGAGACACCGGTTCGGGAAAGCTCTCACTGAAAAAAACAAAATATTTGTTAGTTACTACAAAAACTGTTGGTTGATGCTTGCCAAGGCCAAATCTTGTTGTTGGTAAAAAACAGATGGTGGTGTCCAATAACACGTAGTGACTAGTACTAAAGGTATTTAGTGCTCACTAACATATTTGTCTACTGCAAATTTTTTTATTGGCTGCAACAAAATATTTAGTTGGCAGCAACAGAATTCATGTTATCCACAGTAAACCATTTTGCTGAGACTGCAAAACTACATCTGTTATATTCTGCGCATGCGCTCTGGCATATTCGAAGTGGCTACCTGTCTGGCCGCGACGCCAGACAGGTTTGTGTTCGGTTCTTTGCATCAAAATAAAGAGACTTGGGCGGGTATTAACAGCAAGGTCTTTAGAGCCGTTGAGGGTGATTGAGGTGAGTATGGAACAGCGCCAGAATGAAAGGGTGGGGGTAACGGGAGATCCCTGAGTAAACCCTCCGACCAACGGAATCGTCCAGCCTTTGCATCAGGTTAGGAACTAATTCATGAGGGATATTCTTAAGTCCTTATGAACGGATTATGTCATTCCTGTATTCCAAGTAAGTAAATGTTACAAGCAAATTATTGCAGAAAATTAACTTTCCATGAGGTGAAGCGTGCAAGCCTTATCGTGTGTGCGACTTATTATATTTATGATATATACATGCTGAGGACAACGCTTTAACGTCGAGCAAAGTAATATAATGGTGCTCTGCCTTCATAGCTCAGGGGCAGAGTGGCCGACTTGTAGTCGGAGGGTTGGGAGTTCGCACCCCGGTTCCTCCGCGGCAGATTTTCAGTTCGCCTGTCGCGCACTTGTGAACTGTGACTCTGTCATCAGGTCGGTGTACCTTGAGCTCGTCAAACGTCACAACCACACTATCTCATGTCACACATGCTATGTCCAACGGTAAATGTATCAGTCAATATGTCAATAAAAGTCAACTTTTAAACATAAATGGTAACACGCTGAGCTTGCATTTCAGGGGACCAAGGTTAGAATCCCGCTCATGACTACTTTGCATTTAATGTTTAATTGTTGTTAGACCATATCTACCTGCAACGGCCCACAATCTGCTAAACCCCTTTGTGAACCTTGCTAATCAGTATTGCTGCTATCATTGTAACATTTTCGTGGCGACTAACGAACACGTTATTGCCTACAAACACACTGAATTTATTGGTGACCACAAACGTCATTTTGTAGATTCCACTAAATACTGGAATAACCGAAACATTTTGTTGGCACCACACAATTTTTTGTCATGTCTATATTGACAAAAGAATTTTGTAGCCACTAACAAATTTTTTTTGGTCACCACAAAACTGTTATTTAGTGCTCTCTTCCAGAATTTTTTGAAAATCAGTGGTGCGTACAAAGGCATTGAATTTGCAGCAAAGTCTATCTTATTAATTGTTATATCGCCTACAGTGCTCATACTAAAACGAAGTTAATTCCTTCGGCTACACAACCTGCCTACATGACAAGAGTGAATGTTTAAAGAATCCATCTCTTGCGATTTTTAGCTGTAATAACTGTTGTGCACAACTTTCGCAAAATTATATTTTGAAACAAAAATTAAGCCTGCAAAGGTCATATTTTATCTTCTATTGGAAAACAACATGGGTTGTCATTATTTCTTGCTACATCCCTGCCTAAGAAACAGGTATGTGAACAATACAAACTTCAGAAGACAAATGTAGCATCAGGAGCAGTGAAGACTTATGTGGACAACGATTCTCCTCCAATAAATAAATGGAAAATTCTTTGTATATATTCAGAAGAGGCAGCTGATGACGATAATGAACGAGTTTGCAGTGAAAAATAATCTGACTAGTACGAAAGACAAGAAGATTATCGGCTTTGTAAAATACAATGATCGTAATTAATTTGTCACCAGGCTCAAACTTTCAAAAAATTCTCATATTAATGAAATACATTTAATTATTCCAGAGCTGGAGGAAAGGAGTTATTTGATAGGTTCGGTTGGTATGGCCTATATAGTCGGTATGAAGGACCCTATGCGAACAGTAATTATGCTGCATGTCAGTTTACACATCCATTCAATTTTATAGGATTTGAAAACTTAATTCACTATTGGCTGCAAACAAGCATATGGTTACTGCTAATAAAGAAGGTGAAGTTTTCAACTTTACACTTCATTCTTCACCAGAGATAATGACATTCTGGTTACCATAACAAAAGGCAGCCACAATAAATGCAAGACTTCCTACTCATGCATATAGTAAATACATAATTGTAAACCACTGTAACCAGCATCCCCAAAAACCTCGAAACACTACTGCAAACAAAAATTGGCGAGACAGACCTCGCACTCCCAACTGGAGTCCTCACTCTTCGCCCATTAAAAGCCACAGAGGTCAGGCATCCTTCCAATAACGATTACTTCACACCGATGCCACACAGATGTAGGGCCAAGTACCCAAAGACACGCAGTATATTTCAATCAGGAGCTGCGTTGGTGGTGTGGTGGTCAGACTACTCGTCTCCCACCAAGGCGAACAATATTTGATTCTTGGGAGAGTCATCCGGATTTTCGCACGTGGGAGCCATTACGGATGCTGTCGATATCCGGTGGGTTCTCTCAGAGTACACTCGTTTCAACATCACTGCGTTCCTTCGGTGCACCATACTCATCAAACATTGAGCTGACGAAATCTAAACTTGTGGATTTGCTGGCCATTATCAGTCTGACTATAACTCAGAATGATAAGTGGCAATCAACTGGACACTTAATTAAGCGAAACCACATATTTACTACAAAATTTTAAGATAAATATAAGTAGAGTAACGAATAAGCATCATATTTAAAAATATAAAATATGGTAGTATCCTGAGGAAACCTACGTACCATGTTCGCACAAGCAGAAGCGCTAGGTAATCAGAAAACTGGCAAATACACCTATATGCATGACCAAATTTTCATATTAGCATATCAAATGCATTAAGGCTTAAATGTTTGTAGGTATATTTAATTTGTACATAAGAATATGAATGCAAGAGTCCAAATATAAAATTGTAATTTATTCTACACATACTTATTACATGCATTCCTATGCGAAAATCTATATTTATATACAAATTGTAGCTAGTACCTATACTGGTCCATCGACTACAAATGTGGGATGCTTTGAAGATAAGTAATTAAAGACTAATGGTTGAAAAAATATCTCTGGTCTGATCACCTTTCACTGTGGTGTAATTTCAAGGCTGTAGGCTCTTAGTTGGCCGTGTCAACTAAAGTAAAGAGCCTAAACGGTGATGGCTGGAGCCTAACTCCCTCCACTACTCGCAGCAAGTTGGCGCGCAGAGAAGGAAACCACTCTAAGGAGACTGTGTATATAGTCCATCCACGGTTACTTCCAACTTTTCTGAAGCCCTGCTAAAGTTCTACTTCAGTTCTACTTCTAGGATATTTTTCCACCTCTTGCTAACAAAGCTTAACCGAGAGTAGAAAATTACACCAAATGACAATGCACTGCATTCGTGCGCACTATGTTTAATAATATTATGCATAAGAACTTTTTCTCACTAGCCATTACCAAAATACCTTACGTCTCACTGTTTTTAAATGAAATATTATAATTTATAGGTAAAATATAAATGACTGTTCAACTTAATAAAAAATTAAGTAGTTTGATATTAATATATATGCATAAAAATTTTGTGATACAGGGCATATTTTGCAAAAAACCAAACACGACATGGATTGGGTGATCTTTGAACATTTTGTTTCAAAAAGTGCTAAGAAACCGCGAATAGACTATATGTGTTAGTGTGAAGTGTAAAAGGTGTCGGGTAGTTGAGGTTGGCGTTGGCAGGTGGGGAAGGTGAAGAAGGGCGCGATCAAGCCGCCTGCTCCTGACGCCTATGCCATGCCACCTCCGGTGGCGCCGGCCGTGCTCGGGGAGCCGCTACTGCGCGGCCTCAGTCGGGAGAGGGCGCGGGCCTCGCACACCAGCCTGACGTCACAGCGGCCGACGCTCGTGCAGCGCGTCTCCGTTGCCGTCGTCACGTCCGCGGCCTCCTCTTCCTCCTCAGACACCAAGGAGGACGCCGAGGACTACGACGAGGGCTGGGCGCGGCCCAGCGTGGTGGCGGCGCGCGGGCTAGCCGCTGCGGCCAGCCTCGCCGAGTTCCTGGTCAAGATGTCGCCGCACGTCAAGGACAAAGGCGAGGTGCTGCGCGTCGTCGCCGAGCAGGAGCTGCTCTCCTTCCGCGACGGCGTGCGTGACGTGGTGGAGGGGCAGGCCGGCGACCTGGAGCTAATGCTGGCGCACGACCACGACCACACGAACCAGTACTTTGCCGATCTGCTGCACGGCGCCAAGGCCGAACTGCACAAGGCGGAGGACAAGCTGCACCAGCTCTGCCCCGACTTCAACTGGCGCGACTACCGCGAGGACTCCGGATACCTCGACGACGTCGTCGACCGCCTCGTCTCCAGAGGCCCCAGGCACGACGGACTGGTGAGAGCTCCTCTGTACCGCCACGCAGCCTACCGAGCAGTGGCGTGTGTTACAAGGTCAGCTGGTGCTTGCTCACTTCTGTACATTCTCGGTGATGTGCACGCAGCAGGAGCCAGTAGCCACAAGCGAGAAGCAAGGGACCCATTACACTCGTCATTTCGCGTCAGCTGCCGAGCTACGTTTTACTGGTGGAAGTGCTAACTAGCGGGCAACAGGCTACAGCACCCAGCTAACGCCAGCTTACCTTGCAACACACGCCACTGCTTCCGAGTAAGGTAGCGTAGTGGTAAACCACTCGGCTCGCATTCTGGAAGACACGGGTTTCATTCCCGGTCCGGTCATACAGATTTAGGTTTCCCATAGAAATCCCTCCACGCAAATGGTGGGATGGTTCCTTGGCGTATGCCATGACTGATTCCTTCCCCGTTGCTGCTTCTCGGAGCAACTTGCTCCATCGCTAATGACCTCGATGTCGATGACACGTTAAGCCACACCACCAAGCCAGTACTGCTGTGCTATGTGCTCACTTTCGTGTCTCAGTCCTGCTTGCGTAATATATTTATCGACTCGTTTGGGTGCTATTTGGAGATGGTAGGATCTGGCTGTAGCTGCTTCGTCTTGTCTTTCTGCTCGTCATTTTTATTCTTGCGCAGAATACTGACGCGCCGAGACAAGCGGAAAGCGGACTTCAGTGTTTATTAGAAACATTCAGACTGAAGTGTTTGTTAGAAGACTGATTTTCTGTCAGCTCCATAATTTATAGAAAAATTGCTTGGTTATCAAATTTATTGAGGAAGTTGGTGTATGTAACGCCGGTTTGAAAGACTGCCAAATTTCTTGTCAAATATGTAAACAAAAAAAGTCGTTTCGACTCCAACCGAAGCTTCTATCAATAAGAACGTTCCCCAGTTTATATTTCGACGAAGTTATATTCCCCTCAATAATCTATTCGTCGAAGTCTACTATAGTTTTCTCAGTAATGTTTCCGTCACCAAGTTTGTCTCTGAAGTAGAAAAAAATATCGTGTGATACCGTGTGATACGTGTTATTGACTCGTGTCCGTGATTGAACTAAGTGGTTTTTGTCGGTGTTTAAGATGGCCCTACATGATACCTAATGTCTGCTACTTTCTGTTACACCAATGCGCATAAAAGAAAGGATACCATTTTTATAGCAGAAGAGATGAATGAATGGAACAGTACGTATTCAGATTTTACCCAAAGTGCTATCAGAAAATTGTTGATGGCAGGTAAAACAACTCGTTCATGGCGGACAGCCCGCAGATGGTGGGGGTACAAATGCGATCAAATCTTGTATGTAGGCCTTTTGTGGTGTATTCAATTTTTTTTATTTTTCTCTCCGAAGACTGCACTTACTTCAGTTTCTGAGTACGAGTACTATTAATGCATTGAAAATGATCTGAGTTACGGCACTGCTATGTATGGAAAACAAGGTATTCACATATTCTGTACTATGGACGTTTACGCCATTCATTAAAAAATAAGTTAATTATATTTTCCTCTAACAAGCATAATAACCAATCTTGTGCTTTCCGCAACTATACAAGCTTTGATGGCAAGGTCAACAGAAGACAAAAATATAGCAAAAAAAAAAAAAGTTTTAATACGTGTCTATTAAAATTATCCATGCCACACAGCTTAACCTATTAACATCAAAAACCTATCGATTTGATTAGCAAAGAACGACAACCAGTCGACTTCACTGTGCAGTTACTTGCGTATTATTTATTTTAGACAAACGGATTCTAAGAACAAACTTTTATTTAAAACAAGAACATAATTTATAAAAATCAATAATATATCACATTATGCAACAAAATAAGTCTAATTTCACGACTGTGTTTTGAACTTCGTAACTTAACAACAACGACGCAGGATCGTGTGTCAACGCACTGAGCTACACGTAGAATTAAGAAGTGAATCTTGTAATAGATTGACTGTGTGACTCAGTGAAGAGATTTGGGCTGCTCTTAACATGGAGGTCTTGAGAGCCGATGCTGGTGAAGTGAGGTGAGTATGGAGCAGAACCGGAATGCAAGGGCGGGGGAAATGGGATATCCCCGAGAAAACACGCTGATCAGCGGCATCGTCCGGCACGATTCTTGTAATATAATATTTACGTACATAATGCCGCAATTAGCACGCATTTTTTTAAAGGTGTGTTTATTGTTTCATGACAGTGTGAGTTATTTGAAATGTTTCCTGTTACTTACATTTACATTAGTTTTCATTTCGTACAAAAATGCGTTTTACAGAACTCGTAATATTTTCATAAATGAACATAATACGGCTTGAGGTTGTTACTCTGGTGTCCGCAATCTTGTCTTTTGCAGTCCTGTAGGTAGAGTAGAGATTTAGAACACGTTCTGTTACCGTTTTGGGAGTGTCCATGGGCACGAAAACTGTTATACCGGGAGTCAGTCCCCTCCGGAGGGGACTAAAACGTACTGTACACGGGAGCAGAAACACCAGCAGAAAATAGGTGTGAAAACTGCTACGGAAATGGGCATCGTGTAGGGCTGGCTTCAAGGGCTCCGTCTGGCTGGCGCATGAAGTGCAGAGGTTTGGTAGAAAAGAAGTGCTAAAAAAGGGTTGGATATTTTGTAGCAGTGTCTAAACACAAACAGCATTTAAGAAACGTTGCATGTTTTAAAGACAAGTTTCAAGTTCTCTTTCCAACTCCAAATATTTGTTGGGCGTGAAAATGGTTAAAACTAGTGTTTTCAGTATAAGTTTTAGCTGTTGGATTTTTTAAACAAAAACGTTAGTTATCTAAGACACGCATGATATATTTTTTTTATCTTTATTAGAGTTCATAAAAGTACAGCGTCACCACTTGTCCCTTTCAGGCGCGTCTCTAACGGAAAGAATGTACACCAGTAGAGTGCTTTGCGTATAGAGGCGATGTTTCAAGGGGTGAGTGGACAAAAGTTCGCCTTAGTTTCGAGGCCTCGAACGCGCAGAACAGCTGCATATATGCGTAATCCTTACCATCTAGGCGAATATGGTTCAATTTCCGGCGAGGTCGCTCCCGGATTTTCGCACGTGGGAATAGTGCCGGACGATGCCGCTGGTCGGCGGGTTTTCACGATGATCTTCCGTTTCCCCAGCCCTTGCATTCCGGCGCTGCTCCATACTCACCTCTCTTCGCCCTCGTCGGCTCTCAATACCTCGATGTTAAGAGCCACCCAAATCTCTCCACTTCACTTCTTACCCAGCGACGTCTTCAGCGCCGGTGATGGTAAATGGAGGGGAGGATGGAGCTGAGTTGGAATGCAGCGGCGGGGGAAGCTGGAGTACACCGAGAAAACCCATCGTCAAACCCCAAAATCCGTCAAGTTTCCCACATGTGAAAATCAGGGCGAACCTGCCGAGAATCGAACGCGGCGTGAGGCGAGTAGTGTGATCACTAAACCACCGTGACCCCTCATGTAAGTGATGCTCACTTATCGGCGACGTAGCGTGACACAGCTGGCAGCCGGCTATCCCACGGCGCTGAGCTGAAGGAACTTGTGGTCGCTTGTGCAGGACTCGGGGTCGGTGAAAGCGCGCAATGCCGAATACAGGAAGCTGTTCCACAGGCTACAGCAGGTCACGCAGCTCGTCAAGAAGGAGCAGGTAAGTTTGGTAGTATGGTTTGGCCGAATCGGGCGAAATGGATCATGGGGGAGGATGGAGGACTCTCCTGCGATGACGTCACAGGCGAAGGTCACGGCTGGCAGCCTTGTTCATATCCCCCCTCGGTGCTACCAATCCCACGGTCGGCCATTCCCAGCGACCCGTAACCCTGACCATGCTTACCTCACCCCCTCACCTCCGCAATCATCAAACCAATGATAAAAATCCAGAAAAATTGCAAAAAATCGTAGAAAATATTTTTCAAAATCTAGGAACATAGAATGATACTCTACATTACTCCCTGCTCACCCTGTCACCCTAACCAAGTACTCTAACTGCTAACCTTCACCCTCCCAATAATAAAAAAAAAGCAAAAAAAAAATTAAAATCGAGAAACATACAATGTTACAGTATCCTACCTCAGCTCACCCCTCCAACCCAATCCACCCCTCACTTTCATCATCTCCCCAAATTTATCACTGGCCTTACATAACAAGTTATCCCTTTACCCATATCAATCAATCGTATCTGCACATTGGCCACTAATTTGCACCTTTAATGCATTTTTTCCCCCAGTATTGGACACTAGAGTATATGGGTTATAACTTGTTTATCGTGTACCACCAGAGATCTCCCATGTTGTCCATTTCCAAACCTTTTGGTGACGAGACACCCTCCAAACACGGAGTATATCTCCTATTTTATAAATAATATTTTAATTAATTTCTTTAGGTCAATATAAATTTATTTTTAAAAATAAATGAAACACATGATATTTAATACATTTTCTTATTCGATGAAATATATTAACAATGACATGAGGAAACACATAAACCCTTAACTAAAAGTCTTCATATTTATATATACATCATCCTCTTCCATGGCGAGTTTGCCTCAAGATGTCTGCTTCAGCGACCCAGAATTTGTAGTGGACAAGGAAACCCAATCACCTGACATATGCCCTTACATTGCATCATTTCAGCACCTTTTTGACCAAATACACATCTGGAATCTTTGTTGGCTGGATCTCCTTGGTGTAGAAACTGGCACGTATGGGAACGTTGTTCAGATCTTCGAGACAGTAGGTCCTCGGAGTGTAGTTGCATATACTTCGCAAACGAAATAGTTCAGGGCTCCAATTCTCTGTGAACCCTTTTCGGAGATGCCTTTCTGTTTGGAGATGCAAACCAGGTAGCCGATCTTGACTTTAGGATTGCGTGGGTCTCTCATCTTCGGAATAGCATGCACAGTCCAAAGCAGAACATCATCCTTGATGTATTTGGGCATCATGCGACTAGTAGAATGAATGGTAGAATTTTACTCGTGAACGAGTTGCAGCAATAGCTTGAGCCACTTGTTGCTACCATTCGCAGCCAAATGCTTCCATACCTTGCTCTGTTTAACCTCTCGATGACAGAAGCTTTATGGTTGCTCTACATGGAATAATGATTTATGTTATGTTTCTTCATCAGGGCCATAAACTTCACATTGTAGAATTCCTTGCCATGGTAGGTTTGTAGATTGGCCAGGATGCATCCCTTGCTCAATAGATCTACCATGGTCTCGGTGATATTGTGTGCATTATTCGACTTGACTGGCCTGGCCCAAGTAAATTTCCTAGAGGCATCGATGACTGTCAACATGTATTTGTAGCCCTTGTTGACCCGAGCATATGGTATTATCTCGAAGAGGTCAGCTTGAAACATGTTGTTCATCCCACAAATCATGACCTTGTGACGATGGTTCTTGCACTTGGCAGCCACATGCAGTTCGTGGGAGATTCCCGACCAACTCTTAGTATTTTGCCATCTTTTCTTCAGTTTTTCGACAATTGATATAATCTCGTTGGTGTGCGAGTAATGTACATGCTTTAGCGAAGCGACCAGTAGTCGTAGCCTATCGACGAGTTCGTTCGGGTCGTGCCAAAACATGTAGTCGATGTTCTTATAACTGCCTATCTTCTTCAGACATTCCCCACTTTTCAGTGCTAGGCCAGTGGAGGTCTGCAAGAATGTCAATTTTTTAATGATTTTCGTTTACTGGTCTTGTATTCCATCAGATCAGATTTTTTAAATTCCCTCAGCTCCTTGCGAAATAGAAGTTCATAAAACCTGGGGGTTCCACACATCTTGTAATCGCCTATTTGGTTGATCCGACCTGGTAGAAACTCTATTTCGTCAGCACCAAGGAGCCATTTATCTTTATGCCTGTATATGCCATACATCATACCATTATTACAATATGCGTACGATTGTAGGTACCAACAAGCCAGAGCATTGGATTTGAGGGCTTTTTGCCATACCTTTTTCTTGTGTTTCAAATCCACATCCGATACATTGTCTCGATCCATATGCACATCGTCATCATGTTTCTGCTTCTTCATAGGCTCAGCAGTATCTTCGACTTCAGACTTCATGGCTACAGGTGCTCCATCATTCTCCTTGAGTACATCGAGATGGCGAGTAATGGGCTTAAATATTTCTTCATTTATAAGGTTTCGCGAAAATCTCGCTCTCTTGACATGCAAAAACTTCGAGCGAACTAACTGCATCACTCGATGCAGGTCGCTAGCAATGCCCGACATTACACTGAATAAAAATTATTAATGTTGCTCTCTTTAACAGTTTAGCTGTGAATCTCCGACAAAAATTTTTCGATTCATTCCATACGTACACTGCTGTCATCTAATATTTCCCTGCTCTGTTTTTGTATTTCAGTTTTTGTGGTGAGGTGGGAACTCGAGATTGTGAATGTACATGTAATATATTCTTCCTGGTTTTTCAGTTTTTCTTCATTTTGTGCAGATGTCACATTCAATCTGTTGGTAATTAGCCTTTGAACACTCATTACATGCTCGTCCATGGCCACCATATCGTAGACGAACTCCATTTTCACATGCTTCATCTTCGCCGCAAGGTAAAATGGGTAGTTCCAAAAGAATGTGTTTTCTTTTTTCAACATGCTGCGCAATTCCAAGATGATGGCATTACCAGTTTAGAGGACAGAGCCCAGATACCTTCAAGAGTTTGGCCCTGCTCATGGTGTTATATGTGAGTAAACAGGACGAGTGTATCAGTTCGAATGTGATCGACTACAGGAATGAATTCGTTACACATGGAAATATTCCTCCACACATGTATGCTTTCTACCCAATACTTTACAACCGACTTGCATCATACAATTGTCGAGACATAGTCGTGAACATACATTTGTGAATGCTGCAGAAGATATAAATACAATGGGTCAAATGCGATATCTGTTTATTCGTGTTCGAGCATAAGTAGCAACAGTTGTACTGTAATCTCCAGGGCTTCTAGAGCCAGAGTGGCTTCATGCTAAAGGAGATAGCAGTGTCCTACAATGACGACAACAACAAAATGTGCATACGTTCCTTCTGACCTCCTTGTTCGTGGAAACTGTTGGACGAGAAAATCAAGAAGATGAACAACTGGCTTATTAAGTACTACCATGAAATGAAGTGGGACGAAGGCAAGATTCCTTACCATCCAGTGGGAAAATGCCGCACGACTTGCTGTGCAGTACCCGCAAGGGCCAATTTATATGGTGGGGCCCGAGCAGAAAACCTGGCTGAATGACTTGTGCAAAAACAAATTTGGGTGATTGACATGCAGTTAGAGTATGGCTGTCCTGCACTACACAAGCTGATGAAACTTTACAACGACCAGCAGTGACATGTCTGCTACAGGTTAGAACTTGACTAGACATGAGTATGGAGGAATGCACAGTTGCTGCGTAAATGATGAGCCTCGTCCGTGGACCAGGAATCGGTTGCATACAACTAGACACAAAGTCACCAGTATCGGCTCGAAATGTAAGAGAATGTTAGTTTTTGTGTGGTGGCACACCTTATCGACATCTATTTTATATGCAAGTGTGAAAAATTGACATACTCAATTGTTCGCAGCATAGGGCCCATTCGTCACAATGACAATGTTCTGTCCTATTAACATTTACTCAAGCACTAAGCCTGACAATGGAAGCATTCAATATAGTTTCATCACAGAAGATGGATATCTGCACACATACACCGGAGACAAAAAAATATTTACATAAATTAAATATATATATATCTGCTGTTTTTGTATTAACTATGTAATAAATCAATAGTGAATAGAAAATATTAATTTGCATGATTTGTTATTATTTTAATAAAATAACACTTATTTAAAATATTTTAAATTAAAATGTTATTACTAAAATAAGAGAGAAACTCCATGTTTGGAAATGGACAAAATGGAAGATCATTGGTTGTATATGCTAAAAAAAAGAAATAATCCACACACTCTAATGTCCAATACTGGAAAAAATATGTATTAAAGGAGCAAATTAGTGGCCAATGGGCAGATACGATTGATTGCGGGATGGCCGTGGCATGGGTAGCAGGCAGCAGCGAGTGGAAGATGAACAAGGCCGCCGGCCGCGACCTTCGCCTGTGATATCATCGCAGGAAAGCCCTCCACCTCCCCAAGGACCCATTGCACCCGGATCGGCTAAAGTACAAAGTTTGTTTGTTCGTTTTTCCTTCCCATTAGACTAAAGGCTGTTCGTGGTAATGTGAGTACTTTCGACATCTACAATTGAAAAAATAATAGCTCACAATTTTATCTGATGTACAGTACACACTGGCATGCAGGCTCCCAGTTAAATTGGTAACGATTATTGAAATTTTACTTCTGAGGTTTGACGTTTTACTGAGCGCGTAATATGTAAATTTAGGGCTGCTACAGTTTAGGATTCTATTTTTATACACATAAGAGCAAGAATATGCGTAATACGAACACATTTACTTTTCTAAAAATGCCATCGTTTCCGCATGGAAGACGCATGTATAATTGGGACGGTACATGGCAATGTTAATGTTACATATAGCGGAATTATATAAAATGAAAGGTAAAGCCTAAATACTTTGCAAGGCTTTAAAAATGCACAGTTAACCACAAACAGCCTGCACATAGTAATACAAAATATGTACCTGTAGTATTGGAAGTCGTCAGTAAGTGCTTTCTCACAATACGTACGTGTACAGTAGATACAGCACAGCCAGCATCATGGAGCCGCGGTGGCTGAGTGGTTAGCCTGTTCGTCTCCCACCAAGGCGAACTGGGTTCAATCCCCGGCCGGGTCACCAGATATTTGCATGTGGGAATCGTGCCAGACGCTGCTGTTCGTCGGCGGGTTTTCTCGGGGATCTCCCATTTCCCCCGCCCTTTCATTCCGGCG
Organism: Clitarchus hookeri; assembly: GCA_002778355.1. NCBI lineage: Eukaryota > Metazoa > Arthropoda > Insecta > Phasmatodea > Phasmatidae > Clitarchus > Clitarchus hookeri. The sequence continues at coordinate 1,099,202 of NQII01000152.1, read as the reverse complement.
CTGCTCATTACTCACCTCAATCACCCTCATCGGCTATCAAGACTTCGCCCAAATCTCTTCACTCTTCACAGTCATCGTCATTTTGTGTACATTATTTACGACCTTCTCAATAATTCATACTATTCACATGGCATTTTCATGCAAATTACGCAGTACTTCACAACTGTCTTTAACAGTTTACTAGCATTGCACACAAATGGTCAAACAATGCGGATTTTTCATCTACTTGTTGCCATAAGAATATTACAACTGCGTCACAAAATAATTTACACACAATTATGATACTTACAACCATTACTATCCTTTCAGGGCTTGATACAGTTAACGACAATTTAATTATGTATTTTTACAATTTAGTAATTTAAAAAATTAAGGTAAAAAATGCAGAAATAGTATTTATAGTCCAGCACACTGTAAGAAAGCGAAATTGTATAAAGCTTACAAATTACTTTGTGTGTGTATATTTTTCATATACAGTAGGACGTTAACACTATAGTAGATACAGTGCACAAATTTCTCTCAGAGCACTTCAAACAATGATCTTGCCTACACATCACAGATTCATAAATTTTAGAAGTGGATGCGTAATTAACAATTTTTCTATCGAGTTGTACTTGTCAGGAAGAGTATCCTAACCAATATTATAAATGCGAAAGGGTGTTTGTTTGTCCTTCTTTTACGTCGCAACGGAGCAACAGATCGACTTGATGTTTTGCACACAGATAGTTGGAGGATCGGGAAGTGACATAGGTTACTTTTTATTCCGAAAAAATATCTCATTCCCTCAGGAAATTCTTATTGGAAAATGAAAAAATACACAAACGGAATAACAATGCAACGTCGCAACCGATCGACGTAATTCCTTGCACAGAAATAGTTGGAGAGCTGAAAGGTGATGTTGGCTACTTTTTATTGCGAGAAAATGTCTCAAAAAATTTACAAACGATAATAGTGAATCAAGTCGGAAAAAAGTTTGCCGCCAGCGCGCGCTCTTGCAATACGCTGTCTAAACCGTTAAAGATGGAACAATATCATGTAGTAAAGAATTGTGTAGAATAAAAATACCTAAAAAAAACTCCACGGTAGCATAATTTATCTATACCAGAGAAATACTAATAAGTGTTTTTACCATTTAATTCACCGAGACGTTGAGTTTTATAAAATCTATAGAGTATAAATGATAACCAATAAGAAAACTCAACTTAAAAAAAAAACCCTGAACAATAAATCTGTAGTCCACGCGAGCGGAGCCGCGGGCACAGCTAGTTACAGGGGATGGACAAAATAATATGAACACTATGCAATATAGAACATTTTGTTGCATGTTGGCAACACTGCTTCCGTGTAAATAATGCGACGCGTATGTATTGCACAGTTTACGCGCCAAGTCTTGTAGGTTATATTTCAGTGTATTATACGCTTTGTTCTGCGACAGTTAAAACAAGCGATCGGTGAAATGTGTGATCTCTCAAACTTCGAAAGAGGGCTAATCGTTGGTGCTCGTTTAGTGGGAACGTCTGTGAAGAAAACAGCTGAATTGTTTAACGTTTCACGAGTGACAGTATCCACGGTAATGACAGCATACACAAAACATGGTAAAACATCATCGGTGAAGAGGAATAGTGGGCGAAACCCAAAGTTAACTGACGGAGACCGACGAACATTAAAAAGAATTGTGGCCAGACAACATAAAACTACCGCGGCAAATGTGACAGCAGAACTCAACACTAACTTGAGTAATACTGTTTCGACAAAAACAGTACGGCGGGAGCTCCACAAAGATAACGTTTATGGAAGTGCTGCAATTGCGAAACCCTTTATAACGGAAGCCAACGCTAAGCTGCGAAAGAAGTGGTGCCACGATAATAAAACCTGGACACTTGATGATCGGAAGAATGTTGTATGGTCCGATGAATCATTGTTTAAATTGTTTCCTAAAAACGACCGGGTTTATGTATGGAGAACCCCAAAAGAAGCCTACGATCCGGACTGCCTGCTTCCTACAGTCAAGCATGGGGGAGGTTCCGTTTTATTTGGGCGGCTATATCGTGGTATTCAGCTGGTAATCTCACTCTCATCACTGGCCAGATTACTGCGAATGAATATCTCGACATCCTCAATGATAAAGTTCTTACTATGACTAGCATATTGCTGCCAAACACTGCCATATTCCAAGATGATACTGTGCCTATACACACAGCCAAAAAGGTTCAGTCTTGGTTTGAGGAGCATTAGAATATCATAAATTATCTTCCCTGGCCAGCACAATCGCCAGACCTCAACATAATTGAACCGTTATGGGGAGTTTTAGAGCAGAGAGTGAGGAGCAAATTTCCATCTCCAACATCATTGAAGCAATTTGCGGATGTTTTGGTACAAGAATGGGACAACATTCCGTTGGGAACTATTCAGACACTCTACGAATCTATCCCGCGAAGAACTGCAGCTGTCCTAAAAGCAAATGGTGGCCCAACACCTTATTAATAAATAAATATTGTGTATATGTCAGGTGTTCATATTATTTTGTCCATCGCCTGTGTATATTAATCTTCCGATTAGAGGATTACTTTCTCAAACTGTGTGGATAAGTGTTGGATTAGTTTAAGTTGGTTTCCCACACGCTGCTGTACTGTTGAATAAAATAATCGTTGTGGAAAGGAGCTGGTAAAAATAATCTCGATAACTCTCTATAAAATTACGGATACGCTACTTTTTCAATAACCGGCTGTCCGTAAATTCGCGTAACTTTCTATGATTTCACGTAACTTCTCCGTAAATTTTCTAGCTAGTTTCCCCTTACTTCTGGTTCGAAAATTTAGGATATGAAAAAAAGTATATAGTTTCTGTAGTAGATATAAAAAGAGAGCCCTGGGACAGGATTCAAGGAGTAGCAGCCAGGAGCCACCCGCCATGATGTCACAGGCAGAGGTCGCGGACCTGCGGCCGGCGGCCTGGGACAGCTATGTTATCAACAAAACTGCCTCTTTAGTCCCAAAAATTCTCTTCCGAAATTAGTTATTTTACCAAGAAATCACTTTTTTCACAAAAAATTTTTTTTTTCTAAAAAAACATAAACATGAGAAAAACGGATTCAAAGCTCCTCGAAGCAAGAGCCTAAAAGTCCTCAGGAGAGCAAGAGGATTAGAGGCTCTTAGCAGAATAGGTCACGTAATCCGCAGAGCAGTAGAGGGGGATCCGCGACTCCCAGCCAGGTTCAGCGGACCAGAGAGGATCAGCAGACATGGGACACTCCCCGACCACCATCCTGGACTTACCACATCCACACCCCCCTACCTCACCGCCATTTCCATACCACTCCCTTCACCCTCATCTCAACCCACACCTCCTGCCAACCTGGCAAATATTATAAAAAAACACAACCAATATAAAAAATTTAAGAACCAAAAATGTCACCCTACCCTGCATTTCGCTCTTCCCACCACCCTCACCTCACCTCCTCACCTCCCTCATCTGCTGGCAATTATTATAAAATCAAGAAAAATCGCAAAAATCGAAAAATTGATTTCGAAAATCAAGGAACATATAATGTTAACCGTACACTAACCCACCACCCTAACCTCCCGTAACATTACACTCCTAGTCATAAAAAATAAAAAACAAATAAAAAAATTTATTTTAAAAATCGAAGCACATATAACATTTGCTTCACGCTCACCTTACCACCTTAAATATCCTCCCTCCTTCAACCTCACTCCTGTCAAAAATTTGAAAATAATCTAAAAAAAAAAAAAAAAAAAAAAATAGAAAAATGGTTTTTAAAAGTCAACAAACATTTTAAATTGCTGACTACTCCAACCTCTATGTTGAATATTTGCGACATTAACCTTAGTCCCACTAATATTGGGGGGAAAAAAAAATCCAATTTTTTTTTAAAATGTAAAAAAAAAATACCCTAACAAAATACTACATACCTAAAGCAAAAGACCATATTGGATGTGTGTGACACTGAGGGTTCGATTCTCATAAGGATGGCAGAGCACAGCCACTTCTTGGTACGACGATCAGCAGTCGAATTAACCCCAAACTCTATATTCCATTAGCTATATAGCCGACCATTCTTCCTATCACCAAAGCGAATTTTTCACTTTACATGACATACATAACCCACATCCACACATACCATGCCCCTATAACCCCTCTCCTAGCTCAACTTCCCTCATTATATACTCGCCATAGCACGACCTACCCACCCTCCTCCTCAAAATCCACACAAGCCTCCAAATCACCTCCCGACTCTACTCTCCACCCCAACCAGTAACTCGCTATAACTCGTCTCCCTCATCCTCCACCCATGCCATCAACAAATCGAAAGAATCGCATAATACGAATACGAATCTCGGTGCTAACTCTTCGTACAAACACTTCGCAAAATCTTCGCAAAGCTTTGGAAGTCTTCACAAAACATTTCAACCAGTGCTGACCATACCAAAGGGCCATACCAAATGGTCAGGCCAACCAACAAGTTGTGAAACATTCCTCAAAAATATTCCTTAGTACACTCGTTCGCCTTATACACTGGAGAGCCAATAAATCTGGTATAGGCGTGCATAAGCTAATAACCAAGGTATTGAACCAATCAGAGTAACGCGATGCGTTCGGTAGCGCCTATATAAGACAACAAGCGTCTGGCAAAGTTGCTAGATCGGTCACTGCTGCTACAATGGCAGGTTATCAAGATTTAAGTGAGTTTGAACGTGGTGTTATAGTCGGCGCACGAGAGATGGGACGTAGTATCTCCGAGGTAGCGATAAAATTTGGATGTTCGCGTACGATCATTTCACGAGTGTACCGTGAATATCGGGAATCCGGCAAAGCATCAAATCTTCGACATCGCTGCGGCCGGAAAAAGATCGTGAACGAACGGGACAAACGACGACTGACGACAATAATTACACCTGACAGACGTGCAACCCTTTCTCAAATTGGCGGAGATTTCAATGCTGGGACATCAACAAGTGCCAGTGTGCGAACTATTCAACGGACCATCATTGATATGGGCTTTCGGAGCCGAAGATCCACTCGTGTACCGTTGTTGACTACACGACACAAAGCTTTACGCCTCGTCTGGGCCCGTCAAGACCACCATTGGGCTGTTGATGACTGGAAACATGTTGCCTGGTCTGACGAGTCTCGTTTCCAATTGTATCGGGAGGAGGGTATGGAGACTTCCTCATGAATCCATGGATCCTACATGTCATCAGGGGACTGCTCAAACTGGTGGAGGCTCTGTCATGGTATGGGGCGTGTGCAGTTGGCGTAAAATGGGACCCCTGATACGTCTAGGTACGACTCTGATGGGTGACAGATACGTAAGCATCCTGTCCGATCACCTGCACCCAGTCATGTCCATTGTGCATTCCGACGGACGTAGACAATTCCAGCAGGACAATGCGACACCCCACACTTCGAGAGTTGCTACCGAGTGGCTTCAGGAACACTCTTCTGACTTTAGACACTTCCATTGGCCACCTAAATCACCAGATATGAACATTATTGAGCATATCTGGGATGCCTTGCAACGTGCTGTTCTGAAGAGATTTCCACCGCCTCGCACTACTATGGATTTGTGGACTTCCCTGCAGGATTCATGGTGTGAATTGCCTCCTGCAAACCTTCAGACAATAGTCGAGTCCATGCCACATCGTCTTGCGGCGCTTCTGCTTGCTCGCGGGGGCCATACATGATATTAGGTAGGTGTACCAGTTTTTTTGGCTCTTCAGTGTAGAACTCAGCCAATTTTAATCGACCCGAATAAGGTATAATATCTCAGATCATACTATAGCCTTCCTGTTGCATATGGTCGCATACATTTTATCTAAAATGGACTCTCACAATCGTTGTACAAGCTACTGAATTAATAAGTCTTTCAGAGGAGGAGAATGGACTGTATAACCAATTAAGTAATTATTATGTATATATATATATATATATTTAATTTATTTACTTATATATATTCTATATTTATAATTATTTCATAAATTCGATCTTTACATTTTCCAGATGTTTGCAGATCATGGATGGTAGCTAATAGTCTCATTTCATATAACACCGGTCCTTCAGTTCACTAATGATAGAAGATATCTCATTAATGTGCGAGAAATCTCCATCTTGTTGCAAAGTGCTGAAATGTCTGAGTCTATCAACAACTTCATTCGGGTCTTCGGAAAACATGTAGTCAGTATTCTCAGTGTCTTCCACCATCACCATTTCCCTCGTTGCAGCGAATGAACAAGATTTATTAGTGCCTTCTGTCTTCTTCACACCACTTGTCGAAGGAAACTCGTTGGTGAAATGCATAGGAACGTCGAGAAAATCATTATCATCTTCAGCACTATCACTGACTTGTATTCATTTTCATCAATGCCATTTCCATGATCGTCTTCACTTCCTTATCCATATTCAATATCAAGTTTACTTTTCTTTGAAGTAGTCGCATGGTCATCCTCAGTATTTAGAAGTTCATAGATATCATGCAGAAGTCTTGCAAGTGTATATTTTGTGCGAACCGACTTACCACGCCTTGTAGGTCTCTCATTCCGTCATTAGCATTAACTGTCTTATCATAATCACCTGGCGAATCGGTACCCACCGATGCAGCAAGAGGTATTGATGGCAATACTTTCTGGCTCTCAAAAGACGAATCCTTGCAATTCTTTATTTTTTTCTTCAATGTATCACCTAGCATAAACTACATGAGTCAATTGTAGTAACACTTCATAATACTAGTTCCCTCGTCGTCTGCGAACATTTTATGTAGTGTATTAACAGGAGGTAACGAAGTCAACACATGCTGCCCCGAGTAAAGTAAAGGCATGTTACCTTTACACACACTAGTGTGTCTCTTAAAATTATCGCTTCTCCCTAATGATGTACCACAGTTGTTACATGATAGTGATTTGGAGTTTGGTCCTTTTAAACATTGACTTTTTCATGTCGATGAACATGGCAGCTTTTGCTGAAGGTCTTTCCACAGCAGCAAACTGTTTTTCATATAATTTTATAGCCATGGGATAAGGTACATCCATAAAGGTAAGCTTTACAGTAGACTTTGTACAATCATTGGCTCACATAATCTTCGTGAATTAAAGTGACATCCTTTCCACAGTAGCAACATATGTAATTGCTTGGTCTAGCTATTGGTCTATGTATATATATATATATATATATATATATATATATATATACTTATTAACATATTTCATCAATGAGATTTAAGCATTTTTATGCATACATCCAACAAGATATTTTATCTAGTTCCTTGATCACATTACCACACAGTTACATCTTCAACCGTTTCTTCTTTACTAGTACTTCGCTCAGCTTATACTCATGGTCACACTTAAACCAGACATCTGACTACTGCCAGACCAACCCCTCACAAGGCTGATCCCTCATAAGAATACCGACTGATCACAACACTTACCCCTCATTGCGGAGCATACACCACAATCAGCTATGCATACTCCATAATCCCGATGTACGAAGAATTTCTATATAATGTGAGGCCTCAGGGGTGAAGATGGTAGCGAAGCCTCCGTACGAAGTTGGGGCCTTGTAGTATAACAATTCTTCATAAATCGGGATTGCACAGCATGCGGAGCTGATTGCGGAGCATGCTCCACAATGAGGGGTCAGTATTGTAAGGGCCAGTCACCTTGTGAGAGGTGAGTCGTCTTATGAGGGGTCAGCAGTCTTGTGAGGGTTCGGTAGTCTTGTGAGGTTTCAGTCGTCTTGTGAGGGGCCAGTCATCTTGTGAGGAGCCAGTCATCTTGTGAGGGGCCAGTCGTCTTGTAAAAAGTTAGTCTTGTGAGAAGTCAGTCTTGTGAGTGGTCAGTAGTTTCGTGAGGCGTCGGTCTGGCAGTAGTCAGTTGTCTGCTTTAAGTGTGGATATGTGTTTAAGCTGAGCTAAGTACTTGTGTGAAATAAACTGTTGAAAATATCACTGCATGGCAATGTAATCAAGGAACTTTATAAAATGTCTTTTTGAATGTATGCATTAAATGCTTGAATCTCATTAATTAAATATGTTAGTAAGTGTATATATACATAGAGCAATAGATAGACCAAGTGAATGCATATGTTGCTTCTGTGGAAATGACGTCAGTTTTATTCATGAAGATGATGCAAGCCAATGTCTGTACGAAGTCTACCGTAGAACTAACCTCTATTTATTCAGTGGTGTATACAATCCATCGCGAGAGCCCGTTTTAGATAAAAATTTATGCGAGTGTATGCAGCAGGAGGTGTTTGGTAGTATCTGAAGTATTATGTCTTACTCGCGTCGATTAAAATTGGCTGAGTTCTATAAGGGGAACGAATGTACTAAGGAATATTTTTGAGGAATATTTCGCAACTTGTTGGTTGGCCTGACCATTTGGCATGGCCCTTTGGTATGGTGAGCGCTGGTTAAAATGTTTTGCTAAGATTTGCAAAGTTTTGTGAAGATATTGCGAAGTGTTTGTGGAAAGAGGGTAGCACTGATATTCGTATTAGGTGACTTTTTCGATTTGCTGATGGCACGGGTGGAGGTAGAGGGGGATGAGCTATAGCGAGTTATTGGGTGGGGCGGGGGGTAGAGTCGGTGGTTATTTGGTGACTTGTGTGGATGTTGAGGATGAGGGTGGGGGAGGTCGTGCTATGGCGAGTATTTGAAGGAAGTGGAGCAACGAGAGGTGTGATGGGGGCATGGTCATTTGTGGAGGTGGGGGTATGTGTGCTATATAAAGTCAAAAATTCGCTTTGGGGATCGGAAGAATGGTCGGCTGTATAGCCAACTGAATATAAAGTTAGGAGGTTCATTCGGCTGCTGATCGTCGTACCAGGGAGCGGCTGTGCTATGCAAACTTTACAAGAATCGAACCCTCAGTGTCATGCACATCCGACATTGTTTTTCGCCTTAGGTATGTAATATTTTCTTCAATGTTTTTTTATATTTTATTTTAGATTTTTTGCAATATTTTTTCCTATTTTTGAGTTTAAGTTTAATGAGGCAAAGGTTATGGTCGCCAACATTCAACACGGTTGTCGAAGACAGTAAAGTAATATGTTCCTAAACGTTTATTATTTTATTTCGATTTTTATCATTTTTTTCTTAATATTTAGTTTTCAAGGTTATTGGAGCCAAGGCAAAGGTCACAAGTACCCAGCATGTGGGTCGGAGTCAGTTGTGTAATATGTTCTTAAAATTTTATTAGTTTCTCTAATCATTTACAATTTATTTCTTGATTTTTAATTTAAGGTCATTGGGATCAAGAACAGGGTCACCAACAACCAACATTGGGGTCGGCAGCAACAGAATATGTTCGTTGATTTTCAGAATAAATGTTTCGATTTTTTTTTGCGGTTTTCTTAAATTTTTATGACTGCGGAGAATGATGTAGAAAGGAGGGGGGGGTGGGGACTGGTTAGTGTGGTAGTGTAAGTGTGTGGTAAACGTTATATGTTCCTCGATTTTTAGAATAAATTTTTTGATTTGTTGCATTTTTTCTCGATTTTATAATTATTACCAGCATGAGTGGGGGTGAGGGGGTGTGGTGAGGGTGGTGGGATGAGCGTGGGGAAGGATAACATTATGTTCTTCGATGTTTTTAGAATTTTCTTATTTTTTTTGCGATTTTTTATAATAATTGCTTGGTGGTGGGTTGAGGAGGTAGTCAGATGAGGGTGAAGAAGGGAGTGGCATGGAGGAGGAGAGGGGGTAGGGGGTTTGGATGTGGTAAGTGCAAGATTTTGATCAGGGGAGGGGGCCATGTCCACTGATCCTCTGCGGTCAGCTTATACCTCGCTCGGAGTCGCGGATCCCTGTCTACTACTCTGAGGATTAAGTGACTCATATCTAATCCTCTTGCTCGCCTGAGGACTTTCGGCTCTTGCTTCGAGGAGCTCCGAATTCGTTTTCCTAATTTTTAAACTTTTTTAAAAATATTTTTGTGAAAAAAGTGATGTTTGGTAAAATAATTAATTTCGGGAATGATTTTTGGAATAAAATAGGCAATTTTGTCTATAAAATGGCCGTCCCAGGCCACCGGTCGCTTGCCGCGACCTCCGCCTGTGACGTCATGGCTGGTGGCTCCTGGCTCCTATTTTTTGCATCCTGTACCCGCCCTCTATTTTTATATATACTTTCCGTTATTCTGTTGCTTTACTGTGTACAAAATTAAAAATTAAAAATATGATTTTGAGACATGATTGACCAACACATAACCTAGGATCCATTACATCTTCTCTGCTAATCAACACTACACCAAATATACTAGTCACCATATCACCCAATCATACTAAAAGTACACCACCCATAACACACAAATAAATTTCAATCACTGCGACACAATCAACCTCTTTCCATACCGAATTACAACAGCCAAATACACTGACCACCCATACCAACAACTTCAACTCAAATATGCCTTAGCATTAGAGGACTCACCAATGTACACATACTATCCATGCCATTTTGACATACACCGACAATCACCAGTCAGATATTCTGAAAACCATGCCACGCACCATAACAACCATAATATTCATCATAACCATAGTATACCAAGCCACTTAAAGTCCAGATCAACCCATATCACAAACATCCCTACCAACTGTCAAACTATATTCCCGACTGATACCAGGTTAATCAACCATGTCATCTCCTATAACCCAAGAAAATACTCAGTCACAGCAATCAACAATAAAACCCAACACACCAATCATACCATCCAACATAGCTCGAGCAACCATTCAGTTGAGACCAGCCAATAACACAACACCCATGCCATTTGCACTACAGACCGACACCATGTATACACAAGAATACCCTAAGCTATTCAGTCCCTACAGTACTTACCAAATTAAAATATACATATTACACATGCCACCAGTTCTACCAACACCAGACCATATATACCCAGTGTCTAGTATAACTAAAGCATACCTCTTCCATTCGACCCACATACACCTTGCCAAAAATTTATATACTACCCATACCATTAGCTCTACGACCAGAACCAGAATCAATATACTTAATGGCATACTACCCAACATTCAAAACGATCCACCCCAACTAAAATATTCCAGTCAAACATTCCAACCATTAATACTCGTAGACCATCGAATTGTAGTGGTGGAGAGGAGGTGTAGGACCAGGAGGATGTGAACCAAACATAACAACCAACAAACCAGACCAACAATCCAGCTGATTATGCAAACCATCTATAACAATAACTATTCTGACCAAAATTCCACCAACATACCAATTAAAAAACCAACATCTCATTTCATACTGCTTATACCAACCGACAAACAATACCAACCATTTACCCAGGGACCATGCCGAATATATCTACACCAACAAATCAGTAGATTAAACCAGACATCCATACCACTAACTACACTGCCCATAAAAAATTAGGTATCATCCCTCCAGCAAACTGAACAATAGCATCCACCATATCAACCAAAAAACCAGTCAATTATACCAGCCATTCATACCAATAACTGTACGACACAAAATCCACCATATACCATACCTCTAGCACCCCAGTGGTTCCGATTACAATACAGAGCAAACATTTTTCCACAATACTAGCTTACCAATATGTTATCTACCAATCACAGCGATTATCATTCCAGATTACCAAACCAGCCATATCATCATAAAGCCAAGGGTTTATACTCATACTTAATAAACAATAGTATCCAAACCAAATATATTATCTGCTCTAACCCAAGCATACCTCAGTTATGCTATTAACGATACTGAACATATAAAACACCAACCTCAGTCATATTGATCAATCATAAGAGTAAACTGTATTGAGTACCGTATTGACTACCATTTCATCTAACTTCACCAGTTATACATATATTGATATGACCAAGCAACCAAAAACAAGCAATAACAGCCATGCCATCAAATTAACCATCTGCAACACCCATACAGGCTTAGTTCTCAGATACCATACCAACTTATCATATCATTCAATTATACTAACCAACCATACCAGTCAAGAATTCGAACCCTCACGCACTATCTAAGCATTCCATCAAACCATTCCACTCACAGAAACTAATCATGTTATTTAACGATTCTGACCACACTATAGAAGGAGAAGGAAATCTCTTGTCATACCATCAAACCAAACAATCATGTCATCATACTTCTCACCCTACAGGCTAACAGCCAGCCATACAGGCAACTCACACCTAATAATAAAGTTATTCCATCATTTAAAATATTCCTCTAACATCAGCTCAACCTACTAAATATGCCCTCACGCATTACAGATAATGCTTATACCATACTGATAGACCATACAAAAAGGTAATGACCAAACCATTCAATCAAATAAAATCATATATATATCAACTATACTGCTAAGCCAACAAAAACATGACAAACTACCAGACCAACAATTCAAAACGAACAATAAAGACAAATCTTTCAAACAAACTTACAATCAGTCTTCCAATCCTTCAATCAATCCTCTAGTTTTATCAATTCTCCAATCCTCTAATTAATACTCCTATCCTCCTATCAAACCTCATATCCTTCAATCAATCTTCCAATAAATTCTTCAATCAATCCTCCGAACTAATCAAAAATAATCCTCAAATCTTTCAATCAATTTAGTTACTCGCACAGTAATACGAATGTCCTGCTGGATAATGTGAATATAGTTTTCATCTACTTGTTTAATATCTTGCAAAGAATGTGGATGTGAACATAGATGTGGATGTGGATGTGGAGATGGATGTGTAGGTGATTGCAGAGAAGCAATACCACACATTTTAGAATGATTATTCAAATCATCTATGCAAGTAAACTGACAGTGACAAGGTTATGCATATTCACACCATTATATAAATTTTCAATACTGAAATAACTATACCACAATCGAAAAACATGACCAATTTTAAATTATTTATTAATTTTCCGGAGCCTCTTATTTGGTAGATACATAGTCCTCGCCCCTAACACCATAATATTAATTAAATATGCTGACCAGCAAAAACCATAGTTATTACCCTACCAAACAAATATTTACCCCGAACCTCTAACTACCCAACAAAAAATGTCTAAACTAACTCATAATATTTAATATCATATAGTCATTACGAAAAACATGCCAACCAGCTATTCCTATGGATTGTTCTGGCCAAAACACTCTACATGTGATAGATACCCCGACTACATGAACAGGCCATTAAATCAGTTACTACCCACAGTCCATTACATTAGGCCATATTGGCTATACTAAATAAGTACCTTCATACCAGCCATGAAAACAAAGCCACCTTACAGGAATTCCAATGAAATATTCCAGCGAATTATTCTGTCAAACCAATTCATCATGCAATAGCGACCACACGACCAGATAATACCATCACTCCATACAGTATACCCTCGCCAGCGAACCAGTTATAACGAAATGTCATGTCAATAGGTTATACCACCAGACCAGCAAATCAAATGTTCCAGCAGAAAACATTCTAACCATCAATACTCGCAGACCATATCACACCACACAGCTCATTTGCACAGACCACACCATCCATTTGCACTTATCATCAGACAATACCAGTAAAACCAACAAACTATACAGACAAATCATATCAACCATCGAACCAAAATATTTCAACCAATTATTCCGACTAACAATACTATCAGATCATATGAACAGATCATTCCATTTGACGATACCCACCAGTCATACTATCAGAACAACCCTATCAACCATTCCTGAGAAAATATAATAACCAAACACTTGGTAACTATATCATCATGTCATACAAGTCAGATAAACAAATCATACAAAAATACAGGCACGACAATGTTATGAGACCATTTCGACCAATAATACTAACCACCTACCACCCGACATACCATGCACGACAATGGTTTATTCAAAGTAATATTCTGAAGATACATGGGAGCACACTGAGAAATCTCTGATATTCTGTTCGCACCCAAAAATACCGTCGCCTTTATATATGTATATATAAAATTATAATTATGTTTACATTTATTATACATAGTTTGTATGCCTATAGGCATATTATATGGCAAAATAAAATATATATACCTAAAGTATGATATAATTTGATATAACTGCATGATAGTTCATATGCGATGGTATCTTCGGATTTTATATTTCCCCGGAACCTTGGGTGCGAGAGATATGGTATCTGGTAGGTTTTGTGTCGTGCAGTTATTGGTATGGATGGCTGGTATAATTGACTGGTTTTTTGGTTGATATGGTGGATGCTATTGTTCAGTTTGCTGGAGGGATGATACCTAATTTGTTATGGGCGGTGTGGTTAGTGGTATGGATGTCTGGTTTAATCTAATGGTTTGTTTGGTGTAGATATATTTGGCATGGTCCCTGGGTAAATGGTTGGTATTGTTTGTCGGTTGGTGTAAGCAGTATGAAATGAGATGTTGGTTTTTTAATTGGTATGTTGGTGGAATTTTGGTTAGCTTAGTTATTGTTATAGATGGCTTGCATAATCAGCTGGATTGTTGGTCTGGTTTGTTGGTTGTTATGTTTGGTTCATATCCTCCTGATCCTCCTCCACAACAATTCAATGGTCTACGAGTATTAATGGTTGGAATGTTTGACTGGAATATTTTAGTTGGGGTGGATAGTTTTGTATGTTGGGTAGTATATTTTTTCTGGTGCTGGTCGTAGAGCTAATGGTATGGGCAGTATATAAATTTTTGGCAAGGTGTATGTGGGTCGAATGGAAGAGGTATGCATTTAGTTATACTAGACAGTGGGTATAAATGGTCTGGTGTCGTTAGAACAGGTGGCATGTGTAATATGTATATTTTAATTTGGTAAGTACTGTAGGGACTAAATGGCTTAGGGTATTCTTGAGTTATAGTGGGTGGCGATTATATATGGTGTCGGTCTTTAGTGCAAATGGCATGGGTGTTGTGTTATTGGCTGGTCTCAACTGAATGGTTGCTTGAGCTATGTTGGATGGTATGATTGGTATGTTGGGTTTTATTGTTGATTGCTGTGACTGAGTATTTTCTTGGGTTATAGGAGATGACATGGTTGATTAACCTGGTATCAGTCGGGAATATAGTTTGACAGTTGGTAGGGATGTTTGTGTTATGGGTTGATCTGGACTGTAAAGTGGCTTGGTATACTTTGGTTATGATGAATGTTATGGTTGTTATGGTGCGTGGCATGGTTTTCAGAATATCTGACTGGTGATTGTCGGTGTATGTCAAAATGGCATGGATAGTATGTGTACATTGGTGAGTCCTCTAATGCTAAGGCATATTTGAGTTGAAGTTGTTGGTATGGGTGGTCAGTGTATTTGGCTGTTGTAATTCGGTATGGAAAGAGGTTGATTGTGTCGCCGTGATTGAAATTTATTTGTGTGTTATGGGTGGTGTAATTTTAGTATGATTGGGTGATATGCTGACTAGAATATTTGGTGTAGTGTTGATTGGCAGAGCAGATGAAATGGATGCTATGTTATATGTTGGTCTATCTTGTTTGATTGCTTGGTACACTTAATGTATGGCAGATGATTTAGACAGTGTTGGTTTGTATGGTCTATTTGTAATGACGGATTTGTTCATGATATAAAGAAGATATGATGTTGGGTGTCCACATGTCAGTTGTTTGATGGATGGTAGGAATGATTGTGGCATGGGCTGACCTATAATCTATGGTTGCTTTGTACACTTGATTTGCGGCAGATAGTATATTTAGAGTGTTTGGCAGTATGGATCATTATTAATGACCGAGCATTATTTGGTTTATATAAGATGGCACATTAAGTTTTCTGGTATCAGTTGGTTATTTCAGGTTGACAGATGGTAGGAATGATTTCCGCATGGTATGGCATTTAATGTGTGGTTGATTGGGTGGATATTATGTTGTCTGACTTTCTCTTGGGTTATATTGGGTTTTAATTATAATTATGCTTGATTCGACCATTCCTCTCCAAGTGTAAGGTGAATGTTGTACGGAATGACGATAAGCTGCAGTCTAAATGAAGTGTGCTTCTAATGTCTAGACATTGCACATTTTCCTAATTGGCTGAAATAAAGGTAGTAGGCACGTGGTAAATAGTTAATTACTTTTATCTGGTCTATGGTAGGTTAGTTTATGTTTGATTTTCTGGGCTTTGGTGGGTTAGGTTATGTTAGTTTGACATATGGTAAGATTTTTGTATTATATGGGTCGACCTGGAAAGTATAAATTCTTGGTTAGGTGTTATGGTGTATTATTATCGCCGAGTTTTTTGGGGGTTATAGAGAATGGTGCGGTTTGGTTTGTTTGTCTGAGATTTTCTTATGTTACAGTGGTTGGTATGGCTGGCCGGTATGTCGTGAGGTATAAGGCTATAGGTTTGCTTAGAGTATTTTTTTAAATTTGGTTTGTGGTGGTTTAGGTATGCTTTTTCTGGCATGTGGCAGGATATGTGAGGTTTATGTTAGGTTTGATTTTCTGGGCTTTGGAAATTTAGGTTATGTTAGTTTGACAGATAGTAGGAATGTTGTGTGAGATAAGTTGACCTGGTGTGTATAAGTGCTTCGGTAGGTATTATGGTGTATTAGTATGGCCAAGTTTTTTTTTGGGGTTTATAGAAAATGGTGCAGTAGGTTTGTATATCTGAAATTCTCTTAGGTTACAGTGGATGGTATGGCTAGTCGGTATGTCGTGAGGCATGTTGGTTTAAGTTTACTTGGTGTATGAATATTTTATTTGGATTGTGGTGGGTAAGTTATGATTTTTCAGAATGTGATAGTATGTAAGAGGTCGGGTTATATTTGATTTGCTCTGGACTGTTAAGTACTTTTCATACCAGTATTCCAAAAGGTCTAAATGAGTACAGGAATAAATTCAATTTTTTATATGGTCGGTGAAGTACTATGTACAAGGTGTGAATACCTACATGAGTGAAAAAAGAATATGTTATATATGAGGCGAAAGACCTATGTACATAAAAAAAATGTAAGTATTGCACAAGTGGTTATATCCTACAAATATGGTGACCTACAGTGAGCTTGCCTGTTGGCAAAGAACCAATATAATCCTAGACGGCAGTCTAAAATAAAATGTAGTCATTGGCAGATCAAATTATATGATGGTTCGAGGGGGGGGGGAGGGGCTATTAATGCCAGGAGCAAATGGGCCTTAGCATAAGTTGAAATCCAGCAGCAGTTCGCTTAAGATGTCTGACGACTGAGGACACGACTCGCTGAGTGACGATGCAGCGATGTGTACCCTGGATATCGTCGAGGAGGTTTATGCTGTCCTACTGCCGACGAAGGAGAACTAGTTAAAACCGATGGGTATATATGTAACAGCATTTCTACACATGGTGACTAAATGAGTTCTTACAATATTCTTAGGTTAGGATATGTTATGTTACGTTATCATGTCTTTATAAGTTCTACAGGAGGAGGAATGAAGGTGACAAAATAAAATTTTTACAAGACCAACAAAGATGGCCGCCTGCAGTAGACAAAATTCAAGATGGCAGGGTTGAGCGAAGGTTAGAATGAGTAATGAGTAATCAGTGAGCGGCTAAGGTGAGGTGGATTGATAAAGCATTATTTCAAGATGGCTGGGTGGAGTGCATGCGACAGATATCTACTCTAGTGGACAGCAAAGATGACTAAATAAAATTTTTTTAAAGTCCACACAAGGCGAAAGATATTCTAAGTCCTACATGAGTCGAAATTATTCAAGTCTAACAAAGATTGCGGGGTGGAGCGAAGGCGACTAAGGTGGGATGCAAAAGCACGATAAAACAGGGATTGATTGATAGAGCATGATACAATGTAATCCAATATGGTTGACATCAAGGTGGAATTATAGAGCTCGAGATAATGAACCTCAAGATGATGGTTCGAAGGGAGTGGAGCACAAACTACAAAATGAATAATTAACTGGCGACTCAAGTGGACTGCGAGAGCATGAAAAAATAGAGATTGAAAGGTAGAGCATGATAAATTTAAATCCATGATGGCGGGGTCGATCAAAGGTCAGTAATTGGGAAACAAGATGGGCGATAAGATAATTGCCAGAAGCAAGATGGCTGTCAAGTTGGCAGCCAGAAACAATATAGCTGACGAGAGCACACCTGGAAACAAGATGGTGCTTCATGATGGTGGACAAGTTGGCAGCTGGAAATTAAGATGGCAGCTGGAAACAAGATGGTGGTTGGAAACTAGATGGTGGCAATAGGGTCATAATTCAAAGGTAACGGATCCGAATACAGACCCTGGGACCCTTCGCCAGACCCCCATATTACTTTTACTAGCATCCAGAAGAAAATCCATCCGTCATTTCAATGTCCGACATGTTTTCCAGATGCGGAATATCCGGACTCGGATCCGGAATTAGGACTCTGATCGATGTGGTTGGAGGTCGGCGTGTTAAGCGCACAACAACCGGAAACCCTACCAGATACAACGATTAAACAAACCGTATTTTGTTTAATATTATTTATTTTCTTTGTGTTGTGTAAATAAAGTTTGTTATATTAAGTGTATAACGTTTATACATAGCGGTTTGGGACGCTATCGTAAATAACTTAACAATGTATACCTAATGGGCCCGGTTTCCAATTGGGTAGAGAATATCATCTCTGGTATGATTAAGTTTAATTAACGTCTTAACTTATTGTTTAGTGCAATTTACACTTGCGAAAATTTTAAACACCTAAATAACCAACACAAAACAAAGCAATGGACTTGCCATGGTGCCGAAATTTATAGAATACAATATTTGTCAGGAACTCGAACCATAAAAGTGACAAAGGAGATTTTATGAGCACTCCAATGCTAAGCGGTGCACAACTTACCAACATATGGTTTAATAATTTATATTAAAATAATTTAAAGATAAAAATCAAGAAATGATTCTTAAGTTGATAGTTTCTATATGTCTGCATATTTTTACAACGCACTACTATAAATTTTACTACACATTACTCTCATTAGTTGAAAGACTGGCGAGTGCGTGTGTGTACGAATATTTGCGTTTAATATAAACAGTTAACATGCGGAAATGGCTCTGATAATATTCGTACGAATGGCAGATAGTCAAGTTGAAAACGTTTCAACAGACAACTGGTGGCGACTTGTGCTCCCTACACACTAGTGATGCAACGAATGTCGATTTTTCCACATTCGCGAATGCGAATGCAAATGCGAATATTCACCTCCGACATTCGCGAATGCGAATGCGAATGCGAATGTTGGTTTTTCTAATATGGCGCCAAAAGCGTGCGCCTATGAACTCGAATTTTACCGCGCGTTTATAACTGACCGGCAGGGCGGCCATGTTAAAACCGAGAGTAGCCCATATGCCCCGACTCTGAACGAAGTAAACAAATCATGATTGCTCGCTTACTGAATGAAGTAAGCTGCTAATAATGTTTTCGTAAAGATTTAATTTGAGGTTACCTTGACGCATACCGCTCATACCTACCAGTAGTGGTGAAGCCATTTTTACCCACGCCGTAAACCGATGGCCTAACGACCAGAGGTATCCCCGAGCTAGAACCAACCGCACCTGTCATGTTGCCTGAGTCACGACGTGACGCTGCGAACGTGGGGAACCCCGGGCATATTATCGCCCCTCGCCTCAAGAACTTACAAATCGGGGAAAAACAGTGCACCCCGCCTACCCCTATCCCACCGCAAACACGAGAGGGTAAGTCCCGAGTTCTATGGAAAATAGAACAGAAACGTATATATACAGGAGCCACGGAGGACAGTCAAGTCAGTTACGCGACAGTTAAGAGAGTTACGCAAGAGTGAAGGACAGTTGAGGTCAGTTACGCGAGAGTTACGAGACGTTTACGACGGAGCAGCAGCGACAAGACAGTTACGACGGTGTTACGACGGAGTCGGGAGTTACGCCGGAGTCACGAGAGAGTCAGATACGAGAAACGACGAGTGACAAGGAGAGAACTGCAAGTCCAGGGATCGAGCCCAGAACTTCCCGGGAGAGACACCGAGACAGCACGAGAACGCCAGCCACCAGCATCGAGGTAATTTCAGCAACCCGCCGAAACGTCCCCCTCCCCCTGCCCTCGATGCAAACATTCGCCGAGACGTGTGTAGGGCGCGGGATAGCTAGATTCCACCGTCCGAGGAGATATAAAAGGGGCTAGGTCTCATAGATGTACAGGTCACTATAACTTTAAACAATAAAAGTTAAGCGTGAATAAACCGAACCCAGTTACGTCTTTGTGTCACCCCTCTTACAGCAGCCCAAGGTGCCGTTAGCCAGCACCGTAACAAATTACTACGTACCCTGCTATCCACCATCCTGTATAGTACAGGTGGGAGCAGCGTCGAGTCAACATACTTAAGTTTTGTTTTTAACTTGTAAAGACTCTATTGTTGTAATTGTACAGTGATAAGTGATATTTCAAAATGAAGCGGTCGTGTGTTAGCGAAGTTTGGACTTATTTTACAATATGTGATGCTGAAAATGTGAAATGCAAAATATGTAATAAACAATACTCGCGCTAAGAAAGAACAACAAGTGCTATGAGATATCACCTGGAAGCTTTGCATAAAAACGAGTATAATGCTTTAAAGAATACGGAAAATGAAAAGCGAAATGCTTCTACAAGTGTTGTGGCCTCCACTTCGCGACAATGTACGACAACCGACCTGAAACAAATGTCTTTGACTGATTGCGTCGAAAAAGAAAAAAGTGGGATAACAACAATGCCAAGTCTTTGGAAATTGATAATTTAATAAGCGAAATGATTGCTTTAGAGGACTTACCCTTTAGTTTTGTCGAAAGCGTTGGATTTGTCAGACTATTGAACCATCTTTGTCCGTCGTATAATATAAAAAGCCGACAACATTTTTCTTCGTTTATATGTGACAATTTCTACGGCAAAGTCAAAGATAAAATTTTGGGATTAATTAGGTCATTTGAAAAATTGGCGTTTACAACTGATATTTGGTCTGATTCTTGTTCAGGAATATCTTTGCTGAGTCTTACATGTCATGGTATAACAAAAAACTTTGAGAGAAAAATGATTGTGTTAAACGCAGAGGTATTTAACGATGGCCGACATACTGGTGAAAATATAGCTATAAAACTTGAAACCATGTTGTCGCATTGGGAAATACCTAAAGAAAAAGTGCAATGCATTGTTAGAGATGGTGGCACAAACATGAAAAAAGGTATTTCCTTGTTATTAATTAGAGACATTGATTGTTCGTCACACCAAATTCAGCTGGTTGTCAAGGAGGGGCTTAAGGCACAAGATTCCGTTATAACAGTGATTGCAAAATGTAAAAAGATGGCAACACATTTTCATCACTCAAATGTAGCTCAAGATGAACTGGCTGCTCTACAAGAAAGACTCGATCAGCCAAAGCTGAAAATCATACAAGAGTGTGCTACAAGATGGAATAGCAGCTTGTATATGTTAGAGCGTATTTTGAAAAACAAAGATTCGTTATGTCTTTATGCTTCCCAGAATAACAAGATTTCACAACTAACTTCCGAAGAGTGGATTATTGTGGAAAAAATAATAACTTTACTCAGACCTTTTGAAGAAATTACAAAAGAACTAAGTGCAGCCAATATTTCTGTATCCTCAGTAATTCCATTATTGTCCACTTCGGAAAAAATTATTGGTGAATTTGATGTTACCGACGAATGCGTCGGGAATACGATTTTAGTTCTTAAACGAGAACTATGTCGCAGATTTATCCATTTGGAAAATGACGTATTGTTTGCTACGACAACTTTTATTGACCCGAGATATAAATTCAAATTTTTCAAAATTCTTCAACCAGAGATCACGTTGTGAAAAATATTTTAGAGTCAATTGGAAACGATGAATCAAGCCTGTCGTCTTGTTAAAATCCTAAGCGTGCCAGAATGACTACTCATCGGATTGAAACATCTGGTTCCAGTGCCAGTCTGACAGAGAAATCTATATCTTTAAGAGACACCATGAAATTGCTGATGGATTCCAGCGAAAGTGAAGAAGAAGAAAATGAATGTACGAACCCTATAGAAGTTTTGATAAAAAAAACCATCAATGAATATTTATTAGATAAACGTGTGGAAAATGATGTAGATCCACTTACATGGTGGGCGGTAAATAATAAGAAGAATGGTACTATTTCTCCCATAGCCAGACAATATTTAGTAACACCACCCACTAGTGTGCCTAGCGAAAGGGTCTTTAGTGGGGCTGGTCTTCTTTACACACCCCACCGAAATAGGCTGCAAGGAGAAAAGGCATCAAAACTTCTATTTCTGAAGTTTAATATTCCTCTACTCTTATTTAATTACTAAGTGTTTCACTTAATTGTGCTTTGATATAAAATTTTTTTCGTAGTTTTATTTTTCGATTTCAAGAAGGAATGTTTAATGGATATCTTAAAAATTACATAATTAGTGAGTTAGTTTTAGTACCAAAGTTAAAATTAACAAAATGTTAAGAACATATTTGTTTTAATTGAAAAGAAGATTATTATATTGTTTGTTTTTCTTCACAATATATTTTTAACTTTATTCATAAGAAGTCGATTTGATTTACAATTAAACATGATTACTAGTTCATTAAAAGATCTCACATATTTGAATAAGATACCCTTTAGGTTGCATAAATGCATATTGTTAAGTGTTTTTACAAAAGATCTCATTTAAAGTTGATTTGTGTAATTAAAAAGGTTGGGTTATATCTTATTCCATTGTTTTGTGTTAAAGCAGTTCAATGGTATTTGATCATACAGTTGTGTTATAATATAGTTTAGAAGTTTTAAGAAATTACCTGCCTTAATTTGATTTTGCTTAGGCAAATAAGAATAAAAGAATATCGAGAGTGTGTTTATGTTATGTAATCTAGTGAATAACTACAAGGCTGTTTCCCAAATATCATTAAAATACACTCTTATAGATAAAAAATATGTTAATAAATAAAAATGTCTTAATCATAGCAGTTGCATTATTATTTAATAAACATTTTCATTTTTCATTGCCAAATACATTCGCAAAATATTGGCATCATTTTTGCGAATTCGAATGCGAATGCGAATATTCAAAAACATGCGAATATTCGCGAATGCGAATGCGAATGCGAATGCGAATATTCGTTGCATCACTACTACACACACCACTTGAAATATGATTTTAGTGCCTAAAGCTAGACTACCAGTTGTGCACAAAAGTAATGCGAGTTGTCGTTGCACAGGCAAACTAACTCTCAGTAGCCAAGTAACATGTTTCAATAGTAAAGAAACTGGCAGCTAACCATGAACGAATGCAGTGGAGGATTTTGGCACGCATGAAATAAGGTGTCTTGTACACTTTTAAGCCTTCTCGTTAAGATAACTGCCATCCAATACGCTAAGAGAATTATTTCATATACATACTAATTTGTAGGCCCTGTCCTCAATTTTGGACTGTTTGCTGCGTTGAAATCTTACTATTGGGCTTTCTAATACTGACGTTATGTAATAAAGTCTAAAGATATCACAAAACCCTGGTAATAGTGTCCTTTGAATACTCGGATACTGACACGATGCATATAAAGTGACTCATGACTGGGGTTGGTCTCGTGTATTCACGATTTCGGCCTCCTTGCCACAATACCGAAATTAATTTGTTCCAGCAGTTTGTCTCATCAGTTTATTGTATCTTCTGACTGGTTTCAAAACATAAACTGCAGAGTTGATTGGTGTCATGTTTGTAATGCAGAGTACAGCTTATATCCGAGATGCTTTAAAATAATTAAGTTAATAAATATAATAAAATTAAAAGTTAATATCTAAAATCAGCATTAGGAATGGCAGGATATTTTAATATTGTCACGACCGCATTTCATACTTAAGTAAGTCCACAGATATTTTGGGAGCACTGAGCGTTAAAGTTATGTAGTATCTTATTGTAATAGCTTATTGGCGCGAGGCTCTTACTGTTCGTTGTTTCGTTAGCTCATTATAGACGCAATACGTAAGGCGTTGAAAAAACTGCAAAGTCATCATAAGGGCAATTCTTTCTGCGGGAAAATAATTGCAGTGGAGTCTTTATGGTCGCAAACAAGAATGTTAATTTATCCTTAATTCAAACAAAAAGTAACATTAATATTTTTACTATCATTAGTATATATCACGCTATATATTTTTTTGTAGTAATAAATGTTTACAGTTTATTTTAGATTTCTTTTCTGACAATGCACAACAAACATATATGATCATGTGCTCTACGTTCGTGGGGATTCCAGGAGTGCTACGGCCGTCTCATACGTTAAGATGGCCGTGGGACCTAATTAAAAAATATGCAAGCTGGAACTTTAATTACTGCCTTGAAATGCACTCAGCGCGTACTGGCTGAAGGCCCAGTGTTCTAGATCACCCAGTCTTGTGAGTGCACATTGAGTGCAATTTTTGCCGCACTGCCTACAGAATCAGTACACAATTTTGAGTGAAAATGTCGCTAACCAACAAACATTCGTTTCACGAAAAAAAAAACGTGTTATAATTGCAGTTTTCTGATTTTGACGGTACACTAAGTGCGCACGCAGGGAACTCATTTGTATAGCACCGTAACTGATGTCAACGGCATCATCAGCTGTGCCAATTGGAGAACTGACTGATGTGGTGTGTGAATAAAGGCTGTTTATGGTAAAGAAAGTATTTTTGAAAACAACATTTGAAAAATCTTTTCTACCTATAACTACATACATATATGGTAAGGTATAGACTACACTGGCACGCAGGCTCACAGTTAATTTGGCAGCTACTCAATGACAGTAGTTCCAAGATATAATGTATTGTGAGTGTAAAATTGAAATAAACGGTTATAGATGCTAGTGTTTCTTGTTTGGTATATAAAAGAGCATAAATTGGTTTACTGACAACATCTTTACTTTCCTAAAAATTGCAAGGTAATACTTGGATAAGGCATGTATAAAGTGAGACGGTCTATAGCAATGTTAATATTATATATTGCGAAAGGAAACATAATGAACATGTTAAGCAGGGCTTTCAAACAGTGCTCAATGAACAGACTGTAGTTGGAGACGTGGCGCGTGTGTTGTCGGCAGGAGACGAACGACGTGATGTCGCTCGAGCTGGGGCAGACGAGGGACTACCACTACGGGAGACAGGTGGCGATGATGGCCATCGAGAACAACCTCGACCTGAACATCGACGGCCTGGAGCTCGAGGCCAGGGAGCTGCGCTGCAAGTGAGTCACTTCCCCCTCCCCGGGCCCACTTCCGAGGGGCTGCGACTAACTTCATAAGCACCCTCAGACCGGCATCACAGCAGCTCTGCTGGCAGCGCCGCCAGAAACGTGTCCATTCGTGATTACTTGCAACTTTTCTGAAGCCCCGCTAAAATTCTACTCTTAGGTTATTCCTTCGTCTCGTGATAATAAAGCTTTAATAGGTCTAGGCAATCACACCAAACGGACAATGGCCGCATTTGTGCCCGCTCATTTTAGTAATATTTTGCATGAACATTATTGCTTGCTAACCATTACAAGCACGTAGGCCTCTATTTCCTCTCTGTTTTTATTTATATTAATAATAAATAAGATATAATAATTTTTAAATAAATTGTAGGTAACCATTTAACCAAAAATGAGTTATTATAGCGTTATAGTATGTACAAAATGCTTGTGGAACATAACATATTTAGGAAACTACCTAACACGTCATAAACTCGATGATTTTTTTTTAAAGTTTGATTTAAAAAGCGTGAAGATACTGCGAATACACTATGTTTTGTACATCTGAAATTCTATAGCGCTGCCAGTTAGACATGCTTGCCAGTCCGGCTACCGAAGCAAGTGGTCTAGTGGTATCGCTGTACGCGTGACAGCGCTGCCAGCAGAATACGTGAAGGGACATGAGGCGTCTCACGTTCAGATGCAGCAGCGTTGTCACTGCCAGTCGGACATGCTTGCCAGTCCGGCTACCGAAGCAAGTGGTCTAGTGGTATCGCTGTACGCGTGACAGCGCTGCCAGCAGAATACGTGAAGGGACATGAGGCGTCTCACGTTCAGATGCAGCAGCGTTGTCACTGCCAGTCGGACATGCTTGCCAGTCCGGCTACCGAAGCAAGTGGTCTAGTGGTATCGCTGTACGCGTGACAGCGCTGCCAGCAGAATACGTGAAGGGACATGAGGCGTCTCACGTTCAGATGCAGCAGCGTTGTCACTGCCAGTCGTCTCCGCACGTGTTCCTGGGACCTCGTCGCTTTGTGTAGTTTGGCGAAATGGATAACTTTGATGCGGGCAAGTTTATTGTAGAAATACAAAATCGCGTGTTTTCGAAATCTGTGTTTAAACTGTCCAATTAGCATCTGCGCTGGCATTTTGGGTGGCAGATGCAGCCAGCGTCTGCTAGCAGCACCGCTGTGGCATCCCAGTGTGATACCTGCCTCACCTGGCGTCGTGCCATAGAAAATTGCATCACGGTCGTTACTTCACTTTGCCGCTATCCAAATTCACAGCAAGGCCATGAATGATCTCTACAATTGTCACTTCAGCCAAGGGGACACGACGCATACCTTTCTAGAACCCTCTGTTGGTTTCAGATTCTTCACTGTTGGAATCATTTGCATGCGCTTACAACTTAGACGGTCGCGGAAAACACTTGCTACTGTCATGACGATGAACTATCACTGCTGTCACAACGCGCAGAGTAATGTGGAAAGAAACAAGCAACTCCTACTCACAAACGAACACTTTGTGAACGAGTTCACACAGCCAGCGTGACCCACGGCCAGCACGCCATAAGCACACAGTAGCTAGGCGTGCAGGGGCGAAATATTAGTCTTTCTTTATCCGTCGACCCGAATTCCAAGTTCAGCACCATTTTGGTGGTTGTTTTTAAAAGATCTCGTACTTTTATAAAGATTTTCGTTGTATGCATAGTGTTTGTGCATTATCTTATAATTTCCTGTTGTTTGATAACTTGTTATTGGTCGCCGGCGCGTCTATGTAACTCACAAAAAAAAAAGTGGCGCGGTTTCATTGATCTCGACGTACTCAACAGTTGAGCGGTGAAATAACCACCAACATACTCGAGGTGTGTCGCCTATGGTGAACAAATAGTTATCCTGTAATCAGGCCCGGACATAGCGATCCAGGACCGCTAGGTAATTAACAGAGTCGGAACCCTCTTTTCGGTAATTTAGCAAAACACAACCCTAACTATAATTTGTATCTATGTAACTTACTTCAACTGAATTAATTATAGTCAATTATTTTCTATTTCATTCGGAAAAATTGACATATTATTTTTCGTGTCCTGTGTCCTCAATGTGTACGATTTTGACCCCTGGCCGGGACCGCTCCCAGGTTGGAGCCCCTAGGCAGCTGCCTAGTTGACCTAGGCAGAAGTTCGCCTCTGCTTGTAATGTGGGAGCACTATTTTGATTCAGTTCATTTTTATGTCACAAAATTCAACTCAAATGTATTTCAGTAAACTACTTTAGACTGTTCACGGTTACGTCCAACGTTTCTGAAGTCCTGCTAAATTTGTACTTACAGGATATTCCTTCGCCTCATGCCAAACAACTTAACCATGCATATAGGCTTTTCACGGTAAAGTGAGCACTTTTGAAGCCCTAGTTTCTTTTTACTTTCAGCCATTTTTTATCCTGTAACCACCTTTTAAAATAAATATTGCCATTTAAGTAATAAACATAGTGTATATATTCTACCGCACTCGAAAGTTGATATCTAAGGCAACAATAAATTATTTATTGAATATTATTCAAATTGATAAGGCTTCCAAAAGTGCCCACTTTACCGTGAATAACCTATAGAAAATTACACCAAAGGAACAACGCACCAGATTCGTGGGCACTCAATGTAACATTATTTTGCATAAGAACTATTTCTTACTAGGCGTTACCAACACAACTATTTCCTCCCTGTATTTATTCATATTAATTACAAATTCAATATTATAATTTATAGATGAAATATAAGGCAAAGTTCAATTTAACTAAATATAAGGTACTTTTATGTTAACTCATGTGATAAACGCTTGTAATACGTTATATATTTAGGAAACATTGGAACACGTCATACAAAGGATGATTTTCCTAAAGTTTGATTCAAAGAGTGTGAAGAAACTGCAAATAAACTATAGTCAAAATAAATTGCACTGAACTTAACGGAATAATACTGACCAGCAAAATGGTGACAGAATTCGCATAAACTGGGTTTATTTCGTCTTTAGGGTTATATCGTCTCTGCGCATCAAGCCTGTGTAGATAATGAGCTGTCGTATTGAGGGGTGCGGAGGGCAGTTTGTAACAAAGGCCTTGGCACTCATGAGAGTGAAATGAGATGGAGAAAGAGTAGCGACGGAATGCAGTGGTGTGGAAAAGTCTAGTATCCCGTGCAAAGTCCAACGGCTCTGAACAACATGTCCGCCACGTTTATTAACATGCGACGTTTAAATTTTGTATTTCACTCTACCTGGCGGACGTAATATGTCCACGTGGCACTTTTCATTTATGATTAAGTCAGGATTCAGGCGCTCCTAGACAGATAGTTTTCTTTGATAGGCTTACAAACGCCGCCACTTTTATCTAGGAAGGCTAAGAGAAAGGCCATTTTTTGGCACTTTCAACACATTACTGTTTGATGTTGGTGTAATATAAAGTAATAAGACATACTAAATAATCGGAAATGATAGGCATTTGATCTCCAATAATTACCTTGGCTACTTGGGCCAACTCATACTTAGAACTCAGTCACAGCAGACAATAACCTTTTCTAACCATAAAAAAAAAAGATTCTGCATGAAATAATACTTTTCCTGATATTCAATCGTAACACCCTGGTTAGGAATTTGACCTTTGTTATTAAAGCACAACAACACAAGTTAACAGCTGAACGGTTTTGCATTCAAGCATATGCTACATACGTCTTAAATTCATTTACACATCAGGGTATTCTGAGGGAAGTAGATAATACTTTTATCGCAGTCCCAGCTTCGATATCGAGCACTATCTTTTCTTTCGTACTGCGAAGTTTTGTTTTTGTGAAAGTAAGCAAAGCAATTTATTTACATCCATGGTTTTTTATTTTCTAACACGCTGTTAAAAAATTATGAAAAATGATATCTTATACTGATGCCATATATTCTCTCGTATTTTTCAGAATAGGTAGAGGTGGTGAAAGGGTAACACGCTGGACTCACATTCGGGAGGACCTGGGTCCAATTCCTGGCTCGGTAATCCTGATTTCTGTTTTCCGTGATCTTCCAAAATCACTCCAAGCGAATGTCGGGATGGTTCCTCGCTACAGGCTGTGGCCGCTTCCTTCCGCGGTTCTCACTGATTGAGACGCTCGTTTCACTTCTCATGGGGCCAATGTTGACGTGATGTTTAGCCATAACCAGCCATTCCACTAACATGTTTCATATTTCTCATTATTAATCCACGCCGCTTGACATATTGGTTAATGCCTTTAATTCATCCAGTGCAATTTTGTCTTAAATTAATTTTTTTCACAGATTTTTCAATAAAGTGCATGTTTATTTTGTGTAAACTGATCTCTTGAATGGTTTTTTTTCATTTGGGTTGTTCTGTTTTTGGTGTGTGTTCAGCTGCCTCTGAAGTTATTTTATCACGTTTTATTGCATTATTTTGAAGTTCGTTAGTTTCTTTAGCACACAGTTTAACTATCCTCTGCATCTGTCGTAATCGTGAGTTTCTTTTCCTTTTGTTAATTCGTATTTACTAACTTTTGTGGCTTTGTTGGTCAGTGTTGGTGAGAAATTGTAGCCATTCTTTCGCTGTTGCCTACTTTCTCTCCCATGTTTTAAATGACGCTCAAATCATGACTTCCTAAGTTATCTTTCCATGGCCATTTTATTATTCTTAGCTCAGACATCTTTGTTGCGCTTCCTCGTTTCTTTTGACAAATTTGTACGTTTTCCGAATGTGTTTGACGATTTCACATTCGCTCTTCTCATACGTCTGTGACTGGCTCGCGTATATTCGCCATCCTCATATGAATATTTTTACCTTCAGCCAATTCAAATTAAAAATTCTCTTTTACAGCCACCTCCATATAAGTCTAGTATCAAGGCGAGTGAAATATCTTTTCCAGCTTGTTACTGGTTCACACTGCAGTTTATATCAATAAATTTCTTAGCGGAGCTTTAGTCCGTCGAGTCCCTTACTCTTTAACAAACACCTTCTTCAACCCGCAAGGCTGGAGATTCTTGGCATAATTTTATTTGATAGACAACAAGTGCTATTGGATGAAATATCTGGGAACTAAAAGTGGGAGTTAGATTTAAAGTGTGAACCGCTCACACCAGTCTAATTCGATCAACAAGGTACGTTCGATTGCAGTTTAGAAGGTCCAGCACTCCTGACATGCCTACGTAATTAATATGTCAGACAATTAAAATAGCGCACACAGAAGGATGCATCGGATGGCACTGAAACTTTATAGAGGTAATTAAACAGATGAGTAATTCACATTATCACAAAAATCAGGGCAGCATGATAATTTCATACTGATCTGTGGTACGCCGTTCGGTCATCTTCAATAGTGCATCGCACCCCTCTGCACTGTGATACACGCTACAGCACGGACTGGCATGGAGTCCAGCAGACTCCGGATGTTGTCCTGAGGAAGACAGGTCCACAATTATTAGATGGTATGTTCAAAATCCCGGATACTGTGGCACTGCGGCAGCTGGCGTTTCGACTGGTCCCACGCATGCTCGATTGGTGACCTATCATAGGAACAAGCAGGCCACGTGTTTGGACATGGTGGAGGCGGTCCAAGGTGACCCATGCCATGTGTGGTCGGGCGTTATCCTGCTGGAATATCGCACCTAGAATCCTGGCCAGAAATGGGATCTTATCCGCATATTGCTGGGCCGTCAATGTTCCATGTACCACAACAAGAGCGGATCTGCTATCTTTGGCTATGGCTCCCAACACCGCAATGCCTGCAGTGAGGGAAGTGTAGCTCGTTAGCGAGATTGGGATCGTGGCATCCTCCAGGGATCCTCCGCACCTGGGTGCAATGATCATTAGTCCCCATGAAGAAGCGGCACTCATCACTAAATTCCACACATCGCCAGTCTGTGATGTTGTTCATAGTTCTGGCATGGCACTCCTGCAAATGAAGCCACCGCTGTTTAAGAGTTAATGGCAGCACACGTAATGGGCGCTGGGATTGCATATTTGCTTTCGCAAGGCGTCCTAAAACGGTTCGTGGGTACACAGGAGACCACACATTGGCCAAGATCGTGGATCAGGTTGCTATGTGATCCTTTCGAGCCTGGCGCACGATCGGTCGATCTCATACGTCCTAAGAAGGTCCACCATGCGTAGGTGCCTTCACGTATACACTGCTCTCAATAGCATTGGACAGTATGGTCCGAATGATCCACATGGTGGGCTATACGGCGATACGACCACCCTGTCCCGGAACACAATTATGAGACCTCTCTCGAAGTCCACCAGTTGCGTAAAGCGACGTCTTTGGCGTCTTCCCAGCATTCTTCTTCGCTTTGTATTCTTGCTTGGTATCGTCTGGTATTTCTCGTGATAATGCGGCTTCGACTACACGCCAATGTCTACGACCACTGGTGGTGCTTGCAGCGCAACTGCCGGGTGTGCGGTCAAATGCAAACGCACCAACATTGAATTATGTGCACACCAGCCCATACTCTCGCTATTTACATCGTTTCAGGGTTTTCGTATGGTTTCTGCGTGGTGCGCTATTTTCATTGGCCGGCAGTTTTTACTGTGCGTAACTTCAATATATGTGAGTGAAATACAATTAACTCCTTCCGCTGCGTAAAGAAAACAACAGAAACAAATTTGCCCAGAAAGGCGATAGCGTCACGCTAATTTTGAAATCACTTTTAAGATAAAGAGTTAAATTGCAACGCGATTAACTGAGGATAAATGGGGATGGTAACGAAAATAATTTGCGCCATTTGCATAACGTAAATTGTGGATATCTACAAACACTGTTCTAAATGACAGTAGTAGAATAAAATAGAGAGCACTGGCATAAAGGGCTGGCGGTCTGGAGCCAGAGCTGACATAATGCTCTGTCATTCTTGTGCCCGGCGTCCATATTGTTCGCCATCTTGGATTTCGGTGACCTTGACCTGTGACCATGACATTGACCCTGTGCCTATAACCTTGGTTTTCCTTGAACCCAAAAAATTCTAAGAAATCCTAAAAAAAATCTTAAAAATATAAGACCCAAGGCTTAAGACCTAAGACTCTCGACTCAAGACCCTTGACCCAAGACTCTTGACCATTAAACTTTAACCCAATAAAACATCCAAAAAATTCTAAAAACTTAAAATTTAAAAAAAAAAATATGAATATAAATTAATAATTTAAAAAATTGAAATTTCGAATGTTTTTTTGACATAACAGGATCTGGAGCCGAAACCGACATCCGATTTATCTGCTGCCATTAATTGACATCATCCAACTGTCATATTGAATACAAATGACCTTAAGCTTGACCTTGCCCTTGATACCGTAACCTTGTAAGACCTTCAACCCAAAAATCACAAAATTCCCCAAAAAATAAATAATTAAAATTTTTATAAATTAATAAACAATTATTTTAAATTATAATTGAAACTTTTATTTTAAAAAATTGCATTTCCAGAGGTTTCTTCAGCACCACCTCCAGCAGACGACTGACCTCCCCTCCCCTGTATTTCATTAGTTAATCAATCGGTTCTCCTACAATCCATCCAACATTGTTCCTCATTTGTTGATTCCACTTGTGCTCTCTTCACCCCCCAAAAGTGTTTTTAGTTGGTTGATTACTCACCCTCGTTCGACCCGTGACCAATGTTTCTCATTGGTTAATTAGTCGACCAGCCTCCCTTTCCCTCACTTTTGCTCATTCCATCGTATGCAGCCATCTTGTTTGTTTTTTTCATTTGTAATTTGTTTTAATTTTCAACACTTAGCTGACGCTAGTGTAATAATGATCGATTTCGTCGCCAGAGGAGCTGGCAATTTCGCCACCAGGTGAGCTGTCGACACTCATATTTTTATAGACATAGGAAAATCTGTAATTTTAATTGTATTAAAAAAAATAATTTTTCCAATTAGTAGTATACCTTCATGCATGATGCGGTACTTCGATTACCTGCATCATTTATAAATTCTATATTTGTATTAAAATTTTTAAGTTGTTAAATTTTAAAAGTATTTTTTATTTAATTGTATAATACAATGGTAGTTTATACAATACTTTTTGATTAAATTAATTTTATTCCTGTGCCTTACAAATTTTAATTTTATTCTAACAAATTTTGTAAACAAAAAAAAACAATTTTATTGACAGGCATTTTTTTATTCAATTAATTTAATACAGTCCCCGTGCCCTCGAAAAAAAATTGCAAAATTTCTTCGATATATATGCATCTCAATATATGCGACTTTGTTGTAGGTGTTAATCTTTTGTGCATCTCGCTATTCACACGTGTGTTGTCCTTGTACGAAAATGTCGTGACATATATTACATTGACACACTGTACAGGGCGGGTTATGTAGGTAAATGCACTTTTGAGGACATGTACCGAAGTCACAATAGTCCTGCTTGCAATAAACCTGGTACTGAGGTACTGATGAGAAATGCACTTTGCATTTACAGGTCTTTGCATGTCTAAGTAAATGGCCACAACGGCTAAACTGCTTACCACACCTGTCACACAAATATGACATAAGACAGAGATCCTTGGCACAATGCAACTTTTCATGGCACCGAACACCGTAGCCGAAAGCAAATGTCTTATCACAATAGTGACANGTAAATGTTTTATCACAATAGTGACACTGATGACGACGTAGTGGTTTGGGCAAAGACTTGGATGGACCTGTTTGAGATGCAGGTGCTGGAGCTAAAGAAGCAGGTAACACCGGCAATTGTGTTCTAGGTACCCGAGCCGAAAATTTCGATGGATCCATTGAGGATTTCGTAAGCGTCACAACTGACGAAGTCGTCATTACTGTACCATCTGTAGATGTTGGTGCTGCACTGGTGGTAGTATATGCTGGTAGTGATGTAGGTATCACTGTTGAAGAAGTCGATGGCGCTGGTAAAACAGGAAACATTTCACTCGAAGAAGAATTCGTTCGCGAGAAACCATAGGCAGGTAGTATCCACTCCATTTTAACATAACTGCCCAAGGATTACCTAGCATAGAAGCTAGCCGAGACGATCCACCTTTCTCATTAGCCATTGCCAAACTAATCCTTTCAGCTCCTCACCCCCTCAAAATTGCTTATTATATACACGTATTTAAGCCCTATGACGTCATGTCGACTATGTGAACCAATAATATTGCACTATTAAAACATTGTTCGGACATCAACCAGCCAATCACCGAGTTGCCATGTGATTGCAGCTGGTCAATCGCATGGATGCATTTAGACATCACATGCGGGCAGGTAGGCAGGTTTTAGGTTATTTTCATTAATATATATATAAATAAATAAATAAATAAATATATATATATATATATATACAAACCACGCAAATGAATCAGACCGTGAGGTCCTGTGGAATCTGACCCAGTCCAAGACATTTACTCGCAATCACAACTAGGCTACGAGGAAGCTCTACTGTTGTTATGATTTACGTGTTGTAGAGAATTTAGTATTAATAAAATGGTTAGAAAATAACTGTGTATGTATGTATGTATAATATATTTTCATGTTGCTTTTGGTATTGCTATTGGGCGCTTTAGAAATTGAAAGATAAATACCCTTTTCAAAGATTATGCCTCATCAACTCAGACAATAACTCATAAAGACACATATTCAGAAAATAGGAAACAATACACTCCAACACTACTCTAATAGAAGAATAAATTGAAATTGTAAATGTATTTTATTAAATATCTAATCAGAATTTTTTTTTACAATTTGCTGTAACATATATTAAAGAAATCAACTGATAGTGTGTCTGAAGAATATTACTTAGATAAATTTCCCTGCACCCTACCTTACAAACTTTTATTAAAGGAGGAAAGGAATATCAAGTAACTAAAATGTCCTTCAGTCGCTCTATCAATATCAATAAAAATTTTCGTAATATGTCTGACTTAGGCAAATATTGATTAACTAAAAAAAAATGCAACTTGGATGAAGATGATTACTATTCGAAATAGTTAAATGAAACTAAAATTTTTCTTGAAATCAACTAAATACGGTTGGATAACTTGACACACTATAAAAACGGCCTCTGGGTAAAATTAGACGATCTTTAAATTAATTCCAACTTAATAAAACTTAAATGGTAATCTTAGCCATGAAGAAAATAATGTGTTATCGACCTGAAGCAATCTGGAGGCGGGCTTACGTCTCGACGACCTCACTGCAGCCGGACTCAGTCACGTAGATCAGGATGACGTCAGTCATGGCGCTTAGGGCACGCTACGTCCATCAGGATGCGTCTGTAGCTTTCACACTAATATTGCCTATAGTGAGCCCCTGTTTGGAACTTCTTGGCTGAGTCCAGGCGCCCTATCCTGGCTTTCGACAACATTCTGGTCCGCCAAACTAAATAAAGCTACAGCTATGCCGGCATTGACGCCCTCGAAAACTGAAGCTTCTCCAGACGCTTCTACTCCTTACAATGGTAGGATAAAAAAAGACGTGAAACAACATCTTATACACGATAAGTCGTCGTTTGCGCATCACGGAAAAGGTCATAGACTTGACCATTGTGAGAGATAAAGCTAGGCCAAAATTAGCATCCAAAGAGAAAAAAACATATCTATTGTGCTAAGCACTCCTACAGATTAAATGAAAAACACGTTGCCTTGGCAACCAAATCAATAAACATAAAAAAATCTAGCTAAACCCTAGAAATGGAAGGGTGACATAACCTTAAATTAACCAAAAACAAAATTTAACTAAAAAAATTAAAATATAAATTAAATTTACAGGTTAAATTCCAGTGCTACTCAATTGTAGTTAGATATAAGATCATGAAAAAATACTAAATATACTGAACTGTAATATTATTATATTACAAAGCCAACCCGGAACACAGGTGTTCGGTGTGTATGCACATCGATGAAGTTTGAGATGAATTCGTCACAAGTTTAAAAAATAAAAAAAAATCCTCGCGTGGATTTCTACTTAATTTTTATAACGAAAAATCTTATAAAATGCATTGCAATATTCAGGTTTTTAGTTTGCAAATCTGTTTCACCATTAAGCAGATTTCACTCTCGTACAGCGACGACGACGAGGAAACCAAACAGTCTAAAAAACAATTCTGGTAAACGTCCTACACTGAATTGGAAGTTATTAACCCACATGTATGGAAATAATACCACACATCTAACTACAAAAATTAAATGTTTAGCGTTGATACTATNAAGTTATTAACCCACATGTATGGAAATAATACCACACATCTAACTACAAAAATTAAATGTTTAGCGTTGATACTATGCAGAGTTGTCGAGTTCCCTACCCATTTCACAGTTTCCTGATCAACTGCAGGAACGCTAGCATGAATGTATGGGAAATAACTTAAATATTCGCGCTTTCTCACTCTACGTAAACACTCATAAAGTAAATTTGCGAATAATTTCTTAGAGTGAAGTGTACACTTTTTTTACCGCAGTGTCCATGGAAACACTTCGGCNAAGTTATTAACCCACATGTATGGAAATAATACCACACATCTAACTACAAAAATTAAATGTTTAGCGTTGATACTATACAGAGTTGTCACGTTCCCTACCCATTTCACAGTTTCCTGATCAACTGCAGGAACGCTAGCATGAATGTATGGGAAATAACTTAAATATTCGCGCTTTCTCACTCTACGTAAACACTCATTAAGTAAATTTGCGAATAATTTCTTAGAGTGAAGTGTACACTTTTTTTACCGCAGTGTCCATGGAAACACTTCGGCCGCACCGCTCAACATGCATACCGTCAGCAATCGTTCCAGACGCATGGACTGAGGAGGGATGCACGACATATTCCATACGAGGAAATTCCACCGATGTTGAACTCTGTCATAATTACCTATTACCCTGTGTACATGCTTGGAAGTCAATTTTGTATAGTATGCGCAGGGCGGAAATTATCGACGCCCGAAATCAATGCGATTTGCCTTCTGACTTAGTTACCGAACAAGCCGGCATGACCAATCATTCGCCACCGTTCTACCTCGTCGAGATTTATAGAAAATACTTCACGAGACCATGAGATTTAGAGTTATGTTAACCCTTTTCGAATAACAAAAAATTTAATTCGGTATACCAATTTTTTTTTTGTGTTACCCGCTTACCATGCGAGGTGGTGCAGTGACAAAAACTGTATTTGAACTCACATTCGGGAGGACCTTAATTCCTGGTTCGGTAATCCTGATTTTTGTTTTCCGTGATCTTCCAAGATCACTCCAAGTGAATGTCGGGATGGTTCCTCTCTACAGGCTGTGGCCGCTTCCTTCCGCGGTTCTCACTGATTGAGACGCTCGTTTCGCCCCTCATGGGGCCAATGTTGACGAGATGTTTAGCCATAACCAGCCATTCCACTAATATGTTTCATATTTCTCATTATTAATCCACGCCGATTGACATAGTGGTTAATGCCTTTAATTCATCCAGTGCAATTTATCTTAAATGTATTTTTTTCACAGAGTACACACAAGTCTATGGAATGTTCACTAACCCTGATCGCAACCCTTATACTTTTTTCAGTGACACACACACACACACACACACACACATATATATATATATATATATTCGTGTTGAGGTTGGACAAAAAAATGTTGTTCTTAATGTTATTTGTTGTTAATGTTAACTTATATATTATTTATTTTAGCTGTGTAGTGAATATATACACTACCAATTGTGATGCTGTATTTTTTATTTAATTTTTATTGATAGAATGGATATGAGCTTTTGGTATCTCATCTACCATATGAATGGTGAAAGATAATGTAAATTATAGATAAAATACTAAGAATGTGAAATAAGTATTACTTATGTTATAGTTGACACATTATACGCAATCAGGGGGAAAATATTTATAATGTTTTAGCCTTACTAATTAATTAAAATTTGTTAGTGAGTTAAAATTTTATTCCTTTCAATTCCTGAAATGGGATTGTGTAATACGTTGGTCTTAAACAACCTTATTGGATGTATGTTTTCATATTATTATTTTTTTATTTATGTTTTCCTGCAAGGATGGATACGTGTTGCAAAAGTGTTATTTTTAGTGTGCACTCTCACGAAAATTTTCTGGGATATGGGAGAGANAAAGATAATGTAAATTATAGATAAAATACTAAGAATGTGAAATAAGTATTACTTATGTTATAGTTGACACATTATAAGCAATCAGGGGGAAAATATTTATAATGTTTTAGCCTTACTAATTAATTAAAGTTTGTTAGTGAGTTAAAATTTTATTCCTTTCAATTCCTGAAATGGGATTGTGTAATACGTTGGTCTTAAACAACCTTATTGGATGTATGTTTTCATATTATTATTTTTTTATTTATGTTTTCCTGGAAGGATGGATACGTGTTGCAAAAGTGTTATTTTTAGTGTGCACTCTCACGAAAATTTTCTGGGATATGGGAGAGANCAAGGATGGATACGTGTTGCAAAAGTGTTATTTTTAGTGTGCACTCTCACGAAAATTTTCTGGGATATGGGAGAGAGACGAAAGGTTATGTATATTATCATAAAATATTCTCTTCCTCTCACATCGGTTTTGTTTAGATAAGGGTTATCGCGAGTGATAAACGATCGGAAATTTGTATGATGGATCGAGTAATATAATGTGTTTCGGTAGGAGTCGAGCGGTTTGATCTCTGTTCCACAAACTGTCAGACACCATGTTCCTGTGTGGTGATGAAGCTAGGGATTACCAGAGCGATAAATTAGATTGTTGGTTTATTAATTAAATTTCGTACTCAACTATTCTCATTCTGTAAAATTTATGGGAAAATGTTTGCGAGGAGGGTGTATGTTCAGTTCGCATTTTGATGTAGGTTTGTTTAAGAAATTAGGTCTATGTTGTGGGTTGAA
Organism: Clitarchus hookeri; assembly: GCA_002778355.1. Classification (NCBI taxonomy): domain Eukaryota; kingdom Metazoa; phylum Arthropoda; class Insecta; order Phasmatodea; family Phasmatidae; genus Clitarchus; species Clitarchus hookeri. Next base: position 1,060,118 of record NQII01000152.1, on the reverse strand, counting down.
CAATCTATCATATCCCTCTGCGAATTAGACTCTGGTTACCTTTATTTGAGATGACAAGGATATGTAATAGTGGAGATATTTTACATAACACCCTTATATGTAAAATGTGAGTTCTTTTTTTTTCTAGAGATTGCTTAAATTATTTAAAAAAATTAAAAATAATGGTTAACGCTTATTATTATTATAGTTCTATAATTTGTGGTTTCTTTCCTGGCACATGTTGCGTGCTCTCTCTCTCTCTGATATGTGTACGTTTGGGTGAAGCAACGTGCATTTCCCGTTTTTTTTTAAACTCTTCTTTAGCTGTATAGATATAGTATGAGTAAAGTGTATACCGCAATGTTTCTATAGCGAGAACATTAGAAACGGAGCAAGTTGTTCAGAGAGACAGAGATGGGGAAGGAATCGAGTATGGCCTGTAGTATGGAACCATCCCAGCATTCGTTTGGAGTGATTTCGGGAAACCACTGGGAAAAAAGAAATCTGAAAGTTATGGTTGAGTTCGAACCCAGGTCCTTCCAAATATGAGTTCAAATACAGTATTTGTTACTGCACCACCTCGCATGGTAAGCGAGTAAGAAGAATGGTCATGGAAAACCTTTTTTAAAGACTTTTGCAGGAATAATTTTTTCCCCATACATTATACATCCTAAGTATACTATAATTTACCAGGGGATAATTTTATTAAATGTCATTTTGTCGCCATATGTTATTGACTTCACGAAAAGTATAAAATGTCGACGTGTATAGCTATTTATTTCATTCTGTTTGTGAGCACTTATGTTTAATAATGATATTAATAATTTTTAGGTAATTTTTTTATTTTACATGAAAAGTATATAGCCTAGTTGTGTTTGCTATGCGAGATGTGGTTCCAGATGCATCATATCAGTCTGCTGTGTCAGAGGTAATGATGTCAGACATGCATACTTCAGAAGAAAGTTCACTGCAATCGTTGGATTCGAAACAAAAGTGGCGTTATTCTGTTAACAAGTATCTCAATGTAAGTTTCGTAGTGATGAAAGGTATTGTCACAGGAAACCTTCTCGTCATCTACATCTCTGTTTGAAATGTCAGTGTTGGTTTGATACTAGTGGTGTAGTATATCTGCATGGTGTGAGATGCTGCGGGTTTACTCCTGCAATGGGTGGACCATCGCCTGGATTTCAGTGCCAGCATTGTTAAACATAGTCGTAGCATGTGTCGTCACGAAAGTATTAGTTGTGTAAATAATCCTGAGTGTATTAAATATCGCTGCGTAAAGTGTCGTTGTACCTTTACGAGAAATTCCACATTAACAAAGCATTCAGCAGTATGTTGAAAGCAGTGCTCGAACGGGAATACAAACTGTATGCCATTTCTGTGGTCAAACATTTACCGCATTTCGTTATGTGCAGCAACATGAAATGAGGGTATGTTACAAGAGTCCTGAATAGAATCTTTATATTTGTGCACTACGCCTTTGTTTGTTTAAGAATGACGATGCACTAAGGAAACATGCGTTTATTTGTAATTATTCCTTAACACAACTACTAATTCGAATACGTCTATAAATTCGTTGCCGCCAGCTACTTTTGGAAGATAATACAAAACCTCGACACCCCTGTGCATACTGCGAAAAGAAATTAACTTTACTTCGCAATTTAAGAAAACATAAAAAAAAATTGTTATTTGGGAAAAATAGTTAGAAATAAACATTTTTGCGTTATATGTCAGTGTGTAATTACTAAACATAGTGGCCATTCGTAAAAATATGGAGCTTGAAAAACATTCGTTGACTTGCGAACAAGATGTTGTGGTGGAAATCTCGCCAGCTTCTGGTTATTAATGAATTTTGTGTCGGAAATTGTTTACTTCACTACGTAATATGTATCGTCACACGAGGAGAAATTGTTTGAATAATTCTGAGTGTGATATACATCGGTGTATGCTGTGTGGTCATTAGTTTACAATAAAGTATACATTAGTGAAACATATGGCAAAGTGTAAACGCAATTTATCACATTAGTGTTTGTTTTTTTCACGAGATCTGCACATACTTGTGGGCAAAATGTATGCGATTTTGTATTTCTGTATTATTATAGTGTTTGATGTTTTAAGAGTGTAACAAATATACTTGCGTTGATTTCGGTTTTTTTATTTGATTTTAAGTGTTGTTTTGTTGGTTTGAAGTATAGTAGGGTATATAAAAGAATTTTTAATTTTTTTAAATATTAGTGGGTTGTTAGTTTTTATTGAATTGGTTATACATGGATGTTCTGGTTTTGCCAAATGGACATTTGGTCATAGTCCGCCCGGTGTCCTTTTCACTATGAGTTATTGTGAGGGAATGTCGGGAGGGAATAGAGTGAGCTGTTGTCAGCGAGGGTTGGGGGTGTGTCCAACCTTGAACTTGGGGATAGAAAGCAATTTAAACAATGACATATTAATAAGTATTAGTGTACATAGCGGGATATGTACATGACTTGCGGAATGTTTGTGTTGTAGGATGTCGCAATGCATAAACACATGTTTATATCTCTCTAGACCTATAGAAAATTTCACTTAATGAAAATTGTTTGGGTACCGAGTTTAATTTCTGAATTGAATCCCTGCTTGCTTTATAAAGAAATAAGTATGATAACAACAAGAATTTAATTTAACATAGAACGGTGCTTCGAATGTTATCAGTATTTGGTTTTCGTAACTTCCTAACTCAATTGTGTCAGAAAACTACATTTTTGTATTCGTTATTGTTCTGAGTGATGCGATTTTCTTCATTTGGAGTAATACAAGGGTTTAAATTTATTTTAATATTAATATGTGGCTACTTAAAAAAAACTATTTTTGTAAGTTTTTTTGTTTATTTGCTTTTATTGGCATACTCCAATTAGGCATGTGTAAGGGATTTTATTTGTAACATCGAGTTATCTATTGCGAAACTTTGACCACCTTGGTCCTCCGCGAAGCAAAGATACTCAATGCAACACTACCAATTATTGGTAAACACATCCACACACACATTTAAAATTAACATAGAAATTATTAATTTAAGTTTTGGGGTCGGATTCCCCATTAAAGTAGGAGTGTGTCTCGCAAGATGCTATTTTCACTTCACTGAAAGTTTCGTACATATTTCGTGTATATTCCCTTCCCCTGCTCGCCAGTTTACAAGTGGTAGGCGATGTGTGCTAGATGCGGAGATGGGCGCGGGAGAGACCTGGAGTGGTGCAACTGCCTTCCTCGCCGTCTCACCTACCCTTCTGAGAGAGGGTCCCGATGTTTTAGCTTCGGCTGCTGGAGGAGTGTCGTCTCCCTGCCACGATCTCAGTGCGTCTGTCGGCATTCAATGGAACCATGTTCGCCCCTTGTCCTTCCTACCCCTTCTCAATATTCTTCAGGGAGCATCCTCGGTGTTGTTTCTCTTGCATCTGCCAAATGACTGAGTCTCCACGCTGCACAGTGCTCCTAGCGGGAAAAATGCCAACACTCTCGTCCGGCATTAAGGAATCTCTGCTAGGCATTCGTGAGTTGCTCGGTATTTGTTCTTAGTAAAAGCATTCCGACACGACGACAGTGTGATTGTGGGTTTATTATTTAAAATATATACTTAGATTAAAGGTGTTCTTTACAATAAAGATTGAAATCACCTGTCTTTAACACAATGTTTGGCAAGGACTACATTACTTTTCACAATATTTCCCCTTATTTGACATTCAAAATGGCAGGGGTATAATAAAAATATTTTAGTGTTTTAAATTTAGTCTGCTTCCAGGTTCCGAGCTGTTCGGATGTGAACTTCCTCCCTATATGTCTCTATACATTTACTCCCGATACGCAATTACTTTGAAATATTTTTTGGGGCATCATAGCTCTGTGTTGGAGTTCAGTATGGTATTGGATCTCGTAGAGGTTGGATGTGTAATTACAAGTACTTGCTCAATTGTAATTACCCTCTGTAATTATACTGTAATTACCTTGACGAGATTCGAACTAAGGACTAACACAATACAAACGTAATTATGCATAAATTACCCTCGACGGGAATCGAACAAAGGTTTCGGTCCGTATAAATATATTTGTGTTTTCCTTACCCTCGATGGGATTCGAACCGAGAAATAGTTCAATTAAATGTATTTACAGTTTAATTATCCATGACGTGAATCGTATTAGGTAGTAGACTAATATAAATGTATACCTGCCAATGGTTTCTCGCCATCGATCTCTTCTTCGAGTGAGATGTCTCCTGTTTTACCAGCACCATCGACTTCTTCAGCTGTGATACTTATATCACCAACAGCATCTACTTCCACCAGCGCAGTGCCATTGTTTCAGATTGGTATGGTNTCCTGTTTTACCAGCGCCATCGACTTCTTCAACAGTGATACCTACATCACTACCAGCATATACTACCACCAGTGCAGCACCAACATCTACAGATGGTACAGTAATGACGACTTCGTCAGTTGTGACGCTTACGAAATCCTCAATGGATCCATCGAAATTTTCGGCTGAGGTACCTAGAACACAATTGCCAATGTTACCTGTTTCTTTAGCTCCAGCACCTGCATCTCAAACAGGTCCATCCAAGTCTTTGCCCAAACCACTACGTCGTCATCAGTGTCACTATTGTGATAAGACATTTGCTTTCGGCTACGGTGTTCGGTGCCATGAAAAGTTGCATTGTGCCAAGGATCCCTGTCTTATGTCATATTTGTGTGACAGGTGTGGTAAGCAGTTTAGCCGTTGTGACCATTTACTTAGACATGCAAAGACCTGTAAATGCAAAGTGCATTTCTCATCAGAACCTCGGTACCAGGTTTACTGTAAGCAGGTCTCTTGTGACTTCGGTACATGTCCTCAAAAGTGCAGTTACCTACATAATCCGCCCTGCACAGTGTCTCGGTGCAATAAATGTCACGATATTTTCTTAGAAGGACAACACGAGTGTGAATAGCGAGATGCATAAAATACTATGACCTACAACAAAGCTGCATATATTAAGATGCATATACATCGAAGAATATAATTTTCTTTCTGATGGCATGGGCGACTGTATTAAATTAATTTGATAAAAAAAATGCTCGTAAATAAAATAGTTTTATTTTACGTTTGAGAAATTTCCCAGAATAAAATTAAAATTTAAAAGGCACATAAATGCAATAAATTTAATAAAAAAGTATTGTATAAACTATTATTGTATTATATATTCGATTATACAAATAAATAAAAAATACTTTTTAAAATTGAAAAAATTAAATTTTTTAATAAAAAATTTAGATTTAATAAATGATGCAGGTAGTCAAAGTCCCGCATCATGCATAAAGGTATACTGCTAATTGGAAAAATATTTTTTTAATACAACGAAAATTACAGATTTTCCTATGCCTATAAAAATATGAGTGTCGACAGCTCGCCTGGTGACTGAATCGGCAACTCGTCTGGTGGTGGAATCGACAGCTTCTCTGGCGGCGAAATCGATAATTAATACACTGGCGTCACCTAAGTGTTAAAAATTAAAACAAATGACGGACAAAACAAAACAAGATGGCTGCATACGATGGAATGAGCAAGGTGAGGGAGGTGGAGGCTTGTCGACTAATTAATCAATTTGAAACATTGGTGGCGGGTCAAACGAGCGTGAGTATTCAACCAATAAAAAACCCTTTATGGGGTGAAGCGAGCACAAGAAACCAACCAATGAGAAACAATTGTAACTGTCCGCTGGACGTGGTGCTGAGGCACCTCCGGAAATGCAAATTTTTAAAAACGTTTTTATTAATATTAATTTGTTATAAATTTTTGAAAGTTTTAATTTATTTATTTTCTGGAGAATTTTCTCGATTTTTGGGTTTAAGGTCATACAAAGTCATGAGGTTTATGGTCAAAGGTCAAGTTCAAGGTTACCTGGATTCAATATGGCAGTTGGGTGACATGTAATGGCAGCCAAAAGACCAGAATGTCAGAGCATGATGTCGTCTTTGGCTCCGAACCCCATTATGTCCAAACATTCTCAATGTTATTTTTTAAAATGGTTTAATTTCTATTTTTAATTTTCTATTTTTGGGAACTTTTGGAATTTTTTTTAGCATTTTTAGGATTTTTTTGGGTTTAAGGTTAATGGTCAAAAGCCTTGAGTCAGGAGTCTTAGGTCAAGTGTCTTTAGTCTTGTGTCTTGACTCTTGAGTATTGTCTGGTCTAGGGTCTCGAGTCATGAGTCTTGGGTCATGGGTCTTGAGTCCAGGGTATTGAGTCTTAGGTCTTGACTCTAGCTAGAGTCAAGAGTTTTGAGTCTTGGGTGTTAGATCTTGAGTCTCGGGTCTTGGATCTTGAGTGTTGAGTTTTGAGTCTTGGGTATATTGTCTTGAGTCAAGTGTCAAGGGTGTTTAAACATTTTTATTTTATTTTAGGATATTTTATAATTTTTTGGGTTCAAGGTTATGGGCATGCGTTCAAGGTCAATGTAATGCGTCAAGGTCAATGTAATGCTTCAAGGTCAATGTAATGTGTCAAGGTCAAGGTCATGTACCAAGTTCAACGTCACCGACATCCAAGATGGCGAACAAAATGGCCGCCGGCGACAGGAATGACATCTACTTCGGCTTCGAACCCTCAGCCCTTTATGTCAGTGCTCTCTATTTTATACTACTGACAGTAATATAAAAACTAACAGTTATCCTTGCGTACTTTCGTAATGGATTTGGCAACCATGGAGGTAAAGACAGGTTAAGTAACACCTTCGTTTAGTGTCAGGAAAAAAATTAATGCTTTTGGATGTTAGATATTGCATTAATGAAATAAGATAACTTGAAACATCTTCAACTAGCCATTCGTGTAGAACTACTCATGTAAAAACATTAACTCAGTGTAGTTTATATTCCTTGTTGATTCACCATTGCTGGCGAATACTTGCAGATTTCTACAAGTAAAAATTAAGTGTTTTGACGGCTTTTTGAAAGTACTTATTTTAAACTCAGAGGAAATATCTAGCTTGCGAGTGATTAAGATTCTAGTTTAGGATTAACATTTTTGCCTGTCTGTAAATGACTGCTGGCAAGTATTCATTCTATTAAAAAAAAGCAAGTCCTCCGAAATTTTGTGTAAGTGCGTGGTACTTGTGCCTAAATACTGTATTTACGATTCACGCGATTTTATGCCATGTGATAATGGGAGCGTCTAATTCACCCCAATCTAAGCAACGTAATTTACTCACACTTAATTTATTAAATACATTATATGTAAGATGAAATGTTTGGTATTACTGACTTTGTAGTGAACTGAAGGTTTATTCATAAACTTTGTCACTCACACTTTCCTCGAGGTGTCTTTTTAAACTACTTTTGGAGAGGTTTATAAACCTCGAAAGTGAAAGTAAATTAAAGCATTACACAATCCGACGTGTACTTTTAGCTTAAAAATCCTTATAGTTTCGTGTTTGCGGAAGTAGTTTCAATTATTTTTTCGTTCAGAAAAATTCTGTACGCATATGTAAACATTAACTTTTAAAAGAATATTAAAGCAAGAAAAGTTTGTTCATAATCATGTGTTGGCAACGCTACGTACAATGAGAAAAAGGTTATTTCGAATCAAACAAAGTTTGTTTGGTGCAACCAAATTAATTGTTTATATGGGGGCAATGGAATGTTTTGTTGTCGAAACCAAATTATTTTGTTGTCTTTATTTTGTTGCCCGAAACAAAGATTTTGTTGGTGCAACAAAGCATTTGTTTGGCTCTACGTACATTAAACAGTTTCGATAAATATGAAAAAATTAAAGTCAGACCGATACTCGTATCTCGATCAGCTGCACCCAAGCGCTACGCTTTGGAAACCTCAGCCAAAGTGATTACCGACGAACAAAATGAGAATATTTCTAAATAGATCCATTTCAAATAATGGACAACGTGCGCAAATAAATATTTAACTTTTACAGCTTCATTTTTTTAGTTTCCTGTTGAACTTGTTTTATTAGGATGCTTATACCATTATTGAGCATCAATACATGTACCATGAAAGACTTCTGCTATCCTAATTGTCACAAAAATACAAACAAACTCGCGAGGCGTATTTTTGAACGAAATCAATAAAATGACTGGCCACACAAATCTATACAATTGATTCAACCAAATATTTTGTTGACAGTATAATTTATTTTGGCCCACAGAGGTTTCGTTAATTCAAGCGTGTAATTTGTTAGATGAACTAAATTAATTTTACTGCTTTGCAATTGTTGTTTTCTCAACAAAGTATGTTGTTGGGGCAACTAAGTATATTTTTGGCCCTATAAAAACAAATATTTTGTTGATTGTTCTCTCAGTGAACGAATCTCATCGAGGGTGTCATCTTGAAAAATATGTTTTAGGCGAGAAGAGCTGGCGGAGGAGATCGCCGCTCTCTACATAGAGCTGGACGAGAAGAAGCAGCGCCAGTATGCACGCAGGGCCAGATAGACAAGTGTCTGCCGTGAGACCACTGACACCAGGATTCTTGTCCAAGAATAAAATTTACAAGTATCATTGCATCAAGTGTGACATATTACGTTAAGTTTTCTTTCAATCGTGTTGGGTGTGCAGTGAAAGTGAAAGTATTTTGTGGTGAGCGTCATTTTTGTAAACTAAGAAAGTATTAATAAATGAAAACATATACCCGATCATAATTAGGTAATGCAGCTAAATACATAACCACAGGCAACTTAGTTACTTGGGGAAGCATGAAAAATACACAACACAAACGCAGCAATCGAAGTGGATATGGAATATTAATACACATCATAATACGCAATCATCAAATTAATTTATTCAGTAAGTTGCTACAGTGGCTATCCAAAAAAACAAATTGTATCTGAAATATTTTAGAATAATATTTACAATGCGTTCATATATAGGCATGGAAACAAACAGGTTGTCCCAAAAGTCACACACAAGATGATAAATACGTATTTAATTTGTTTAGTTTCAAGACAATGTTAACTCAAGAAGAACACACAAAGGTTATCTCATGGTCAGTGAATGCATTAAGAGAGAGGTAACTGAGGATTTCAATTGCAGACATCCAGAGCTACCACCAATTTCGCATAACACTTTTAGACGACTGTTCGAGAAATTCAAGCAGATCGGATCGACAAAGCGCAAGTTGGTTTCTCTAAAACCTAAACAGACGAAGGAACACGTACCGCCAACTTGGAACATGTTGCTAAGAGTCCTTGTAAATCCATCGGTCTGCTGAAACAGACATTAATCGCATCCTCGGCATCCAAAAGCGGCACCATTAAATATTTCGATTACGGCAGAAAATGAGAGAGGACGATACAGATCGAAGGATGCAGTTTTGTGAGTGGACAATGGCCTAACTTCATCGTCACCCACAGTTTGTCAAAAGCGTCTCGTTTTCAAATGGGGGAAATTTTTGTGTCTCAGAGTAAGTTAATCGCTAGAATAGTCGTTATTGGTTCTCTGAGAACTAACAATGGGGGAAATTTTTGTGTCTCGGAGTAAGTTAATCACCAGAATAGTCGTTATTGGTCCTCTGAGAAGTCACAGTAAGGGACAGGGAAGTAGTCGTGTCATGGTGTGGTGTGCGAATGATTGACTGATTGGGCCTTTTTTCTTTGATAGAACTGTAACAGGGCAAATTTATCGGGACATGCTTGACAACGGGGCTTTTCCTGGCATCCTGAATATTGATGGGATCTTCCCAACTTGGTTTCAGCAGAATAGCTCTCCAGCGAATTATGCTGCTAATGTTAGGTGTTTCCTGAATGCGCATATTCCAGGAAACAGGATTGGTCGACGAGGCCCTGTGGAATGAATCCCTGTGTAGTGCCGACCTCACACCACTGGATTTTTACCTGTGAGGTCACTCAAAAGTCCTTGTTAAAGAACAGAATATCGCCCCACTACTTCACTTAAAGAACAGAACCACGGAGGTATATCAGGCAGTGACTAAAAACATTCTGGAACATGTGTGGGACGATTGGGTCAGCCGTCTGAACGTCCGTGTGCAACAAACAGGATGGTAAGCACATCGAACACATAATATGGACAATTATTACTCTACTTATAAGTAGCCAACCATAAGGTATGTTCCTGAAAGACGTTATGAGTTTCGGCTAAATGGGAAGTTACAAAATATGTAGGAAGTATGGTACATGCGATTTTTGACAACGGAAGAGAATATAAACGTTGTGATAAACCAAATACCTGCCTAGTTACTAGGAATAAGGAACAAAGTGTTTTCCTTTTTTGGATTTAATTCGTTCCTGAGTCGGTTCTCGACCAAAAAATTAATTTTCAATCCAACTAAACTCAATTCAAGGTAAGAAATTATAAAAAAACCAAACAATTACTCAGATTTTTTAATCAACTTTTCAATAATTTATTTTAAAAACGTATAAATAAAAATTTTATATAAATAACATTTTTATTTAATTTTTAATAAAAATTACAAATTGATTTACAAAAAAAAATTATCAAAATTATTTTACAAACGCTTACAAGCTTGGAATGAGATAGTTGGATTGAAAATTTTAATTTATCGAGAATCGGCCTTTTATATTTACTCTAGTAAATTTCGATTTTTAAACTAAAATTTTATTCAATAGCTGTTTCTAGACCAAAGAATATTATTTATGAAAAGTTAATGAGAAAAATATACAATCGATTAATTTTATGAAAATAAAATATAAAACCATTTCAAAGAAATTCCTTTATTATGCATTGATTGGTATATTCTAGTTTTTAAAAATCCTTTATAACAAAGATAATAACCTTTTTCGTTCACAATTTTCAAATATTTATTTTCAATATTTTTAACATATCTATAAGGCAATATAATTAATAAACTTTCATCCAAAATGCATCAAATTTTTTTACTATGCATTGCATCAATAATTTGAAAATTAGACGTTTTATATCTTTATTCAGTTCTAACTCATATAATTTAATAAACAGAGTTGATATATTTAACTTGTTCAGAATTAAATCCATTCATATAAAATGTTATTAATAAAAATTAAATTATTTAAATTGAAAACTTAACTAAAAAAACATAGTAAGTGGGGTAAAGATAGAAACATTTTTTTTTCACTCGCATAAAAATTCAAACGATAAACATATAACTATGCAAAACTTGTTTTTGTGAATACAGAAAAAAAAATAATAATTCAAGAAAAAGTACTTTTTAGATGGAGGAAATATATTTATGTAAATTACTTTAAAACCATAAAAAAAATTACATCAACATATAACTAACCCAGTTAATGCTTCAACAAAAATGTAAACAATGTGAAGGAAAAAAAGGTATTAATTTGTCTTATCCTAAAACACGAGATAAACATTCACATAAGTGTAAAACTTGTACTAATGAATATACTAAAATTATTTTAAAAAACTTAACTCTTTAAAAAATATTTAATATTAAGTAGGGCAATATAAAATGGTGAGCAAAATGAACAACAAATATAAGAATGGTTCAATGATATAAACAGTTGGGCATCCCACAAGCTGTAAACAATTGGTTAAAATATTTTTAAAATAATTAATAGTAACTGAAATAAAAATTTCTGTAAAACGAATAACTATATAGGATTCGCAAAATATAAAAACAAAATTTTGTTTCATTAAATTTACTACAAAGTTAAATGCGAGAGAAATTTATTGCGGAAAAAATTACCCAATTCGTATAAATTTAATAAATTATTCATTATGTGAATAAAATTTTTAGTGAAAAGATATAATATAAACACAAATTGATTCTTCTATGAAATACTTTAAAAAGATTAAAACAGAAATATTAAAACAAGCCATTCATTTATTATGATGAAGAAAGTTTTGATATAAAAAATAGAAAAGAGAAATTTAATATTCTATTTTCAAGATTTAATAATAATGAGGTAAACAATTAAAATAAACAAAGAATGAGAGAAAATACCCTTTAAATATGAAATACAATCATACATAATTGAAAAAAAAATAGTGATGATCCAAATGAATTTTTACAATCAAATAAGGCAGAAATTATTAAAATAATTAGTAATATTTAAGACTTAACGATGACATAAAATTAAAGTTTATTTTAAATGCTTTATATTAGAAATAATGATAATATACAAGAAATACCTCAAAGAAATACAGAAACAGTGATATATAAATAAACTAATTTCGACGAAACTTTAAATAATCCATTCAATGATATTTGAACAAAAATAACATAATTTTAAGCTCAAGGCTCTGTTTGTTCATTACATGCAACTGATAATTTAGAAATATGTGTTAATAAATACAACCCATTAAATGATTCATCATACATATAATTACTGGATAAAATTAAAAATAAAACAAGCCCATATAAACAAAAAAAAAATTATCGAAAACGTTTTATACATTTTTAAATTCAGTTTTATATCCAGCAATAGATCATGTTGATAAAATTTTCAAATATAAAAAAATTTGTTAAGAAATTTGTAAAAGTTTAGAAAAATTAGAAATGCCAATAAAAGTTAAAGATATAACTAAATATGGGGAAAAAGGTTGACTTTTCTATAAATGTTTATTATTTCGATGAAAAATTAAAAAAATATCCTCTAAAAATAGCAATCAACAAAAAATTAAATAAATAAATAAACATATAAATTTATTATATTTTACAAATGAAAATTAAAAAAAATACTGTTGAACTAAATATTTATAAAAATTAATTTTATTACAAGAAAGAAATCACCAGAAGAAAATTTTTCGTGTAAAAGCTGTTTAAGTTTATTAATTCTAATGAAAAATTAAATGATTATGAACAATATTGTTTGAAATACAAAGCTGTCTAAATAGAAATGCCTAAATTTGGAAAAAAATTATTATTTTTCTAACATTTAAATTGTTTATCAAAAGTTACTTTTCTTATTTATAATAATTCGGAATGTTCATAAAAAAAATGGATACATGAAAATTAAATTAAAAAACTTATGTAATAAAATATAAAAAAGACGAATCCGATAGTTTTTATTATGTAAAATTTTCTAATTCTGGCTATAAAATTAATAAAATTTTTTAAATAAATATGCGACAAATGCTTTTATTGAAATGTTAATAAAAGAATCGTAAGAAATTAAGAAAATGTATGATAATATACTTGAAAAGAAAAAAATTGCTAATCAAGAACAAGAAAATTTTACAAAATATAAATTATGTCATATTTGTAAAAAAAAATTTAACGTTGTTCCTACAAACCTTAAAAATTATATTTTAGATTTTGAAAATAAAATAGAATATTTGTCAATACTTGATGCAAAAGAAATATTAAATTGAACTTTAAAAGTTTTAAAAATAGATTATAAAGAGAAATTAAAAAAAGTTAATCTAAATATAAAAAATAATATACAAAAAGTTAAATATCATGACCACTTAACTTGAAAATATCTAGGAGTTTCTCATTCTTGTTACAATACAAATAATCAAATTCCAACATTTTTACAAATAAATATTTATAATTGGTCAGGTTACGAGGCTCGTTTATTAATTAAAGTATTAGGAGAAGATGATATAAAGTTAATACCTGATAATTAAGAATATAAATATTAGCAAAAAATTTAGAGATGGTTTGGAATTAAGATTTTTAGATACATTAAAACTTATGTGTTCAAGTATAGATCAATTAGGTAAAAAATTTAAATAATAACAATTTAGAAAAGATCCAAAATTATAAAGGAGAACACTCAGATTAAATAATCAAGAAAACGGTTTATCCTTATTAATGTATGGATTCAGAAGAAGAATTTAAAGAAACTAAATTGCTATCAAAATATTAATTTTATTCAGAATTAAATAAAATACTTATAAGCGATGAAAATTATGCTCTTGCAAAAATTTTGTGGACCAAAATTTAATATAAAAATTTCGGAGAGTACACAAAATTATATAATAAACCAGATGTATTAATTTTAGCTGATATAATAAAATTGTTTAGAGATATTTGTTTAAAAACATATAATTTAGATCCTTCTTGGTATTACACAGCTCTTGGATTTTCTTGGAATGCTATTTTTAAGTAAACTAATATTTATTTTAATTAGTTACTCAATTATGAAATGATTTCATTTTTCGAAAAAGGCATTGGAGGTGGAATTTCACAATATTAAAAAATATATGTTAAAGCATATAGAAAATTATGATGAAAATAAAGAATCTGATTATTTAATGCATTTAGATGCGAATAATTATATGGTTGGGCAATGCCAGAATTTTTTCATGGATTTGTATGGGTTAGAAAATTTAGTATAGAATCAAGAGAAAATTACAGTATGTATAAAAATATTCATGTAACTTTTACGTGCACTCTTATATAATCTTCAGGTAAAATTAAAAATACATAGAGCAATACAAAGTTTAAATTTACCTTTGCACAAATGTTCCATGTGCCCTCCACCGGACACACGGCATAAGTCTAAACGGTAGTCAAACTAGTGCCATTCTCGTGCGAGCATGTCAGGCGTAACCGCAGCCACTGCTGTTGCTATGTAGCGTCGTCGCAGTTTGCACACAGTTGTTGTAAAGGGAGGCACATAGACGTAGTCTTTCACAAACCACCACAAGAAAAAATCACATACGCTGAGATCAGGTGACCTTGGCGGCCAGTGGTGCAGTGCGAGATCCGTAAGCCCCTTACGACCAATCCATTCTACAGGAAGCTCATTGTTGAGTAATTCCCTGACATGCAGGTAGTAGTGTGGCGGTGCTCCATGCTTTTGAAAAATGAACTTATCGGAATGTTTTCGTAATTGTGGAAACAGCCACATCTCCTACATATCCAGATATGACATTTCCGTAATGGTATTTTTTGCAGAAAATAGTGGACCATACACCTGCTCTCGGGAAACGGCGCAAAAGACAATGAATGGGCTTTGGAGAGTCTCTCTCATGCTCGATTATGGTGTCTGGCTGCTGTTTTCCCCATATTCGTACGTTGTGGCGATGCACTTTTCCACTTAAATGGAATATGGCATCATCACTAAACATCAAACATGAATAAAAGTTTTCATTGCAGTTTTCCATTTCCAGTATGCATTTACTAAATTCAAGACATCGATGTTTATCACCATCACGAAGGGCTTGTAGTACTTGAAACCTATGTGGTTTGAAAAACAATTGTCGCTGCAAAACACATCATACAGTCATATGGAAGATAGCCAGCTCTCGGCTGCCATAACGGGTGGGCTTATTTGGACTCCGTACAAAACTTTGCCGGATGCGCTCTACATCTTATTCAGGCACACGGGGGGACCTGTGGATTTCATCTTAGATAAACACCGGTCTCTTGAAACAACTCGTGCTACCGTTGGATGCTCTGCGCAGAATTAGGTGCGGTGCTATACTGTCGACGGAAATCACGCTGCACAGTTATAACTGGATCACACTTGTTTAAACAGAGAACGGAAAGCGCTTTTTGTTGTTGTGTTATCGCTAGCAACCAAGTGAACCAACGACGGCAAACATGCACCAAGGGAAACTTTACACTTCGATGTGTATTTTACCTTTTTCCGCGAGGCCGTACCATCATTCATATAAACGTTATAGCCTCGTGAAATCGGATGAATCTTTTAGTTATATGCTATATATAAAAAATGTATCGAACAAATAAAAAAAGTATATATTTTAGAAGTTGATTTAGAATATCCTAAAGAATTACGTAATAACCATAAAGATTTTCCATCAGCTCCAGCACTAAGAAAAAAATTAAAAACATATTTAGAAAATAAAGAAAATATGTTTTACATTATAGAAATTTGAAATTATGTTTAGAAAATGGTTTAATATAAAAAAATGTTGAATAATTTTAAAATCTACACAGTCAAATCGGTTTTAAAAATATATTGATTTTAATCTACAAATGTGAACAAAAGCAGCAATGATTTTGAAAAAGATTTTTATACATTAATAAATAATTCTGTTTATGGAAAAACAATGAAAAATATAAGAAAAATACAACATAAAGAATTAATAAATCGAAAATATTTGAAAAATTACTTTTTAAACCTAATTTAAATGTACCTACTATTTTTAGTAAACATTTAGTTGCAGTTATGTATAACACTACAATACAATTTGATAAACCATTTTATACTGGATTGTCAATATTAGAAATATCTAAAGAATTAATGTACAATATTCATTATAAAATTATGAAAACAAAATATAAAGAAAATATAGAATTGTCGTTAATATACACGAGGGTTATTCGGAAAGTAAAGTCCGAATCGCCGTAGCTAATCGAATGTCGCGCGAACATTGTAACGCGCATGCGCACTGACTCCCGGCATGCCTTTCTCGTCCAACGACGCCATTTGCATTGGTGTTGTTGCAGTGTGCTGTTTACAGTGTCAGTTCAAAATGTTTAAAACAATTTATCAGCCCACCGACTGTGAAATACGCTCAGTGATTCGGTTTTTGACAGCAAGGAGCGTTTCAGCAGCGGAAGTTCATCGACAGATAAGTCAAGTGTATGGCCCCAATGCGATGAGTGACAGCAAAGTGCGTAAGTGGGTGAGAGCTTTCAAGGACGGACGGGAAAATGTCCATGATGAACCTCGATCAGGCCAATGTGGGTAAAACAACTGCACAAAATTGTCTCCGAAAATGTGCAATTTCACAAATTGTGCGCAAGTTGGGTTCCCAGGCTGCTTACTGAGGAACACCAAATGAAAAGAATGTCTTGTGCTCTTGATATTTTTGACCGATATCATAAGGATGGTGATCAATTTTTAGAGAAGATGAAAGGTGAAAGAAGCAGTTACAGACTGGTCATCCTCACAGGTGGTGAACGCCTATGACTTAGGCATACAAAAGCTTGTAGAACGTTGTGAAAAATGGTTAAAAAATATGGAAACTATGTACAAAAATAGAGAAACATGTAAGAAATTTAATAAAAAATGTTTTATAAAAAAAAAAAAAGTTATGGTTTATGTTTTATAAGAAATAAGACCTTACTTTCCGAATAACCGTTGTAATATAAAAATAAATTATTTTTAATTGGATATGGAAAATTATAAATGAATTTGATGCTAGTGATTAGCCAAGAGATTTTATATATTGATGGTGTTTTGTAAAAAGGGCCTTGTCATTGTCAACATTTTTTGCAAAATTCAGTTACATACATCAATGTCGTCAGTAAATAGGCATGTATCGAACTTGGAAAGGGGTATAATCATATAACAAATGGCATTCAAGTTATTGGTGCATGAAAGGGTCTTACCAATTGTCGTGAGGAAATCAGTAAACTGTATAAAGAACCCTGTCACATTTTAACATAAGGTTCCAAAAGTCCATTTTCTCTTACTGTTAGTAAACGTTGTAAGACTGCCATGCTCGTCATGCATGTAAAACCACTGCGAGGCACATGTACTTTATATAGAATTAAGTGACGATAATTTAATAGTTTGAGTGTATCAACAAGGTGATGGTCGATAACAGTTTCTCGAAGGAAGTCGCAACATGCATTCTCCTATATACTCCTTCCTCTACGGGCTAGATGTGTGATTGTCATTTTGTTTATAACCGAGCTGAGTAACAGTTGGTGGAGTAAACTGAATTATATGTTATGTGTATATTGTTATACTTTGTTCATATTGTGTTCAAGCCGTACTTGTTAAGGTTGGAGGTATCTCATGGTGGTAGAGCACGTGGGGTTAATATATACAAGGAACTGTAGATTACTATATGGCTATATAATTAAACATCTGGATATTACATAAATTACTATAAATTCGAGGTTAGAACATTAAAAATAATTGTTTGAATGAGATAGCGTTAGGGGCGGTTTATTTCCTAAACAAGAAATCCTATGTAAAGATGGTTCAATATTATATGTGAGCAATATTAGACGTGTATGTTTCTCAAAGCAAGGCTCGATGGTGGTTAAGTATTCATTTCTTCCTGATTCGGTGAAATATGAAGTAATTGTAGGGAAGAAAACCACAGGAATACCAAGACTGCATTGCCAGGAACCTTCTCCTTCCAGCATTTATTCTGCCGGATTGCCCTAGGTCAATGGACAAGTACAGAGATTTGAAGGGGTTCTGTGGGGACCAGAAGGGGACCAGAAATATGCTAAATGGAATATGTAGAACTTCCTAATAAATCAAATGTTAGAGACAAATTAAATAAAACTGGTGAAGAAGAAAAGGCAGAGGGTGGAGTTGATTCCTTATATAATTAATAATTAATTTCTAGTGCCTCATTGGCACTAGGAATTAATTGATTCACTACATGTTTTACATTACACTATTATCGTAATTACTGTGCTAGAATAATAAAATAGGTCATTTGTTAGTCACAAGTGGCACAATAAGTTTCAATTATGATAACTGACAAACTGTGTATTCATTTACTTGAATTGAATGATTAATCTAAAACTGTAAAAAAAACTTTGTCAACCATTTATTTGGGTCAATCAACATTTTAACAGTAAAAAAAGGCCTTATCAACAAACGTTTGAATATTTCTGTACTTTAAACCGGTAATGCCATTGTTACGCTTTTCATGGCTACACAGTATGTCTCTCAATATAATATGAATTGTTAGTGTAATAATTACTTACAACATAATGCATAGTGAAGTTTTCATTACATTTTTAATGTCTACTGACAAACCAAGGTAATGTTAATAAGACCATTTTTACAAAACACCGTAGGTGTGTGTGTATATATATATGTATTCATATATGTATTACGTATTATCTGTATGTAAGTAGAGGGATTATGGAGACTATTGCACATTGGGACGTGGGACCGGAGCATCGGAGCTGTTCGTGCTCTGTTATTCCGGTGGGTGGACAACCATATTGTATCCAGGTGACCTTCACCTTACACGTTTGACACCTGTAACCTCAAATCCAAAAAAAAAAAAAAAAAAAAAAAAAAATCAAATCAAATACTAAAAATTATTTAAAATTTAATAAAAAAATTCTTAAATTTCTTGAAGTCCCCAACACTCGTCTTCACCCATAATCATTCCGACCATATTGGTATGTGCCGTGTCCACCATCTTGGTAGGCGTCACAGCCACCGTCCGACATCGTGGTAAGTGCAGCCATGCACCATTTTCATAATTTGTGTTAAATTGAATATCTGTGCATACAAAGACTTTATATTTACTGTTTTATACACATTTATTTTTACTGAACATCAAAAATATAAATAATTATAAACGTGCTAAAGAGGTATTGAGAAGAATATATGTACATTTTCCTTATCCAAATAAAAATGTATTCCTCATCACTGCAAAACATCAGCCAAAAAAAGATATGTACAGTACATAAAATAAATGATTGCCAATTACAAGTGCTAGAAATTCATACTGTGTCAGTTTCATTCGCACAGATATCAGCAAGTGTAAAGTCAACTTTTTAAACTTGGTAATTTTTTTGTATTACAGTAACACATTAGACAGTAATCAGTTGCATGCTGCAGGTAGACAAAGTGAACATTACACATTAATAATTCAGTCAATCTAAACATCTGACTGTGGAAGATTTGCTCGTAAATGAAGATACAGACTTTGTTGCTTTATCAACTCCTAAACTATTGCGTAATTTGCTCCAAACTAGTCCAAATGTAGAGAAGTATCTCTCAATTGAAGCAGAAGAATCTGGTACTGAGTGCAAGCAGAAGAAAAAGTGACAAAACCCAAAGGGATACTTTCGTTATTTTTTGCTATGATCTGCCACCATTTTTGCAAGGGAAACTCTTGTACAACATTTGCATGCATCTTAGAAGCAGGATAATAATCAGGATCACTTATCTTGAAGGCCATGATGCCAGGCAGGAATTCAGGATGTTGTTCAGCTAACCACATTTCTGCGGAGTGTTTTTGTTCTTCACTCAAATGTTGCCCTCTAAATTTTGGATCCATAATGTTTGCGAGGATATGTAGTGGTTGGATTGCCTGTTAAAATTTTTCTTGAAGGGGTGATGGTAAGCCTCCAAGGTTGAGCCATATTTCAATTGCATCTAAAACATATGGTCTTTCTTTTTGAAGCTAATCCAGTCCATTTGCAACTTCATGTAACTGTTTCTCAAGATACACTTCTTCGGAGTACATTCCCAGGTTGTTTAAGATCTTTGCAACATTTCGTTGAAAATCTTGGGCATGTTCAAGGGTGATTTCCCTGTACCTGTGATAATTTGTCTCAAATTATTTTACACAGTCAGGGCGAGAGTTCCATCGTGTTTCATGTGGCTAGTATGGCATCACACAATCTTTCTCCAGAAGCCACCCTTGTGCTTGATGAACATTTCGAAAATAATTGTGCATTTGTTTTAGGAGATACATCTTTCTCAACTAAATTCAAAAGATGTGCTGAATGGCCATAGGTGATTAGATTTGCGTGTTCTTCTTTGGAAATTTCTCACATTTCGCCCATTTTATTCTCATCAGTAACTACTGCAAAGATGCAGCTGTGTAAGTTTTCTTGGCATTCTTTCATAGCTGCCTATATTATTGCTGCACGCTGTTCAAACGTTTTTTTCTGTGACCCTGCATCACAGTTTTTAAGAATGTAATTGTCTGCCCCTGTATGGATAGTGGCGGCTTGAATTGGGTCATTCTTAATGCTTGACCATCCATCCAATATAACTGTAAAACTGCAATTTTGTCCTGTATTTGTTGAGTAGCATCATCCAAAACCTTCCCAACGATATCTTTTGCTGATGGTGCTTTGTATCCAGGTCTTAATATCTGGATCATCTCCTTAATGTTATCAATTTCAGCAACATTAAATAAGCATTCGCAGTATAGAAAAACGTTGACACTGCCTTCACAAGGTTTCTTTTATGATATTCAGCTATCTTAAGCACATAATCACTGATTATATGTTGCTTTCTGTTGGTGGATGAGAAGTATTAGGTACTGGACTTGGATAGGCTGATGCACAAACGTTTGTGGAAGAGGATCTACTCAATTCGGTGAAGGAAGGCTGTGCTGCTGCTAGCAGTTGATGTTCCAGATTTTCTTCATTTTCACTCTCCTGTACCTTTCTAGCTAAACATTTTTAAATGCGATTTCTTATCCTTTATATCTTGCAACTTAAGAGTCAATTCACAATGTTTATATCTACATTTTTAAACACCATCAATTTTTGTTACTTCTCTCCGCTCATTTGCCAACATAGTCCACTCTCATACGCTTTTGGCATTTATCATTTGACGTGTTCCTGGAATCTCAGATATCTTAAAACATCTTTTAATATGCTTTTCAAAATGTTGTTTTTCATACGCACGCCATACATGATACATTGATTGCAAACACAATATGAGTTTTAATTTACTTAATGGAGTGTAAACATTTTCAGTTACAAGGTAACACCCCTACACTTCCCATTCAGGCTACGATAATTCCTTGTAATAAACTGAATTACCCATTATATAGCAACACTAAAACTTTCAATACCTGTATCAACTCTTTTGACACGTCAGTAGAAAACAGTTAGTAGGTACATAGGTGCTACTTTAATGTCTATCTAGTCAGATAGCTCATGGCTAAAAACTACAGAGGGAAATTCCCTGCATATCTACTGCCTAACCAATCAGCTTCATTTGTGTAACTGGAAAGGGGAACTCCTTATATATACTACTCCTCAGTCAGTCTGATTCTTTATCCGGTAGAATCCCTATCAGCAATATAGGAGGAGGAATCCCCTTCTGCTAGCTGCTCAGTATGTAAAAACTCACTTATTTCCTGTTTATAGTGAGTCAAACTATTTATTGTGAATAAAATTAAATTTAATCAACGTGTCTAAATTTTTACATAGTTGCAAAAGTTTAATAATGAAAACAAAAACATTTGGTGCATTAAGTGGGGGTTTTCAAGTGTGCCGACCAAAAAAAACCAGGTGGTTTTTTTTCGGGTGGGCCCACTTTGGCGAAACTTAGCAAACATAATTGTAAGTAATTTTTTGTCAATTTTATTAGGAACAAGATTATTTAACATTTTTTGTATGATAATTCTTTGTTCTTTCAGCAAAATCATAGATCTTTTCGTTTTTAGTATAATCATTCAGTTCACTTAATAGTAACATTTTGATTGTGGTAATTTTATTGCCAGAATTTTCTTCACCTTGAGTAACTAATAATATATAAGTACATTTTATTACGTCAGTCATCTATATATGTTCTTTTGGTATATTATTATNCCTTGAGTAACTAATAATATATAAGTACATTTTATTACGTCAGTCATCTATATATGTTCTTTTGGTATATTATTATATTGTTTTATTCCTTCACGAATTCTTTCAGGGGTATTTGAAAGTGATCTAGGTTTTTTTATATTTCCAAATCCTTGAAATTGATATTTATAACCGGCTGATGATTTAGGATTTTTAATATAGTTTGGTAGTTAGATTTGTGCTATCTAATTGCATTAGTATTTTTTTTATGTCTGCATAATTATTAAAATCTTCATCATTATCACAATTGGATCTTAACATTTATTANGCATTAGTATTTTTTTTATGTCTGCATAATTATTAAAATCTTCATCATTATCACAATTGGATCTTAACATTTATTATCTGTGTCTCTTCGAATAAGTATTTTTAAAATTCAGTCAATTCCTTTATATTTTTTATAATAATATCATATTCATTAAATTAAATTTCAATATCACCAATTTTATTTTGACTTGCATCACCTATTATCCAAATATATTATCATTTCTATTAATCAACAGAAGTTAAATATGCAGCGACCACCATATTTTACTTCGAGTGAATCATAGATGTTGTTAGATCTCATAAACTGAACACCTTTGTACTTCTCGTCGAAAAAAATGATAACACAAAAGTTGCTACAAATAGATAATATTTCTTCAACTTAGATAAAATAACAGTTTGCAATTGCCCGAAAGTATATTATGTTATGTCATCTGCATACTGTNATATTTCTTCAACTTAGATAAAATAACAGTTTGCAATTGCCCGAAAGTATATTATGTTATGTCATCTGCATACTGTGTCTATGAGTGATGCTGAAAACATTGCAGAAAACATACAGATATTATGAAATAGCTCCGGGTTTCAAATAGTGTGTAAACATTAAAACAGCAGTTATGAAACATTTCATATGCTGGGAATACTAACAACTTATGCCACTCAAAAACCTATATGAAGTTGTATTTGTGCATAACTATTTTAGTTTTCAGGAAAAATACGGATACTTTTCAACCAAGAAAAATTACAAATCTGTTTNATATTTCTTCAACTTAGATAAAATAACAGTTTGCAATTGCCCGAAAGTATATTATGTTATGTCATCTGCATACTGTATCTATGAGTGATGCTGAAAACATTGCAGAAAACATACAGATATTATGAAATAGCTCCGGGTTTCAAATAGTGTGTAAACATTAAAACAGCAGTTATGAAACATTTCATATGCTGGGAATACTAACAACTTATGCCACTCAAAAACCTATATGAAGTTTTATTTGTGCATAACTATTTTAGTTTTCAGGAAAAATACGGATACTTTTCAACCAAGAAAAATTACAAATCTGTTTNTTATTTGTGCATAACTATTTTAGTTTTCAGGAAAAATACGGATACTTTTCAACCAAGAAAAATTACAAATCTGTTTTTATTGTAAGAGTTTGATAATTGAGACTGTGTAGTACAGGCGCTTCCTTCAGTGATTGTAATCGAGCTTTGTTTAAGTAGCACAAATACTCTTGTGTATTTAGTAGCACATCATAAACCACTTATGTCAACCTACCAGCACGCATTCACGAGCGAAAACTTAACTGCATAGTTGTCATATTTATTTTTACCAGAACTTAGCTAACCGCCAGTTTCCTAAAAGCAAAATTTGTCAACAAAGAGTACACTGCAGACCACAGATTAAAAGTTATACATATATATATATATATATGTATATATATATATGTATATATATTAGGAAACCAATAATTCAAACGAGTAGAGCGAAACCGGCGCTTTAAGCTGTTTTTTTTTCATAACTTTGTGTTTAAATATGTTTGTATTTAATTTTGATTATTTGTTCTGCAGATATCTCAAATTCTGCAGATAATACAATTAGTTTTACTGATTTTATCCCCTAAATTATACAATAAACAAGAAAGAGGCAGAAATGAAAGCATTTTCCAGTGAACTAACTTATAACAGACATGGAAACTAAATCCTTGAAATTGTACGACAATCCGTTTTTNGAAAGCATTTTCCAGTGAACTAACTTATAACAGACATGGAAACTAAATCCTTGAAATTGTACGACAATCCGTTTTTGTAGTTTCCATATAGACATAACATTAACACAAATGTTATTATCATATGCTGGTAAGTAAGTAACTATCAGTGAATTTCAATAAAAACTATACGATTCTGAGAACTGAAATCATAAAACACTTCTTAGCAACTGTAACTGTTTGATATAGTATATAATTACGTCGTAAATTTATTACTAAAGAATCAATTGGTGAGTTTAAATCTTTGTGATTGCTTATAAAAGCATTTTTTTTGCTCCAGTGCCAATTTTGGTGAGCACAATAAACGAAACATAAAGTTTGTGCGTGGAGAGATAAGATANGAAAGCATTTTCCAGTGAACTAACTTATAACAGACATGGAAACTAAATCCTTGAAATTGTACGACAATCCGTTTTTTGTAGTTTCCATATAGACATAACATTAACACAAATGTTATTATCATATGCTGGTAAGTAAGTAACTATCAGTGAATTTCAATAAAAACTATACGATTCTGAGAACTGAAATCATAAAACAGTTCTTAGCAACTGTAACTGTTTGATATAGTATATAATTACGTCGTAAATTTATTACTAAAGAATCAATTGGTGAGTTTAAATCTTTGTGATTGCTTATAAAAGCATTTTTTTTTGCTCCAGTGCCAATTTTGGTGAGCACAATAAACGAAACATAAAGTTTGTGCGTGGAGAGATAAGATANTTTTTTTTTGCTCCAGTGCCAATTTTGGTGAGCACAATAAACGAAACATAAAGTTTGTGCGTGGAGAGATAAGATAAGGACGAACGCAAGAGCCAGGAAATTATGCTGTGGTGCAATTGCCAAACTTAATTTCTTCTGCCAAAGAACTCTATTCTGGTCTGAAATCCACCACAATGAATTAAGGAGGCCTCGACTTTTTCATGACGTCGATGTTTTTACATGACTGAAACTCCACTTTTTTAATATTCGTGAGGTTTTGGAAAATTCAGGACGTTTCGTAAAATTGTCGGCAATACTGTATACTACTTACCGTTTTACATGTTTTATTGTACTCCTCACATAGTCAAATATTAAAATCCGCTCACTACACAATCAATTTAAAAGACAGGAAATTCTTTTAAAGTGATTTTAAAAACCTTAATGTAAATAAATTATTTAAAGATACGCAAAATTAAAAATAACAATAAATTCGCAAAAATTGATAAAATATAAAATTTTGAGAAAATTATATTTATAAATAAAATGTTTGTGAACGTGCGCAGCTACTCTTACTACTCCTAGCATATAAAACAAGTGACAGAGCTCTATAATGTTGTCAACAACAGTGTTACCAGCAGCCTGGTCGCAACCGACAACGAGATCAGGAAAAATGGGTCTCTTTATTTTCTACCCCGTTTTCAGTCGCTACTGCCCCACCCCCAGCTGCGGAGTCATTGGCTTGTTCCCAGTGGATGTTTCCTCGACAAGACCAGATGAAAGTAATTGATAGCGCAATTTTGAGAGTGNGTCATTGGCTTGTTCCCAGTGGATGTTTCCTCGACAAGACCAGATGAAAGTAATTGATAGCGCAATTTTGAGAGTGTGAATGTGGGGCTGGGATCACCCTGCAGAGCACCATAACTATTGTCTCACGGAACAATGGCTGTAGTTGTTTTCATGACCGTAGACGTTGTACATTTTCCAATTTTCATTGAGTTTCAACATTGTTTTCCTGATAAATGATAAAATAATCCGAAAACTGGATAAAGTTAAAAAAAATCATAATACTGATAACATATAACTCAATAGAAACACAAAAAACATTAAGGTTTTTACTATTTCTGAATTAATTCTTATTTAGCAGTTGAATTATGTTTAAAGCATAAATATCGCATAAAGTTTATTAATTGTAATGTGTCACCTCGTTACGGTATAGTTCGACAAATAAAGTTATGGAAGCATTATCTACACTTATCCATTCTCAATTTCGCGCCATAAGTACTAGAAACAAACAGTTAAACTAATAAACGACAGTGACGTTGCTACTTCTCAGAAGCCAAGATTTTGCAGGCAGCGGCCGTGAAAGCCTGCGAATTGTATTAGTTTAGCTAATACATCAATTATTTTTATGTGAATATTTAATAATTGTAAATTTTCTATGTCTCAAAAATTCGAAATTTTTTCTACATTTTGAGTAAAAATTATAATTTTTTTTTTTAAATTGAAACTTTTAATTTGGGTAGGCCACGTACATGTAGGCTCTACTGTCCAATTGGAAAATGTTTATTTAATTATTATGAGGGCAGGATTTTAAATTGCGTTTTGGACAATTACGGCTAGCAGTAAAGGCAAGCATGAAGTGATGTTTTTTAGTTCGATGATTTAATGAAATTTAAGTAGCGCATTGTCCATTTTTTGTTTTAAGCTTGAAAAACCAGGCCAGAAGTATGGTTCTGGAGTAGGAAATTTTAATCTAGTTATTAAGTATTAAAAATCAGCCCATAGAAGCATAGAATAAACGCATCGGCCAAAAGCACAGGATAAAGAGCAAATATAGTTTTTTAGTGTCGTTAATTAGCACGGTATTATGGCTCTAAACGTAAATTTAAGGGAAGCGTGCTAAGACTTTAGTAACATTCGCAGGACCGTGTCCATTTTGGAAAGACTTCAAGGCACGGAGTGCTAGGAAGAAGAGGACTGCGATCTCTGAAATCCCACTGTATTTCTGTCACTTAACCAGAACTTTCCTAACAATTCTAAAGGTAATTCTTAATTACAATTAATGAAGATGCATTAGAAAAATGATCATATGCCCACTGTAGCTTGAGTGTTCGCTTTCATTACTCCCTATGCTGAATTGCCGAGGTGACTTAATTTTTTTTTTTTACCTCTTACTAAGAAACTATGTAACAGCATCAAATATATTTTTCAAAGACGGCAAGTTGAAAANTTACCTCTTACTAAGAAACTATGTAACAGCATCAAATATATTTTTCAAAGACGGCAAGTTGAAAAATAATGCCGTGTTAACTGTCGTTGCTGTCTGTAGTAGCACTTAAATAATGTAAAGGATTTAACGGAATTATGAACACGATAAAACATTAGGAGTTTATTTATNATCTGTAGTAGCACTTAAATAATGTAAAGGATTTAACGGAATTATGAACACGATAAAACATTAGGAGTTTATTTATAAAACTAAATTGAAAACATATATGTTTCATTTGTGACTTTAATTTTGCTTGTACATTTTTATCAAGGATTAAAATGAGTAAATCTAAAAACTTTATTTTATTATTTTCTGTATAATTTGTAAAAGATAAGTTTATAGTAATTACATAGTAATTAGTCTTTCACAAGGTAAGTAGCTGAAGCAGTGTTTTTTACTATATATCTTACGTTTAGCAACAAATTTTCGTTTTAATCATTCTATTCTGCTAATATTAAATGTTGACTCACTTTTATGACGAGACTATCTTTATTTCAACAACTCCCGTCTTTTCAGTTTTAAAATAATGATTAGGCCTTTATCTGGCACAAGTGAAGTTAATAAATAACAGCATTGCCTGATGAACGGTAGAATATCGTCGTGTTCCAATCAAAACCTTACAAAATGCAAAATGCACACTACAAACAAATGTAAACGAACTGGTATAAGGCCTCGTTGAGAGACGTATTTGTTTACAAAGAGGAACAAATTCATTCATTTATATTAACTCGATCATTATATTATAATTTTTTTAGTTGTAAAACCATTGCACAAAGGATTAAATATGCAATTTCGATGCTGTGATTATCGTTGAGCAAAACTCATGCTTACTGCTAGTTTGACATAATTATAACAATTGAAATTTTTTACTGGCAATGTATATGCAAGTTAAAATAAATGTTTTATCGAAAGCATTGCTTTAAATTTAAATATATACCCATAAGCGTTTGAATAAGTTCCAGAAAGCATCTTGATGTCATCCCACGTTTTATAGGCTCTGCTGCTATATTGGTTACAAACTTTGTAAAATGGAGCTTNGAAAGCATCTTGATGTCATCCCACGTTTTATAGGCTCTGCTGCTATATTGGTTACAAACTTTGTAAAATGGAGCTTAATTGAAACGTGTTTTGCAAACGACACACAAAATCAGGAAACACCATGTAACCGCCAATTGTTGAATGAANAAGCTTAATTGAAACGTGTTTTGCAAACGACACACAAAATCAGGAAACACCATGTAACCGCCAATTGTTGAATGAATTTATTTCCCAAATACCGTCATATAAAAACATTGCTGATGATTACGATGCCGAATTCACATATCTTCGAGGTGCACGACACGACGAAAACGACAGTTACTACACGACAAAAAAGTTTTGAACGTGACTGCTTGAATTTACAACACTACAGTAAACACGAAGTTTAGTACTTTTCGGCGTAGTTTACAAGGCGAATTACTGAATAAACTAGTTTAAAAGGGAACAGCCGATCAAATAAAAGAAGCTTCTGACGTCAGTACGACCAGCAGTTTTGAAATATATTTTTTTTTGTATCGTGTGGCACTAGAAACAAGGCGCTCAACGTTACAAAACTGAACATTTTGACGAACTTTCCTTATGATAGGAAATTTTCATTTCACTAGGGAAAATGTATTTGTATATTACTGTATTAAATGCATAAAATTGCTATTTATACTTTGTCGTGCTCTAGCGTAATATCCGCACTCTTTATCGGTATCAAGTTTTCCTAAATGCATGGAAAGCTGAAACACGCATTGTTTCTAGGAGACAACCTGAAACGAGGGGTTCCCAGACTTGTAGGCGCGACTGGGAAGTGACAAGGGGGAAGGGAGTCAGAAAGTGGTGTTGTAAGGGAAATTTGAAAACTAGCTGCCTCTCCTGCCTTGCACCGTACCACCACTCTCTTCTCCGAGACCGATATTTGCCCCTGCAAACACACGTTATTTGAATACAACATGTGCTGTATATTTTTACCTGTCAAACGTGCATGGATGCAAACACGGACTTTTGTGTTCGTCTCGGTGAGAGCCACACTGCTAAATAATTTTCTATGTAAACATTGTAATACCCTGACAATTACGAGCAAATAACAATTTAAACATACGAAAACACTCAAAAGCGCAAGCTCTCAGTTGCTTTACCCTACTTTCCTTTTTACAACAAAGTTCACATCTTCGAAGAGCACTAAGTGGTTTTTGTTTGAAACAGATGTAACGAAAAGTAATCGAAATATATCGAAAATCATTTAAAAAGGAAAACCTTATAGTTGCTCTCGACTATTATCGCACTGGGCAGTAGCCTTAGGAGCGAACACTAGTTAAATATTTCTGGCGGTTAGCGATTGAATTTCTATTGGTTTTGTTAACCCGTTTTCGTTGTCTACGCCAAATTTTGGACAAAATTTTCAATTTAAATTGAGATATTCATCTATTAATTTTGCTTTGTCAACATCTGTTGCTTTGGAAAATGTAGATGGATCGCGAACAAAAAACTTCTTACAGAGTTTCTTTCAGAAGTAGAGCCAAATCCTTGCTTTGGATGATCAGGATTAGTGTGCGTTAATTTAGTCTACTCTTGTAAGACAGTTTCTTTTTACTACCGGACTTAAAATAATTTTTGTTACCACGCATTTTTTGTTTTGAGCCTACCAGTTAAAAACATTCAAAATAGTGCACTCAGACAAGTAATAATCCATAAAAAAGTTAGTACTTACTTACTCTGTATGGAATTGCTTAGATGAATTCAAAAAATCAGATGTAAATAAATAGGATTGATACGCCAATATTTAAGGATTAAGAATTTTCTACGGCGCTTAAGGGTGTTGCCCACGAAAAATATGTTTTTTATTTGCACCTCATAGTGTTCAGCTTGTAGACATCATGTGTAACTACTTTTAGCACAGATAACCTGTTTTAGATAGCATAGTTTTCGCAAAATGCCATTTCAATTTAAAATTTTGCTGTTTTTGTAATGTACAAATATAATAAACCCAACTATCTGCAGAAAATTTAACAACGGCAACTGTAAGGTCTTGTCTAAATTCATTTTAAGGCATGCTTAGCAAAAATTGTTTTACAAAAATCAGGGACAGTCACAAATAAAAATTATGCAAAATCTTTTTTTGAAAAACTTTTTGAAGTTACAAAAAATATTTTGTTGTGCGATTTTATAGGTGTCCTGAAGTATCTATTGGCATTTTGTTTCAGTGCTAATTATCTCATTTATGTACGTAAGTTAGTTTTCATTATTTGTACATTTAAAAACAGTTCAATTGTGATATTTACATGTATTCACGTGTAAACAATTGGCTTAATTTTTTTTTTGCTAGGCAAGAGTAACCACTAGTAATGTCTAAAAGTTGAACAGTATGTGGTAAAAATATAACATGACACTTTTTTTTTCGTGGCCAACGCCCTTAACAGCGAAGTCTTGAGCAACGGTGAGATTGATGTGAGGTGAAGTTGGAGCAGGGGCTGAATGTAAGTGTGGGAGAAATAGGAGTGCCGTGAGAAAATCCGCCGGCCAACGGCAGCGTCCGCCTCGATTCCCACATGCGAAAGTCCGGGCGATATCCTGTTAATTCCATCACATGAGCGCAAAGAATATCTTTTTAGGTTAACCGCGGACAGCCGTGACCATATTACTATCCCAGCACAGCACGCGGCGTGACTCAAACTGGACACCGAGTTTGTAAACACGTCGTTCGGAATCCACTTTGAGNA
The DNA here is from genome assembly GCA_002778355.1 of Clitarchus hookeri. Classification (NCBI taxonomy): domain Eukaryota; kingdom Metazoa; phylum Arthropoda; class Insecta; order Phasmatodea; family Phasmatidae; genus Clitarchus; species Clitarchus hookeri. The sequence goes on along the minus strand of NQII01000152.1, from coordinate 1,029,187 downwards.
GTCCGGGCGATATCCTGTTAATTCCATCACATGAGCGCAAAGAATATCTTTTTAGGTTAACCGCGGACAGCCGTGATCATATTACTATCCCAGCACAGCACGCGGCGTGACTCAAACTGGACACCGAGTTTGTAAACACGTCGTTCGGAATCCACTTTGACTAAACGTTTTGCGTGTATTTGGTTTTTTTTGTAACAGTGCAGTGTAACTCCTAATACAATACAAAATGCTTGAGANGTAAACGTTTTGCGTGTATTTGGTTTTTTTTGTAACAGTGCAGTGTAACTCCTAATACAATACAAAATGCTTGAGACAGTCGCGTATCTCCACTTGTGGAGACCCGAGTTATACTTTATGATATTGAACGCCAAGTACAAAATCCGAGATGATTCGTTATGGAAAATGACGTAGAAAACAAACTGTGATCTATGTATGACCTGAAGTGATTATTAAGGGAGAGATAAGCATATAAAATTTGGGAATTTAAATTTGTAATTTGCTAAATGTAAGAAACCAAGTGAGATGAAACAACGATACATGTCTTCTGAGAATATTTGGTGGGTAATAACACCACTCGTAATCAGGAAGTTAAGGGGTGCCATGTTATTATCCAACAAACTTGTGTTACCAGAGCGTGTTTGTAGATTGTTATATCGCAGTAAACCATGTGTATGTTAAATGAACACAAAACGTCTCCTTGGCGTGACAGTCTCAGGCGAACTGTTCTCGACAAAACACGCAACCTTTGAAGCTCGCAGTAGGATGCTGGCCAGGTATGCAACCTGTCTTGCCAGGCTGTTCGTTCCTAATGACGGGCGATGTAATCACTGGCCAAAGATTCACAGATGCCAGATATCAAATCTGGTCAACACCGGCAAAGTTTCTGTCATTTAAAGAATTAATTAATTTTAATTCCCAATTTTCAACGGCGTGTCTCTCCATTAATAATCACGCCAGGTCGTAGGTCGTAGCCTATTATGTTTCCTATCTCACTTTTCATAACGAATCATCTCACAANTTAATAATCACGCCAGGTCGTAGGTCGTAGCCTATTATGTTTCCTATCTCACTTTTCATAACGAATCATCTCACAAAGTATGTATCTGGAGTTCAAGATCCTCCTGTACGTTATTGATGTTATGCTTCCGAGCATACAAAGATTGAAACAGTGCTTAGAGGCGAATAGGGAATCGACATACGGACCTAATGCACTAAACACCGTGATACTAAACACCACCGACGAACTCCGGCAGGTTTTTTCTGACGAAAATGTATGTAGGACTTTTTCTTAAAGAGATTATTATGGAAGCTATGCGCTCCCCCTTCCCCTCCGCCACCCAATAATGGAGTATTGAAATTATATTCATTACAAATATCAGGAAATACTTGAGATTAAGCAACAAATCGGTGAATAGTATCTTGTAGAACGGAGATCTTACATGCCTGTGAAAATCCGGTTAGTAATATCAACCCCCTTCAATAGTAAAAAAGGGGTGCTGATTCATAATAAAATACAGGGTNAATACAGGGAGGCAACCTCTATTTTACTGATGAATGGAGATGATATTACCAACAGTATTTTCACAGGTGTGTATGATCTCCGTTATACAAAACACTATTCTCACAGATTTGTTGCGTAATCTTAAGTTGTTTCTAATGTTTTGTAACGAAAATAATTTCAAAATTCGATTTTTGAGGGCCCATAGCTACTTTAATAACCAATTTAAGGAAAAGTGATGCATACATTTTTGTACTATATTTTTGCCAGGAATAACCTGCCGGAGTTTGTCGATGATATTTGGTAACACGTTGTATATAACCTTTTTATTTTTTCATGAATTCTGGCGAAACTTGGAAAAGTTGACACTGCGACATTGTGGACGGTGAGTACGATGGCAACAGCTATTATTACGTGCGTATTCGACAAGTAGTTCTCGTCCTATTTTTGATCGTACCTTTGCGCAATCGCAGCACATTAAGACAACCGCATCTACTGCTTCGAAAGAAGAACATTCTTTGTGATAATACGGGGCAGCATCCGTATTAATTTTGTTAAATGTTTCCACCGCCGGGATTATATAGATTGCTCACGGATCAAGATGAGAGTATGGGACGATAACACACACTGTTTTTACAGAATACCGCGCCTGTTATTTTTAATGCGCTTGCTTTTCCAGAGAACTTCCTTTAAGAGCGATCAAATTACAGATGGTGCAAAATGCAAAACTTTTCTTGATTTGCGTATTTTACGTAGTTTTGTGATTTTTTTTGAGAGGTTGATGTCGAAAGTGATGAGTTTACAGCGAACAACGTTAAATATCCGCCTATTTTACAGAAATTCTTCATTTCCGTGTCATAATTTCAATTTCAGAAAAATTGCAGCAAATTATATGTTATAGAAAATGTGCATTTTAAAAGTTGTTTAAGATGTTTATATCTGATTCTCACTGTGTGTTATTTACTGGTTGAAAAACTGCAGACACGTTTTAATAAGATAGAAGTATGTTCCTGACTTGTTACACGCGGAAAGTAACACATTTTGAAAATTAAGCACAAAAATATAGAACAACTTGTAAAATGTAAATTATTTATAATCAAAAATTGTCAGTAATTACTGTGGAACGGAAATTATGATACGAAAACGAAGAATT
>NQII01000152.1:1005872-1026411 GCA_002778355.1 Clitarchus hookeri | reverse complement strand
ACCTGCTCAGCAGCACCGTGTCCCCGGCCGCCGCCGTCGCTGTCAAGATGTCCGTCAGCGAGGAGGCGGACGAGCAGCCCCCCGTTGCCGACCGCCGCCAGCACAACGGCGGCATCATGGGCTCCTTCCACCGCCACCTCTCCTTCGGCAGGCTCTCCTTCAACGGCAAGAGCGAGTCGGGCTCGCCTCTCTTCAGGTCAGTCCGCCCTCGCCACTCTGAGCCACCCACGTCCTGCGTTCATCACCACACCCAGTGCGAAAATACCACTTCCCCAAGAGTTGTGCATTTTTACGACGGTTAATCAAGTGCCGGACAGTTGCGAATAATAAATTTCCCCCGTGATACAACTGACCCACCCAAAAAATATTCTTATAGTCTGTTCTGTTTCTTCTCTGGTTGCTGCAGGATTATCCCCCTCCCCCCTCCAAATTGATTTTTTTTTTCGGTGGCGAAACGTCTCTCATACTGGGGGATACCTTTAGGCGCCCCTCTTAAGATAATGTTGCTTCTACATAAATTTCATTTTGGTAATATCAATACCTAAATTACTCTACATGCTGCATGAAAGATTGAGCAAAACAAGGAGCGTAGATGTATTTAAGTAGCAGAAATATATAATAACAATTCATTAGAGAAAATTATATCAACACATCTCGGTGAACATAAACAGTTTATTGTGGGGCCCTTTGCTAAGTTAGGGGAGGGGCAGTGCTGCCACTAGTTACGCCACTGCTAACTCTCAAACACTTGGCAATCAGCGAGNCTGTACCAGCGAGTTCCAAATGCTTCAGCTTGCGCTGGGGAATGTTTCTTGAGCACGCCACCCAGAACGAAAATACCATTTTTTCCCCCGGAGATTTAAATTTTCCCGGCGATTAATCAAGTAATAGACATTTGCCACGAACAAATTTCTCCAATAGAAAAACTGACCTGCGAAAAAAAAAAAAGTTCAAGAGTAGGTTCTGTTTCTTCTGTGGCTAATGCAGAAATTATCTCGTCCCTCACCCTCACATTTTATTTTATATCATAGGATTATGCATGTTTTGTTTACTATTTTTAAGAATTATTTATTATTATCCCAGAGACTTCTAGGGCATGTCATAAATGCGGGTAAATGACAAAGTTTTTGACTGGTTACAAAATTATTCCTGATTTTTAATGCCTTCGTTTATTGATTAGGGATGTGACTACAGGGCAGGTTTAAATATCCAGTTAGCCATAATAAACTTTTATCTTGTTATTGGCTTCTACCTGTATCAAAAAGTTATTCCATATTTCACTTATCTTCGTTTGTCTTCTCGCAAACAGCTATGATGTGAGAAAGAAAATTTACTCTATAAAACTTTCATATTTTAAACAGAAAATTATAATCAAATTATAAATATCGTTACGATTAAGAGAACTCAGTAATTGGCTGCACGAACTTAAGGTACTTGCAGTAGCATTTGATTTGATGCTGTTCCTGATTTACGATGAATATTAAAAAAAATGATTTTACAATATACTTAATTAATATAAAAATCTGGAATAACAAGTACTGTACGCTTAATACTGGGTACTGTTATGTAGTAACGTCGTTTCTGGCAAAAACTATTAATTATAAATTTCATCATTTTTCGCCATTGAAATTCTACATATCTTCCTGATGTAAAAAATAAAATTGACGTGTTTTAAGCGATTTGAAATTCGAAATAATTACTAAAATATTACTTGTAATCTAGATATTGCAATTAAAAACTTGCGTATTTAAATAAAACGGCCAGTTATAACATCAGAAAGAACAGCTACGTGCGCAGAAAAATTGTGTTGCTCAATGTAAAAAGCTTAAGATGTAAAAGCTTATGAAAATCGTAATAATTATTTGTCTTAACTGTGATGTAATAGCCAAACGAGATTCCGTGGAAGATCAGCGGAGATATAATTCTGTTTTCGATCTTGGGACATAAAAGCAACTGAGACATCTGAGAAAACTAATCAGTTATACTTCATGAACGTCCGACGACAGTTTGTTTACCTTCAAAACTCAGTCAATACAATAGTTTTATATAGTGATGCCTATTGAATGAACAAAATGTTGTGGTATTCGTAATTTTGTGCGACATACTCACATTTCTAGGCTGAATATGAGATTGAACGCGAATGTTATATCGTAATTTACTTCTTTGTTGTTTTACCGTGCATTACTATTTTGGTTATATATTGTAGTCAACTTAGACAATGAGGACTGGCATACAAATCTAGAGTAATTTCAATTACATCGATGTCATTAAACTTCGAAGAGAATGTGATATTTTAGCCGAAAATATTTTATCGCTGTGGAATATGTCGTCTTATTCGTGCGATTAATTTTACCAAATGTGTCATCTGCAGCATATATTCTCTGTTTTCAGCTCCAGACACCGCCTGTCATTTCTGAACGACATCTTGGTCCTTCTATTCGCCTTTCGCTTTGACTTCGCTGTCATCCGTTATAATCTGGAACTTATTTAATGTGCGTTCCTTTTTCATCACCAGACCTTCATGGAAAGAATACCTGCAAGGAGGGATTCCTAAGTTTCTGCTTTCATTTGTCACAGTTACAATTTTTACTCGCGTGTCCAAGCCCGACTTGATTTGCTTAGCAAGAATTTTGTGCCTGACGCTACTTTAAATTTCCAACCCGCTTACATTTCGGTACAAATTAAAACTTAAATTAGCTGCTATAATCAGATACTTCGTAAAAGTGAAACCGCGCATAATTTAGCCCTTAGTAAAAACATTACAAGTTTTCTGGCATTTTTTAAAAATTATTCCGCGGTCTGTATTACAGTATTGTATGCACACTTATATGTATAATATCCCGCAATGCTGTTAGGAACCCTTGCATCGGCATAATTATGCTTTTATTTGTATTAATGAACAAGACCAATCAGCCACTTGAAAAATTCCAATTATCATTGTCGGGAATTGAATCAAGAATTCCTGGCTGACAGGCGACAGTGTTATAATAACCACTACACACACAGACATTTCACTTACGATCTCATTACTTTGAAGTGCTACAGCATAGGCAAAAACGGCCTTTTCGTATTTCAGATTCCTTATCTTAAATTATTTTACGCTTATGTCTGCGAAACTTTTACATATGACTGCAGTGAATTTTGCTACAAATTTTCCAGCAATAAAATTATTCTACACGCAGAACGGGCTACTTTAGTGTTTAGTACGTAGAGATTATGATTTATCCTGTTCGTAGTCTGTGGGACCGGGGGCGCTAGTGATTTAACGACGACGACACACATTGTTCGCTCGCGATTGGTTGTTGCTCACGTGATATCTCGTCCTCCGTAGATAATGAATGTAGCCAAAGTCGCGTCACGTACAGTTTTCCGTCGGATGCGCCTATATATAACCATATAAACCTAATATTGTAATATGCTTGTAGGCGTATGTCCATATAAAATATATATTATTTTATATATACATAGAAATATATAATTAGTTTAAACCTATTCTATACATAGTTACATAAACAATTGTCTTAAATTTTCTTAAATTTAGTCTAGAACTATAAGTTTATATGCTGGTATAAATTACTTGGAATTTTTTTTTACATTGTAAGAAATTGTCTTTCACATATTTAAAGATGACACTGGTTAAGCGTAAACGAATGCCTACGCAGACCCACGGTGTCTGAGATGTTAGACTGTTCGCCTCCCACCAAGACGAACCGGGTTCAATCCAAGGTCGGGTCATTCCCGAATTTTCGCAAGTGGGAATCGTGCTGGACGTTGTCGCTGGTCGGTGGGTTTTCTCGGGATCTCCTGTTTCCCCCGATCTTGCATTCTGACGCTGCTCCATTCTCACTTCGCTTCACGCTCATCGGCTCTCAGGACCTCGTTTTTAAGAGCGGCGCAAATATCACAACTCTCAACGAGTGCCTACGCAGCATTCTTCAGTAACCGGAGCTACGACAAGATATCTAGCGATCTCGCATTTCACCTGCCAGGTTAAGCAGTGGCTCTTATTTTTAAGTTCACTGTGAACAAAATATTAATATTTATGAAAAACAATATTACTTGCATTTTATATTGAGCATGTTGTCAGCGCCGAAGATGTAATAATTGCAGAGCACCTTGATATTATCATGAACATATTCGAGGAAATTGCATACATTTAGCTTATAACTGATACATAATTTGAATATGCAAGAGGCCTGTATTACGTGTTTTGACGTTACGAAATTAGTGCTGAATTGGGGGAGGGGCTGTTCTTTATTTGTCGGTCACCCTCCCCTACTTACATTAAAACGATGCTGCTTCCTGTATTGAGAGGAGGAGGGGAGGGGGGTTGTTGATGCGAGTGCTAGTATCACGTTTGTATCCCCCCTATTTTCTCATCACCAATTCTCAAATCCTCATACGTGGAAAATAGTGCAGTTTTTTATGCATTGGTTCGAACTAGAGACCTATTCGCGATTTCGAGGCACTTCATCTATAACTAACAGTAAACGTTTTTATTCGAGCTGATTTTTATTTTCAAGAGATCTTGGTCAAATTAGCTTGGCAGCGGTCTTTGCGCCGCCAGTTTCTGATTTCGAACTAAGGTAAACCATGGATATTATGTAATGTTTGACATTTTCTTGATGAATAACTCAAGTCAAATCCCCGTACTAATGGCTAAATATTGATACGTGAGTATACGTAGTACCTGTGCGGATAAGAGTGCATTATGCTGTAAACCACAATTTAAACATTAAGTATCGCCGCCTCTCACAAAACTGGAATGGTAAGTTTACGTCCAAGATAGCAGCTGCCAGTTTTTAAATGGATGAGTGTTTGTGGAAAAGCACTTAGTTGTGGTTCATGAGAATGTTATTACCCACAATTAAAAATATATAGATCTAAGAAGTTGATTAGAAATGCAGTCTCATAATCCTCGTTTTTGCAATAGTGAGAATTCTTCCCAACAAATGGAAATATGGTTAGCTCAGGAATAGGAAAAAAAATACTAGTTCCCGTTTTCTGTTTTAAAATTATTCATAAGAATAACGTTGACAATAGTCCCCTCCCATCCTTACTCGAATTAAGGTTTTTTTTATTGTTATCTTTATCATGAAACTGTACTTTCTAACTAGTTGAGATCTAAATCGAGTTTCGTTTTTATTTTATTTTCTGTAGAATAAATTAAAATATATTGTTATGTGTCGCTTGTCTGCGCCGCTGACCTTGGCCCGTCCCGCGCAAGCGGGTGGAAGAGAAGGACAGATTAGTGATGATAACGAGGCGGCATGTCGAGGGAATGTTTTGAATGACAAACGAGCGATAATCCCACCAGCGTTTTCAGTTATGAAGTCATTATGCCGCGATAACCCTTCCATGGCTAGCCGCTCCTGACCTACGGAGGATTGAATTTCTGCATTTATCTGAAGAATGCTCTGGATTACTGACCTCGTTCTCTAAGCGTGACTTGGGGTGCGTTGAACCTTCCAGATGGCCAGGGCGAACGATATGAAAGTGTTATAGGCCTCCGAAACGAGAGTTCAGTTGAGTTGAGGAGTTGAAGTTTTTGTTGAATGAATGAATGGCTGAGTTCCGATCGGTAGAAGACGAGCGGCGAGAGAAGTGACCAGCGGAAGAGAAATCTGCGACTGCGAGAATCGAGCAGTGAAGATTGCGGCCGGCAGGCTGGACTATTGGACTAGATGCCCGGGTGAAAAACATTACAAATGACGGCAACAGATAGACTGAACAGGTGTTAATGATGAGTATGAGTTAATTGACTGTAACCAACAGAGACGTTAAGGAGGACGTTAATAAGAGTTTAAATATATATTAAATATTGCGCTCACTGTTAAATAGAAAGAGCAATAGTGGAGAAAGATAATTTAATAATGTAAATAAGTTATGTGCGAATAAATTAAAAATCAAATTTAGTTCTTTTATTTTTATTAAGACCCCCATCCCTCACGAACTCATATACGCCCCTCAGGCGTCCCATATAACAATATTTTCTGTGATACGCAAAATTTCCTGTGTATATATATATATATATATATATATCTTCTATATCTAATATATACAATTCTCCCGTCACAGTGTTAGTCACTGAACTCCTCCGAAACGGCTGAACCGATTTTTATGAATTTTTTTATGTATACTCGGTAGGTCTGAGAATCGATTTATATCTATTTTTTACACCCCTAAGTAATAAGAGTGGCCACCCTCAAACAATTTTTTTTTATTGTTTGAACAAAATTTTTATTTTTTATTTTTTTATGATGTGGCATCAAAAAATACATACCCTCCTAAATTTTCACCCTTCTACCACCAACCCTTATTTTTTTATAGCGATATTAGTAATTTAATAAATTTTACCCTAGGTCGATAACTGATCAATTATCATCGATCATTTATCGATCTAGGTTACAATTTATTCCCACCAGGTGTCTCCCAGTGACACAGCACGGAGTAGCCGGTCTCCACTTTCTCTCACACAATAACCTTTCTCTTATTCATTTGTGCTCAGATCGTAGTAGTGACGTGTTTACAATTATATTTTCAATAATTAAGTGTACTTCTTAATTAACTTTATTATTGATCGCAAAGCTGTAATTGTTTGTATTTCCATTTTATTAATATTCATTAAATAATCTAATATATAAGTGTAGTTCTCACGTTCAGTTATTTAATTAATTTTATATAACCTCAACAGTACTCAACACGTGTCACGAGCACGTGTTATATAATAAACAAATTTGTTTATTATATTATACTAGAAATACTTTTTATGGCAAAACAACGTTTGCCGGGTCAGCTAGTATATATATATATATATATATAATTTTATGAATTTTTTTTTACCTTTATAATGGCTTCACTCCCACCAGTATGTCGCACCATTATGCTTACAAATGAAACTAACGTATCTTTCGCCTAAAAACGGCATACATATACACATGACTTGACTCGAACACAGGACATTGTGCGACGAGAGTGACGCCTTAGCGACTTCGGTCAAGGAAGTCTCCAACAACACTTGAATTAAAGCTGCGTGCTCGTATCCATGTATGATAGTTTCAGAAAGTCTATAATTGGCCACGAAATTTTTCAGCTATTAAGTTTTATTACAGCTATGGTGTGTTATTACGCGCAATTCAAAAGAACGCTTGCAAAGGAAAGTGTACAACTTTCTTGGGCATACTGTTGCGGATGGCTTATCACTTATCTCTACACCTCAAACGACCGAAACTGCAATACCGTGGTTTCTGCTCACGCTTCGCATCGCAACAGATTTACGACAGGCTGTGTTGGGTCTAGCCTTGGAAGGGGTGCCCGTTATGGGCAGTTACGTTATTGGATTATATACAGCACTGTCCTGAACTCAGCTGCATCATTTGTGCGATGATTCGTTACGAAAGTAAAGTAGAAAATACAAAACTACCCATGACCCAGCGTTATTATTAAGTGTGAGACAAGTCTTTGAAAATTGGGAATTAAAAGTAGTTATTCGCAGAACTTCACGAGTAACACACTTTTGTTTGTGAATATCACGGCACCCTCTAATTTACAAATTACAAGCAATGTTTTTATTCGCCAAATGTTCACAGGTAGCAGATATGAAACCAAACAAACACTATTCACGAATTTGTGGATTCATCTCACGACGTAGTTTCTGACATTTTGCAAATAACTAATCTTAATTACCAGTTTTCTAGTATGTGTCTCTCCCTTAATAATCACGCCACTATGTTTTATACCCCATTTTCAATAACGGATCATCTCAACATTTCTACCTGAAGTTCAGGATGAACCTGTATTAACGTACAAGCCATCTTCTTAATAGTAAAATAGCAGACCTTTAAACAGGACACATATTGAAACTTAAAATTTATAACGAATTTGTTGTTATATTATTTCGAAATATACTAAGCTGCAGATTCACTTGTATGGTCGTGAGACCAGTTTCGTGCGGTTTTTCTTAAGAGATGACGGGAAGCAGGGGAAGTCATGTTAGTGAGTGTTAGTGTAGTATTTACGGCCGTGTTATCGCCGCGCCTCACAGTTCAAGTTCCAGACCGCAGCTGGCTGCCGAGCTTAGAAATTACGCAACTTTATCGGCAGCACACTCAGCTCTTATCGGACCTCGTCATATGTAGAATGAGATGGAGTTCTTCAAGACTGCGTGGGAAATAAGTTAACGTTAAACTTNCCTCGTCATATGTAGAATGAGATGGAGTTCTTCAAGACTGCGTGGGAAATAAGTTAACGTTAAACTTGTTATAGTTAGTTCGCGATTTCTTCGCAGTTTTTGAATCAAACCATTGAAAAATCACGCCATGTGACGTGTATGTTTGTTTCCTACATATGTCATGTTTGAAAAGCATTTTATACTTGTGGTAACACTAAAGTATCTAATTTTTAATTAAATTTAACTTTTACATGTACTTCATTTATAAATTATAAGATTTGATTTATATTTAGTATGAATTAAAACAGAGAGAAAACGTGTGTGTTGGTATTGCCTAGTGATAAATAGTTCTCATGTAAAATATTATTACACTGAGTGAGCACGATTGCGGTGCGAGGTCCTTTTGGTGTAATTTTCTATATTCGGTTAAGCTTAGTTTGCATGAGGTGGATGAATATTCAGGAAGTGTAACTTTAATAGGTCTCCAGGAAGGTTAGAAGTACTCGTGAATGGACTATAACTACAATCTACGTTTCTTTGGAAGCCAGTACTCAAATACTAAGAAATAGCAATCATAGATAATAGTTTTCCTTCACTTTGTGAGGAAGCGTTTCAGAAATGTGGCCGAGAATCTTATATTTTGCGCCGCTAACAAATGTACACATTTACAGCTTGCAGTAATTTGGGGTAGCATTATACCAACCAGGTGAACTTTGAACTTCCTGCCTTTTTACATTTCAAATCAAAGCTCGAAGATTCCTCCATATTACATCGTTCTCTGTAAATAAACATGTTAACCATGACGTATACATCAAGAGGAGGACTGTAAAGACTTCATTTCAAACGGAGAATAGTGACATGAACTTACCCTCAGCGATACAAAGTTCCTCAGCGATACAAAGTTCCTCAGCGATACAAAGTTCCTCAGCGATACAAAGTTACCCAAATTTCTGTACAAAATAGCTCGAAGAGGATGCAACACATTGACAAAACATATTTTTTCATAATTTTGGCAAAACTTGTTGGCTGGGATTGCCCTTTATTGCATTTTCAATATTGGCTGCCAAAAACCTATAAATTTCACTCTGATTCACATAAGAATAAATATCGTAAATAGAGGGCTACTTACTGTACACCGATTTTTACTGAGTTTAACACGTTTCAACGACCATATTTTTATGTTTGAATAACCAAGTTTATGAATGGGTAACCAAATATCGACTTACATTACTGTCTTGAAAAGAAGATTTACATTGAAATATTCACTGCTTTAACTGGTAGATGCATCCCTTCGTGAAATGCGATATCACTAGATATCTTGGCGTAGTTTCGGTTACTGAGGTATGCTGCGTGTAAATAGGCACTCGTTTATGCTTAATCAGTGTCATCTCAGTATAACGGCGATTACTTCTTTTCTTACTCATAATTTTTTAGAGGAAGTGTAATAATATTTAAGATATGTGTTTTAAGGTTTTAAGCCATGGTCTCGGGGCCACTCTGGCTACGAGCTTATTGCATCTACACACTAAGCACTGGAGCAGCGCGCGCTCTTTTTTTCGTCGTTCTGCGTGTAATTTTAAACGATTTCCGGGTAATTCCACTGCTGGAAAGTTTGTAGCGAGATTAAATGTAGGCTTATACAAAAGTTTCGTAGGCATAAGCGGAGAATAATGGTGAGGAATTTTTAAAGGCCGTTTTGCCCCTAAACTAAAGCTGAGGTAACCCATAGACAAAATATGACCTTTACCGATTATTCGTCTTCTGCGCATGTAGCCATCATTGATCTACCCCAAAGGAACATAATTGTCAAAGTCACATGGTCAACAGTGATAAACAGATTTGTTTATATCCCAGTTTTCAAAATACAGACACTTTTATATGAATAAAATACTTTTATAAATTTGAATTTACTCTTACAGAATTAAAAATTGGTTATAGTAGGTATAAAAACATTTCAAAGCACTTGTTTACTAATCAGTGTTCTAACATCAAATCTAATCCATGCCGTTTTTGCTAAACGTGTTGGCAGTACAGCAGTTCAACGTTGGGACACGGAGACTTGTTTTGCGTAGCTCACGAGATCGGTCTACCTCATTTTTAGTCTATGAGGTAAACCGAATTTAGTTTTCTGCGCATGTACCTAACATTGACTCACCCCACACCAAATAATATGAATCCATTTTTATTTTGTTACTGTAGAAATTACCGGAATCAATAAAGTTACGGACAGTAAATAAAAGTACTGTAGTTTTTTTAAAATAACCAATGTATCATAATCGAGAGTGGTGTAACGTGCCACTGCATATTCTGGTGCAATCACTGCTCCTTCCGAAAACGCAATTACAATGATTTCAGCACAGTCTGTTGTCACATAGCAGAACCAAATGCACAATGTTAACAGATGACAATAGAACTTGCCGACACCAATTCGTCGCGCCTTAGTAACACTCGCAGGAAGCATGCTATTAATACTAATATTTATTTTTATTCCCTGAACTCTCTAGGACGCAAAAAAGATATGAAAATCAAAATTCCTACTGCAAACTCAGTTAAAACTGAGCACAATACTAGTTATCCAGCGCCGAACATTATATGACATGTTTATTACTAACTTTCAAGTAAAATAAACAAGAATAAAAAGTAATTATAAACAGTATTGCCTTAATACTTTTACGACTAATGCTACATTTTATACAAAGAAACTTAGGTATTGCCTTTAATGTTTTAATAAAATTATACAGGTTTTTTTTTCCAGTTTCGTGAAAAATGCCCGTGTAGCATTCACCGAACTGGCTATTTTAAGAGGACATAGGACATAATAATAAATTATACCGACAATGCTGTATCTTTTCTGAACAGATTATTGTGTACAAACCCTATAGTCACCTCTTAAAATTCTGAGGAAACAATACACATCCGAAGCTTCTTTATGCTGTTTTATCGCCGCCGCCATGCTTTCTTATAGTCGTACGTGACCTTGAGGCGTTTAATATTGTTTATAGGGGTCTCCCTTAATGTTTTGCAGACGGTAAGGTCATTAGAGACGGAGAAAGTTAAAAAGAAGCTGTAGCGGGGATGGAATTGGCCATGGCAGTCGTCTGAAGTAAATTCTGGAAACAATGGAAAACCGAAATCAGGGCGGCCGGACCCTCAATTGAATCCAGGTCCTCCTGAATGCGAGTCCGAGGGTTTACCACTGCACCACCTCACTCGGTGTATCATTTCTGACTCACACGATTAACTCACCAGAGAGCAAACTCATTAATGATTTGAGTAATGAAACAAACTGCGTTCTGTTGTCCATGAATCTCTAATTTCTGAGGTGACTTGACTTGAACGCCTCGACAAGTCAATTAATTGGTTTTCATGTTACAGCTACTGCCACTGGGCAGTGTACACGCTCTTTATTCAGGTATTGCCATGATGCGTGTACATTAAATCGCTTCGCTAACCCAATACTTCTCAGCCTAGCGCAATTTGATTCACGCTCCAACTACACAAAACAACGAAGACTCGTTCAAGGTTGATGCCAACGATGTTTTCGAAACGACATTTTATACCTCTCCGTTCTTATCTGCCTTACAAGGAAGCCTCTGTGTGTCAACTTCAGTTGTCTTGAGATAGTTATACGATTACGATTCCACTGAAACGTCACTGGTGGAACTATGTTTGGAAGATATTTATGGCTTCCGTTTGCGTCAAACATTTACAGCATCGTCCAGTTTTTATTTTGTTTGAAGTTCTGAAATTGTGACGGATGTGGTAATCATAGATATATAACAGTGAATAAATACACTTTGAGCGCAATATTTAATGGGTATCTCATTTTAGTTAAAGTCCTTATCACTGTCTCTATATTGGTTACAGTCAATTCAAACTCATTATTTACACATATTCAATCTATCCATTGCTATCATTCAAAATATTTGTCACCCACGCATCCAGGTCAATAGTCCCGTCCATCAGTCTCACTCTCCACTGTACCCCGATTATCGTAGTTCGCAGATTTCACTCCCGCTGAACACACTCCCCGCCACTCGTCGCTTTGCTGACTCGTCACTTCGCTGTCTTCGTACAACTGGTGCTTAAGGTCGCACAACCCTCTAAACTCTAGACTACTTGCTCGGGGGCCCGTCGATGTCTAAGTAACCTCTCTGGCTCGATCTAGAAGGTTCCCCGCACCCCGAGTCTCGCTGAAAGAGGCAAGGACGATGATCAGAACATTCTTTCAACGATAACCCCAGAAATTCAATCCGGTCAAGCACAGGAGCGCAGGAGTCCCGATAGGCCTATCTCTGAGCAAGCGGCACGCCTTTGTAAATCTCCGTGCACTCCTTGGGTTACCGCTCGCCCTTGACACACCGACTTGCTCGCTTGAGCGGGACGGGGCAAGGGAAGGGATGCAGAGCAGCAAGTATTATATATATACACATACATGAGTGCGTGAAACATATCTTAATTGAAAGGTATTTTTATATAAACTCACCTATACACATCCAATGGCAACGTCCGCTATATTTCCAACATGGAGAATCCCAGTACGACATCATCAGGAATATAGCCCGATTAATAGTGCTGGGAGATCTGACCACTACACCACCGTGGCTCCAATTAAAATAAATTATTTTCAGTATTTTTTTTTCATAGTATATGAAAATGTGACTTAGTTACGTCGCAATACTAACTTTAAAATATTTTAAATACTTTATAGAATTCGGCGCTGTTATACTTTATTATATTTGTACTATGTATATGTATTCAGAGAGAAAAAGTGATACGCTAATGACTCGCTTTGATTTCAAATAAAAAAAGGTAAGAAAACAATAAGTTTAAAATGTAGGTCAGTAAACTTCAAAATTTTGTAATATATAATTTTAATAAAGTACGGATCATAATTCCATAACTAAAAAAAAACTTAAATTTCTATTGTAATTTAAAAATTTTATCCTTCGTAATTTTTGTCGTAATCAACTTCGAAGTGGAGAAAGTGCAACAAATTTCTGAGTTTAATTAAACTGCACCATTGTCCCAACGTTTCAAAAACATCAAGAGCTGTAGTTGTATGAGGAAGAACGAGGCTTCTGTAGCTTCCCGGATATATCACATTACAACAGTCCACAATCTGGCACCCTCTCAGTGTTACATTACGGGTTTGCTATCATCAAATCACGCTGGCATCCCACGCGTATGGATGTTGCATGTTACGTATTGCACCAAATATAATGCAATTAGAAAAGTCGATCATTCGCTACAAGTAATACAACGAGTGACAAACACCGAAATGTAGTGAGTTTTGCGTGATACGTTTGAGGTTGATCTAAATCTTGAAGCCTGCCATAAAAATAATCTATTAGTTAGTTGTTTGGGCTGAATCATTCAGTTTGCAAACAGATTACGTCAACATTCCAAAACAAAATATTCATTTTATATGTTATTTAATTGTTCATCACTTCAAAAAATTTTAAAATTAATTTTTGTCAATTATTATTTTTTGTACTAAACTTTTTAGATTACTTGTCTGACTAAACGCGTAGTTTATATATCGTTTGCCATTATTTTGATTTATCTGAATTATGGAACTGAACCATAACATTTCTTTCTTTTACGCCTTTTCCACCAGCTAGGAGCCATGTTACGTACAAAACTAACCTTAAAAAGGACTCTCATCGATGACTTACTCCCCGAGATTCAAACCGCGAACCTCGCTGCCCGAAGGCGACTCGTTAGCAGCCTGGGCTGGGGAGGTGAGCTATTTTATTTTATTTTTCTTGCACTTCGTACATCGCATAAACGTAAGTGGGATTTCACTTGCTGCTTAATATAAACTTTCTGTTGATTTAAAAGAAACTACGTAGAATTTACGTAACTAATACGTATATAATTTGCTGTATTGCTTCTTGGAATTCTCAACATGTTCTAGTCAGTTACACCATATCGCACATTTAATCTCGGCGTATAAAGGGCTCTGTAAAAACACAGGATACATTAAATTATCTTACCGAAGTCCTATACATTTATGAAGGCGCTGGTATGTACGCAGCGTGGGAATATCCATTAAAAAATATTTGATTATCCACTATTATCTAANCATTTATGAAGGCGCTGGTATGTACGCAGCGTGGGAATATCCATTAAAAAATATTTGATTATCCACTATTATCTAATCTTGAATCTTCTTGGATCCGACCTAGGGCACCGGTCCAGTTTACCCTAGAACGAGGTAACTAAACAATGGGCAAATTAAGCCATTACAACTTTTAAAGCGCAGCCAAAATCATGCGACACATTCATTTAATCCAATAATTATTAAGATTTTGGGCCAGGATGAAAGAACGTAAAAATTACTTTTATGGTTTTGAAAATTTGAAATAGCTTTTGCTTCCGTTATACTCTTCGTAATTTGATAATATAATTGTGGTTTAAAGTGATATNTTGAAAATTTGAAATAGCTTTTGCTTCCGTTATACTCTTCGTAATTTGATAATATAATTGTGGTTTAAAGTGATATTTATTGAAAAGGATGTCAACAACAAATTTAAGCTTTGCATTATAGAATTTTGAGCGTGGAGTGAAGAGATTTGGGCGGCTTTTAAAAACGAGGTCTTGAGAGCCGAAGAGGGTGAAACGAGGTGGGAATAGAGCAGCGACAGAATGCAAGAGCGGGTGAAATGGGAGGTCCCATAGAGAACTCGCCGACAAGTGGCATCGTCCGGCACGATTCCAAAGTGCAAAAATTCTGGAGCGACCCCGTTGGGTATCGAACTCGCTCCGTCTTGTTGGGAGGCAAGCGCCCTAGCCACTACACCACCGCGGCCCCTTTGGGCTTGGAAATGACCTTAATATATCGTAAGAGTATACTACTTTGACCAGCGAGGATGTTTTGATGACAACCTAACTAACCCATTTCTTGCCACTTGGTAGTCCTGCCATGTATCATGTGTTTCTGCATTATTTTCAACTCAAAGACTAAAAAAACGTTCGGAAGTAATTTTGGCGGTAACATTTTCAGTGCAACAAAAATCGTATTATTATCACTCTGATCAAAGGGGCTCATACTGTATGCTTAGCGACATATTTTATACAGTCATAAGTATGAATGAATTTGATAGCAGTTTGTGTGAGNCATGTGTTTCTGCATTATTTTCAACTCAAAGACTAAAAAAACGTTCGGAAGTAATTTTGGCGGTAACATTTTCAGTGCAACAAAAATCGTATTATTATCACTCTGATCAAAGAGGCTCATACTGTATGCTTAGCGACATATTTTATACAGTCATAAGTATGAATGAATTTGATAGCAGTTTGTGTGAGTAGAATGTCTTACTCGTGATACTATAAAATCATAAGGTTACCCACAGTGTAGCCCCATTTTTACTCACATGTTTATCTGGTGCTCCAGTTCAGTCCCTTGCTTGCAGTGGTGATGAAGTATTTGACCCATGCCGGTGTCTCTTCCGGCAGAAATGCCCAGGTAGGAGCCGACTTATGTGACATACGTGGTTTTTGGAAGCTCTAGCTTAGCCTGTAAGTCGCTCCATTTCAGTACGAGANCACAGTGTAGCCCCATTTTTACTCACATGTTTATCTGGTGCTCCAGTTCAGTCCCTTGCTTGCAGTGGTGATGAAGAATTTGACCCATGCCGGTGTCTCTTCCGGCAGAAATGCCCAGGTACGAGCCGACTTATGTGACATACGTGGTTTTTGGAAGCTCTAGCTTAGCCTGTAAGTCGCTCCATTTCAGTACGAGANGGAGCCGACTTATGTGACATACGTGGTTTTTGGAAGCTCTAGCTTAGCCTGTAAGTCGCTCCATTTCAGTACGAGAACCCATAGAGGACAAATTTGCAGACTTGGCAGTCCAAGGAACAGTGTTAACATCTCGCAGAGCCTGTTGGGCGAGCTGTGTGGGAACTAGCAATATCTTGTTGCATGATAGCGTTGTGTATGCTGCACAAAAATTGCAAAAAAAAAAAAAGTGGCCATCTCTGCACCTTCAACAATCACGAGACGTGACCGGGAATCATAACTGATGACATCCGAAAACACAACACTTAGTGTGCGGGACGTATGGCGTTCACGAATCAACGCAGGATCGTTGTGTTGCCCACTGAGGCGCCAAACCCTGCACCAACCATCATCGGCATTGAAGCGGGACTCATCGGAGAACACAGTGGGTTGTTATTCATCTGCCCACTGTTGACGTTCCTGGCACCACTGACGGTGTGCCGCACGATGCCGAGGGACCAAAGGCAAACGGCGCAGTGGACGCCGTACCTGAACGCCAGCCTTATTCAAACAGCGACGAATGGTTTTTGTTGAAATATTGTGCCACGTTCCGTTACTGCACGTCGCGTCGGTGGATACGACGATATTGTCTATCTATAGTGCGTCTTACAGGACCAGTACCTATTCCACGCGAAGTAAGATCTGTACGTATCCACGCCTGCACACATCGTGTCACAGTGGTGAATGCACGGCCAAGATGAATGGCTTCACGGCCAGCGGACCATCCGGCTTCGTGCAGTCCGGCCATACGACCCCATTCAAATGAGTCTGGGTGGTAAAATTCTTCACGGACACGACGCCGTGGCATACTGATCTGCCTCTTAACACTCAGATTTCTGCCTTTCCAGTTTGTTATATGGCCCTTTCAAGCATATGGGTGCTGGCCACAAGTGCTCCGTATATCACGTGTTGCAGTCACGTTTCTGCGACTTCATTTTAACGATTTGCATTGCGCAATTGGTATTGTATGTAAACTCGAATTTTATTACAAATGTATTACGCCTTATGGGTAAAGACCTGCAAAATTCGCGTTACTTTTTGGTACCACTTCACAGTCCTATATACATTCGAGTCGATGTCATTTGTTTATTGGCTCTTGCAAAATTGAGAACCCATGGTCCCTTTTGACTAGGTGGTACGTGATTGGGCTATCTTGTTGTTACTTGTTTTGGATGGGTCCAAGGCCGCTCAGGGCGCGTCAAACCAACTGTAGTCCAATCACAAGAGTAATATAAACTTGTTCTTGAAGTCTATTCTGTCTCGAAATAATAACGCGAATATTGGAGGTCTCTACTTATGGGTGTAGCGAATTACGTGTCCAGCAGCGTGGTGATCAAACAAATCTAATCCAAGGTCCCTTTGCGTTGCAATGGGCGGCTATTGTCACAGCGGGAGTCGAATGCGCTCCGTCCTGTCAGCGAGATGAGGTCGGGAGGTTCATGAGCTGCTTCCTCCAAACTCCCCCGCCCACTGGTTGCCAGCAGCGCAGCGCCCACCATGTCGCTTGCCGATTCGTGCAATTGTTGCTGTTTGAACGGGAGTTAGCCGAGGCGTGAACAACCAGCCGACAAGTCACATCCGGCCGCGACACTGCGCGCCTGCACGCCGCTGCTTATGCCACCCGCACACAGCCCACACTCACTGCTTAAAAAAAAAAACGCGAGCGCTCGAACACGAATACCCACGCACAAGCGCGGATGGAAAGAAAAAAAAAAGAGCGGATGGCAGATGGTTGTCTGGTGGGTTGTGTGACGTTTTCGGCCAGATAATAGTTTTCGCACTAAGCGCAACCGACCTTTCGCGAATGGCGTTTGTGTCGTTATCTGTCCGCCGCGGGAAATATATCTTAATCCGAAAGACACGAGCATACTTTCCGCACGGCTCCCGTTGTCGTTTCTCTGTCAACAGAATAATTTCCTTTGAAGCCCGCGACTAGTTTATTCTTTCTCTCCATTACTTATCTTTTCCGCCACTGACATTTGTATGAACCAATGTAATTGCTATCAGTGCATCCAACGAATGACAATGCGAAATTGTTGGATTCACGTAAACGATATACCATTTTCCCGTTACAGTACCTTAATGGGAGTAAAGTCAAAAATGTTCNAAATTGTTGGATTCACGTAAACGATATACCATTTTCCCGTTACAGTACCTTAATGGGAGTAAAGTCAAAAATGTTCTAACCTGTATGGTCACCAATTTAAATATTGCAATTTTAATATCCACCAATTTAAGTCGCAGAGCTACTTTCATATTGCTTTTCAAATGTTAATTTTATTAAGTCTTAGTAAACCGCGTGCCNGCAATTTAAGTCGCAGAGCTACTTTCATATTGCTTTTCAAATGTTAATTTTATTAAGTCTTAGTAAACCGCGTGCCAGTTGCAGTAGGCTCAAGTGGTAAATACAAATCATTTTAAAGATCAGATATTGCAAATTTTGTGACTACCGATCCCGAGCACAAACTTAGCTCTTGTGTATAACGTGTGTGTTTATTTTATATTTCACCTCTCATGGCGGTCGAACTTCGCGTTTGAAGAGGGCGTGGTACATAATTTGGTTAAAAATACGCCAGTTAAAATCCACAGATTTGTGGAAACCTAGGTTGAAAGACTGAGAAAGGGCACTCCTAGATAACNAAAAATACGCCAGTTAAAATCCACAGATTTGTGGAAACCTAGGTTGAAAGACTGAGAAAGGGCACTCCTAGATAACGGCAATCGCCACGGGCAGTTATTTTCCCATGCTGGTGCGTGCATTTATTCCGCGTATTATCTGCAATAAAATATAANAGCAATCGCCACGGGCAGTTATTTTCCCATGCTGGTGCGTGCATTTATTCCGCGTATTATCTGCAATAAAATATAAATATTTACGGAATCAGAAATATCTCAGCAGAAAAACATTATTAGCCTTGTAAATTATTTGCTCACAAAGTTGATAAGAACAGTTATGTAGGATTGTCATTGGAAATATAGGCTTATGCAATCATGTGAATGTCTGGCTGGAATGTATGTCCCCTCCCCCTTAATTAATTTTGAAAACGTGAGCCGAATTTCACGAAACTAGGTACACATATAGCAAATAGTAAGAACATCAGTCTTTTATAGTTTTCTACAAGGCCGTGTGCTTGTTTTCGAACTGGTGGCCATTTTAATATTTAGGTAGCCATTTCATACTTCGGGAACCATTTAACCGATTTAGACTCAATTTAGTTATTTGACAGTTCATCATGTAGGGGGCTGCTATTTTGTAAGATAGCACAACATGAACAATTTAAGCTTTTACGTCATACCTCGGAAATTACCCATTAGATTCCCGCCAAATTTCGCAGGTATGTCATACATATACGACTTAAATGGATAAGGCCCTTATTCACAACATGGCGACTACATAAATATTTTACGTTGGTTTAGTATATATATCACACCATTTAACCCATTTCGACCAAACTTAGTGTGCTTTCATGAACTTGTGAAATACGATTAACATTTATAGCGGTAATTAATGTCGCACGCACTCTTAAAGTGGGGATCTCACACTGTGTTTCCCGCTCGGCTTGCCTGTTGACGTCAGAACGACTGGCCGAGGAAGCTGTCGAATGAAGTGGTGATAAGTTTCTGGGTTTCCCCAGGAACAGGTAAGAAGGGGAATCCCCAAGCAGATCATTCCGGACCGAAAACACCGCGCGATTTGTCCTTATCGGCTGTTCACGGTAAACTGAGCACCTTTAAAAACCCTGCCGAGGATCTACTTGTATGCACGTGGTGTTTTATCCCGTCATATGTAAAATTAATATTGGCATGGGCCAGATCACTATGTTCATGCGTCGGTAAAATAAAACTGAAATTATTATAAAGTAAACATTTTACAAATCTGCTGATACCTACACTTATATGCATTAAAATAAGTATTCACAAATGTTCACTAACACTTTTAATTCAAAGTTAAAGCATGGAACTACTTTTCGATCGTCGGCGCCAACTTTACTGGGCTCATTTCACTTAGTGTACCGGTTAAAATATGTACATGTAGGGTGAGACAATGACTTTTTTCGAAGGTTGATTTTTAAAGTGCTCAATTAACCTTGGACAGCTATAGTTGTCTGCATCCTCGTATGGGATAGCCTCACACAGCTTCCTCGTACGATTTCTGTTTAGACACATGCGCAGACTGGCAGCCGGCAGAAGTGACAATCTGTAACTTATGTACTGTTTGAGTGGTATCAAACACACAAATTCGAATTTCCAGTTTCCCGTGCTCTCATTAAAAATAGCGCCGCCTGACTTGCTCTTTATTCAAAATTATTTATAACTGACATCAAAGAGCGTTTTCAGAGCTATTAAAGAAGTTCCAAAGCAGGTGCTTGTATATTTCTTCATCCATTAGTAAATAATTATTAATTTCACTGTAAAATACCGAAAATATTTATAATGCGAGAACCTTTCCCCTTTTTCAAGCCATTTCTTCATCTCTCTTTGCGTTTTATATTTTCACTGAATAAACCACGTACAACAATAGCCAGATAAAGTACTAATCCATCTTGGGACGCCTACAAAAATAATAATCTTGGATATTGATTT
>NQII01000152.1:937086-1005843 GCA_002778355.1 Clitarchus hookeri | reverse complement strand
TTCCAAAGTATGCATCATGCGCATCTTGCCTGTTCGGGGAAAAATCGAGTGGAATACCCAGCTTAAGATCGGCATGGTCTCGGCCTTCTGTGCTGGAATATTTGATTTCCGTTTTGGGTAAGGAATGGCTATTTTCTTTGTAAGTTTGTCTAGGAGTTAAAATGTATTTTGACAACCTTTGGCCGTTTAATGCAGTGAGTAAGTACACAGTGGATCAGAGTTTTACGTACAAATGTTTATAAATAGTTTCAGCAGACTGTTAGAGACAGCTGACCGGAACACATATTTAGTGAAAAATGGTTATATCCTAATCGGTTTACAATTAAGTGCGCTTGTTTGAGAACTTTGCTTATGGTTTCTACCATCTGTCTCCTGTGTGACATTTCGCTCGATATAAAAACTATCATTGCCACGGACAAGTTCACTACTATCTACCCATGAATTTTTCTATAAAACAGGTGGCATTTTTCTATATACGAGTACATTATATTATATTAGAAGTTAAGACATGGAACTACTACATTTTTATAAACGAAGTTATGTTAAATTATGCCAAATTATATTTACATCACTCTTACCATATTAATGAAACATTAATATATATGAAAATAGTAGAGGGATTATGGGGACTTTGACATATTGGGCACAGGAGCGTCGGAGCTGTTCGTACTCTGTCATTCCGGTCGACCGGTGGCCATATTGGATCTAAGTGACCTTGACCTTTGACCTTTAACCCCAAAAATAAAAAATCCAAAAATGTATAAAAAACTTATATTAAAAATATTAAATTTTTTTTTACAAATTATTAAAAAAGTTATTTCAAATTTTTTTTTAGAAAAAAACTTAAATTTTTGGAGGTCCGCCACACCTTCCTCCACCCAAACTCATCCCACCATCTTGGTAGCGATCGCGCGGAGAATGGATCCATCGAATGGCACAGTATGGAGTGTCGTCCATTAACAGCTGCTGCGCCCATACCATGTGCGTAGGGTAAGAGCAACTGGGCCAGCAGATCATGCCTCTCGGTGATTTATGCAGCAGTGTGAAATTGATCCTGATTTTCCGGCGATTGTAATGTTTACAGACAAAGCCACTTTTAAACAGGAAGGCTTTGCAACAGTAGAAAAGTCCACATGTGGGACGACTCCAACCCACATGCAACTGTAACGAGAGGCTACCAGCACCGCTTTGCCTATCAACATTTGGGCTGGCATAGTGGGGGACAATGTCATTGGCCCATTCTTGCTGTCTAATCGTGTGTCTGAATTTAAATATTTTGATTTCTTGCAGTTTCGCAGTTACTGGAGGATGTTCCGCTCGCCATTANCAAGTTCACTACTATCTACCCATGAATTTTTCTATAAAACAGGTGGCATTTTTCTATATACGAGTACATTATATTATATTAGAAGTTAAGACATGGAACTACTACATTTTTATAAACGAAGTTATGTTAAATTATGCCAAATTATATTTACATCACTCTTACCATATTAATGAAACATTAATATATATGACAATAGTAGAGGGATTATGGGGACTTTGACATATTGGGCACAGGAGCGTCGGAGCTGTTCGTACTCTGTCATTCCGGTCGACCGGTGGCCATATTGGATCTAAGTGACCTTGACTTTTGACCTTTAACCCCAAAAATAAAAAATCCAAAAATGTATAAAAAACTTATATTTAAAATATTAAATTTTTTTTTACAAATTTTAAAAAAATTATTTCAAATTTTTTTTTAGAAAAAAACTTAAATTTTTGGAGGTCCGCCACACCTTCCTCCACCCAAACTCATCCCACCATCTTGGTAGCGATCGCGCGGAGAATGGATCCATCGAATGGCACAGTATGGAGTGTCGTCCATTAACAGCTGCTGCGCCCATACCATGTGCGTAGGGTAAGAGCAACTGGGCCAGCAGATCATGCCTCTCGGTGATTTATGCAGCAGTGTGAAATTGATCCTGATTTTCCGGCGATTGTAATGTTTACAGACAAAGCCACTTTTAAACAGGAAGGCTTTGCAACAGTAGAAAAGTCCACATGTGGGACGACTCCAACCCACACGCAACTGTAACGAGAGGCTACCAGCACCGCTTTGCCTATCAACATTTGGGCCGGCATAGTGGGGGACAATGTCATTGGCCCATTCTTGCTGTCGAATCGTGTGTCTGAATTTAAATATTTTGATTTCTTGCAGTTTCGCAGTTACTGGAGGATGTTCCGCTCGCCATTANGAATCGTGTGTCTGAATTTAAATATTTTGATTTCTTGCAGTTTCGCAGTTACTGGAGGATGTTCCGCTCGCCATTAGAGAACGGATGTGGCTGCAACACGACGGTGCACCACCCCATTTCACTAGGGTGCGTGACTACCTCAACACAGCGTATCCCGCTCGCTGGATAGGATGGGGTGGGCCTCGTGATTGGCCACCACGCTCTCCGGACCTTACGCCATTAGACTTCTGGCTGTGGGGATTTCTTAAGGCCTGTGTGTAAGAGATACCCGTGGCACCTGAAGAGGACCTGATAGTGAGTGTCATGACTGCCTGCGATCAAGTGCGAGACACACCAGGTGTTTTTCAACGTTNCCTGAAGAGGACCTGATAGTGAGTGTCATGACTGCCTGCGATCAAGTGCGAGACACACCAGGTGTTTTTCAACGTTGTTATGTAGCACCTTCGTGTCACATACTTGAGCACACATAGGTACTCTCGTTACGACACAAGGATGACACATAAATNGTTATGTAGCACCTTCGTGTCACATACTTGAGCACACATAGGTACTCTCGTTACGACACAAGGATGACACATAAATGGAAGATGGGATCTAGCTAGAATCCTGTGTAGCCTAGGGTTTACTACTACTACAAGCTGAAATTATGGACGTTCTCTTGTTTTGCCTATTACAAAAACGGAATAAAAGATAAAGTATTAAGTACACTCGTGGTGTAGCTGAAGTTTTATCAAACACAACATGATAGTAGTAAAATTATATTTTATCAATGGGTGATAATTGAGGAAATAAATAAACCTTATTTCTTTATAACAACTGTTATATTCACCTATTTTGCCACAACAAAACACACACACACACATATATATATGCATGAGTATAAATAAAAAATAAAACTGTATTTTTCTCGTATTGAGAGATGCGTATTAACATTTTCTTTTGTTAATTTAGAGTATTACTTGTGAACAAGCTATAAACTCCTTTTTTCCCTTTAAATCTATTACATTATATGGCCATGACTAAACCGTCGGGTACCCGCGATCGCTTCATTTGAAATATAACAATACTGCACATTTTTCTTTACCTAATTTTTTTAAATATTTTAATTAATTGGAAACAAAAATTATAAATTTGTAGTTGAACAGTCTAAACAATGATATTTAGTAGTAAACAACAGACGTCGAGTCAGAAGACAAAAAGTCCGGAGCACTCTCGAGCACATGCAGCAGGAAAAAATTATTTACAGGTTACTTGCTGGTTGAACTTGAACTTCAGGCTTAACTGCGGTGCCGGCCGAAAGAAGAGAAATCAAGGTCAAAACGACCATGCCATGATTTTGTGTGCGGCTCACATCACAACAAGAATGCAAAGGGTTGGCCACATGGTTAAGCCATATCAGGCGAACCGGGAACCGCTTTATAAAAAAATAAAAAATGCTTAAAAAAGTATCGTAAACACAAAATAATATTATCACGTCGCAAAAGGAAATATCCGCAAACAAACTTACGAAAAACGGTTGATAAAAACACTATTTCATCTCAAGGATGATGAAAGATTCCACAAGTAAATAATGTTAACTGACTAAATGCTGTATGGCGAGAAAGCGATGAAGAAGGAAGTAACCTAAGCGGAAACCTATGTTTACCAAGGTATACTGCGGACTTCATGGTCTCGTGCGACTGATCGATACATAAATCGAAAGTCAAGAAATACATATAATAATTCCCAAATTACGTTTTTTATTTGGTAATTGGAAACTAAGAATTCTCAGAATATTATGCACGCAAATAATTAATAAAGTCAAGAAAATTATTTTTAANTTGGTAATTGGAAACTAAGAATTCTCAGAATATTATGCACGCAAATAATTAATAAAGTCAAGAAAATTATTTTTAAACAAAAGCATAAAATAAAATAAACATAAATATTTAAACAATACACAATTTTCAGATGATAAGTTTTGTTTTACAAATGCATATTGAATAAACAAAAACATTAAACATGAATAGAGCACGTTCTAATTAAAAAATAATAATTTGGCAAAATATCAAATAAAAAAAAAATGGTATTACATATACAAGAAACAAGTGCCAACACAATTGGTACAGCGTCTGTCAGTCTGTACTAAGCCTTATGAAGTACCGCATTGACATTGGAGGGGCAGACTTAGAACATTAGTTGTGAAATTGGCTGTGATAAACCACTTGCATAATCCCGAATGATTGCAGTGCCTGTTCTGTTGTGCTGTCAGGTAGTGCCTTCAGCACCGACGACGCACTGCTACGTCTCGGAATTTACATGTGTATANGCACTGCTACGTCTCGGAATTTACATGTGTATATCCACATTAGTATAGTGTCACGCTGCTGGGCCCAGTAAGTCATTATCACTACTCTCAACGTATCGCAACACCGACTGCATTGTACATCACACATCATCACTGGACGCACCAAGCGTGTGTTTATCACGGATATCGTCACCGTTAGCCAGTGCAACCAACATACTGTTTTCTTCCTTTCTACCCTGTGCTGCACTATCTGCCACCTACACAGCTACACTTTGGTGTAGCACATTTCCTACTGCTATTCTTTTGCTGCGTGTTGGTTCCTGGCTGTACCCATTCGGCGGGGAATCCCCGCTGTATTCCTCCTGAAGCGAAAAGGGTTGCCTACTCACCAGACCATGGAATTGCTACCACTGAACACATACGTTACGATTTAACCGGAAACGGTGGGTCCTAGAACGTTGCAACTGGGGGCCTTATTTGCTAATTACGACGTCCTGCTTCGCCTGATGGTTTCCACAATCAATTTAACCTCACGGTGTAAATGTTGCATGCAATCAAAGGTAGTCAACTCCTATTATGTACACGATGGTGATGTGTAAGACATACCATACCCTCCTTATATACAATATCTAGGTTTAATTAATCGGAGCGAAACAAGTGCGTACTCTGCTTGAACACAACTTCCTCACCCATTACTATCCTGTACGCGCAAGGTACTCGGCTGGCATGCTGTCTTCCCGTCGGTGACGTAACAAGTGNGTGCCGCAAGACGACGTGGCATGGACTCGACTAGTGTATGGAGGTATTCAGTAGGCAATTCACACCATGAATCCTTCAGGGCAGTCCACAAATCCAATCTGCACCAATTTGAGAAAGGGTTGCACGTCTGTAACGTTTAATGATTCTCGTCAGTCGTCGTTTGTCCCGTTCTTTCACGATGTTTTTCCGGCCGTAGCGATGTCGAAGATGTGATGTTTACCGGATTCCCGATATACGGCACACTCGTGAAATGGTCGTAAGCGAACATCCAAATGTTGTCGCTACCATGGAGATGCAATGTCCTATCTATCGTGCGCCGACTATAACACTACGTTCAAACTCACTTAATCTTGATAACCTGCCATTGTAGCAGCAGTAACCGATCTAGCTGCCGACCGCATCGCGTTACTCTGATTGGTTCCATACTTCTGTTATTTGCATACGCACGCCTATACCAGTTTTTTGCTCTTCAGTGTATTTATGGCACGCTAACATAGATAGANCTCTGTTATTTGCATACGCACGCCTATACCAGTTTTTTGCTCTTCAGTGTATTTATGGCACGCTAACATAGATAGAAGTATGATGCGTTTCGAAAGACAGTTCTAAAGATTCTGTACAAAAAAAAAACTTCTAAAACTGAATCCGAAAACAATCGTTTTAGCCATGTTTACGCCCAAAACAGAAAATAATTCTTGGAGTTGAAATGAGAACTTGTAACTTTTTTTCGGTAACGACACGTTTCTTAAAGAGTAAGTAAATGCTTTTCGTGTTCAGACGCCATTGCAAAATATCCAACATTTTTTTAATCATACGTTTTCTACCAAACCTCTGCAGCTCACTTCATATGCCAGCCAGGCGAAGCCATTAGGAGGGCATGGGTCATACGTTTGCTCCAAATACGTTTGGAGGCCAACACAGAAAACCAAAGGAAGGGTACTCCTAGATAGCTGTATGTTTCTAACTTTGTGATCAGCTATTTTGCGACATTGGTGTGTTTCTTGTTTCATAACATCTTGCATCGCGATATCATATAACAATTTTCGGTGTCAGAAGCAACTCACCGGAAACACATCACTATAGTANTCAGCTATTTTGCGACATTGGTGTGTTTCTTGTTTCATAACATCTTGCATCGCGATATCATATAACAATTTTCGGTGTCAGAAGCAACTCACCGGAAACACATCACTATAGTACAATATCTGCTCACAAAGTTAGTAAAAGCAATTATCTAGGATTGTACTTTCGTGGGTTATACGCATTGGCTTCCATACAATTGTAAATATTATTAACCTATATAGTGTCAATTTATGTCCTGCGCACTCTAAAGGGACATCCCTAGTAAAGAATGGTAAAGGTCTCAATGACACTTCCGGCCGGCNCATTTATGTCCTGCGCACTCTAAAGGGACATCCCTAGTAAAGAATGGTAAAGGTCTCAATGACACTTCCGGCCGGCCATAAGGACGCATCGCGTCGGCGATGGAAAATAGCTAGAAACCTGAAAAAATTGCGAGTTCATTGACCTGTAAGCTAGACTTCACTGTCTTGTATTCTGTCTTGCAGATCTCAACTGTTCATTGGTTGCTTGCTGTGGCAGTACAAGGCGGTGATTGGGTTTACAGTTTATTGCATGTTTGTTATTGGCTCATTTATCTGCAGGATGTGTAAAACAACGCTTCGACCAGTTGCAAAAGTAACATTAACGCAAACGTTTGTGAATTCCAACTTGTCTCAAAATGAATCCGCGAATTTTTCATGTATCTAGAAACAGCATGAACAAGCTTTGCGTGTACTATGTCGTCTCAGCATTTTAAGCGGTGACTGTACGGTATAGTTAAAAAAAATTTTTTTTACAGAAAAATATCGTAAACTGAGGACAACTTACAGCGATTTTTGCTGGCCATGGCACTTTTTAACCCGCCACATTTTTGTTTCAATTACCAAATTGGTGAATGGGTGTCAAAATATAGGTTATCACGTCTGTCCTAAAGAAATATTTAAATTGAAATATCCTATAGTTTTTTNGTGAATGGGTGTCAAAATATAGGTTATCACGTCTGTCCTAAAGAAATATTTAAATTGAAATATCCTATAGTTTTTTTGTAAATTTTTATAGACACGACTGCTAGGAGTGAGAGCCATATGACAAGTAGATCCTCTAGTGGAGGAGGNTTTTTTTGTAAATTTTTATAGACACGACTGCTAGGAGTGAGAGCCATATGACAAGTAGATCCTCTAGTGGAGGAGGCTGCGTGGTCGCAGTTCGCACCACTTGACAAACGCCAGCCACGACACGCCGATCGATAGAACAGACGATCTGCTCCAAATAGGTTCTGGCGGCGCGTCAAAGCGTCCGTCTGCCTCGGAGGACCTCGACCAGGCCCGAGAGAATTATATTTACACGTATCCCTCGCCGCCGTACAACCCCTGTCAAATACTGCTGTGGCGAGATGCCAGAGAAAGTTCGGGCATTGCATCGTAATTTCAGACATCTGCCATGTGCACTATTGAGATATTAACGGTATTTCTCGTGCTTGGCCATTTAGAGGTGATCTTATCGGTGTCTGAATTACGTCGCCGTCGATTTTCTGCACTTCACGGGAACGTTATACCACATCATTGTGAGCTGTGTGGCTGTGAGTTTTGCAAAGCTCGTGATGGTCGCCTTGGTGGGCTCCTAAAACCACCTGCTGCGCACCGTANCTGTGTGGCTGTGAGTTTTGCAAAGCTCGTGATGGTCGCCTTGGTGGGCTCCTAAAACCACCTGCTGCGCACCGTATACGTGTTCAGTATGTCCCACTCAACTGCATTTAATTTGCTCAGAAACGCTGAATACGGTCGGACCGCATGGAAATAGAGACTGATCCTAAACTCCAGGGTACAAACTTCGTGAGATGATACGTCATGAGGTAGAAAATATAATGCGNGAAATAGAGACTGATCCTAAACTCCAGGGTACAAACTTCGTGAGATGATACGTCATGAGGTAGAAAATATAATGCGACCCATGATCTAACATGATTATTAATGGAGAGAGACATCCTTTAAAACTGGCAATTGAAATAATTTATTTGCAAAATATCAGGAACTACGTCAGATAATACTACAAATTCGTAATTAGCTATGTTAGCTTGATATATCTGCCATCTGTGAACAATTGATCATCGCTAGTAATCAGAAAAAAAAGGGAGTGCCATGTTATTCATTAACAAAAGTGTATTACCCGCAGGTTTTATAGATTGTTATTAGGCAATAATCATGTGTACATTAAAGGAACACCAAACGTGTCCTTGGCGTGACGCTCTCAGGTGGACGGTTCTCGAGAAAACATATTATTCCATGCTTGCTGCTGTGTATCGCTTCCCTGCCCCGTCCCGCTCGAGCGAGTGAATCAGTGTATCAGGGGCGTGCAGTAACCCAAGTAGTGAACGGAGATTTACAAAGGCGTGCCGCCACGAAAAGCCTTTTGGGACTCGTGTGCTCCCGTCCTTGAGCAAATTTGATTTGTGCGGTTATCGTTGCAAGAACGTCCTGGTCATCGCCCTAGCCTCTCTCAGCTAGACTGTGTGTGCGGGGAATCTTCTAAGTCGAGCCGACAATCTAGAGTTTGGAGGATTGTGTGACCTTAAGCACCGGGTGTGCGAAGGCAGCGAAGTGAAGAGCCAGCAAAGTGACGAGTGGCGACGAGAGTGACCCGCGAGAGTGAAGTCTGCGGACTGCGAGCATCGGTACAGTGGAGAGTGCGACTGACGGACGGGGACTATTGAACTGGATGCGTGAGCGACAGACATTTGTAATGATGGCAATATACAGATTTAATATGTGTAAATAATAAGCGTGAGTTAAGTAACTGTAACCATTACAGAGACATTGATAAGGACTTNATACAGATTTAATATGTGTAAATAATAAGCGTGAGTTAAGTAACTGTAACCATTACAGAGACATTGATAAGGACTTATATTAGGAATGAGATAGAAATCCAATATTGCGCTCACTGAGAATAACAACAGTAATAGTGAAGATAGATAGTTTAATGTTGTAAATAATAGAAATGTAAATAAATTAAAAATCAAATTTAGTTATTTTATTTTTATTAAGATCTCCATCCTTCACGAACTCGGATACGCCCCTATGGCGTCTTGTAACAATATAGTAGTTTCAAACATTTTGCAAATAACTGATTTTAATTTATAATTTTCATTAGGGTATGTACGAGCATCGCGTTTAGCCATAGGTCGTTTTAGGTTTCCTACTTCATTTTATATAATGAATGATAGCACTACATGTATACCTGGAGTTAGGGATACACCTGTAGCGTGCGCCGGTACAAACTGCAACTCGTGCTTAGAATAACTCCCGAGCAACTACTGCTGCGGCATATTTAGTACATGAATGTAATGGATTTGCGAACACGGCCATCAAAGACAAGACAATGCGACTGCATTGTTGTACCTGTTGTGAATGTATTTAACTTAGAGTAAGTACCTAATTCGTGAAAAATACGCACCAGTGGTAACATATTGGTGACTAAAATGATCGTGGTGGTCTCCTGGATCATCCTTATACGTACATCTGTGCGTGAAGTTGTTCGTATCGTAACGCTTTTACAAAGTTTTGAAGAGCTTTATACTACATTATACAACGTATTTTCCTTAAAACACCTCATGTAATGCTTCGAATAACAGTGAAAACATACACTCATTGAATTCGCGTGTACATACACACTTTATTTCCATGTTATTTAAAAAAACCTTGAAACAGAAAAACTGTGCATATATAAAAAATAACGCAGCAATTTTTAATAGTTATGGTGTAGCTGCGACTAAGTCAGAAGATAATATTACTGTTTGTGCCTGATATATTAAATATGATTATACGCTATACATGCAGGAATTGAGTCACAGCCGTGTAAACTTTAGGAAGAAATCTGAAATAAAATGGCAATAAATGACTTTACGTATCAAAATTTAATTCCGCCAATGAATGTATTTCAATAAGAAAAATTCACTTGGTTCTTCAACTAAGGCACATTTTGAAAGATGTATGATTTTTATTTTAGTAAAAGTTTTCATATAATACGTCAAGTTCTTGAAAAACAATTAAATATTACACTGTGAATATGAAAACCCATCACACTGAGCTGCGACAGTGTGGCCTATATGAGACTGAAGAAACAGATTCGAAACTTCGTCACTGTAACTTATGTCCTTGTTTTTATGTCTTTCGCTGGAATTCCTTGTGCAGTGTATGCACAGCACGATGACAACCTTCATTGCGAACAGGCGGCCCCCTTAATCTGCGGATACAAGCTTAATAGTTCAGTCAATACATCTGCTGTGGCTGGTCCGCGGAACGTGACAGTGATGACACTGAAGAGGTCGCGCTTATCTCACGACACGAACAGGCACCCAGCCGGGGAACTCTGCTTGCCTCATGGTGGCTACCATGGGTTATTTTTCATGTCTATATTTAGATCGTATTGCAATTGTTTCAAAAATGCTTTGAGGACACTTTATGCAGTTCGTTGTATAACACAACTTTGCATAAAACAGCTAGATTTCAAATAATAGCTACGGTAACAAAAAAAAAACGGAAGTTCCGTAAGGCAAACAAATTTATATAATACATTAAAAATTAATAACTCGAAATAATTATCTAATTAAAATAATTTTTGTGATTACTGTAATCAATAATTTTGGAAATATTTAT
This sequence comes from Clitarchus hookeri, assembly GCA_002778355.1. NCBI lineage: Eukaryota > Metazoa > Arthropoda > Insecta > Phasmatodea > Phasmatidae > Clitarchus > Clitarchus hookeri. The sequence continues at coordinate 994,843 of NQII01000152.1, read as the reverse complement.
TTGGATAATAAAGCTAATTTGTTCACTATGACAACTTAATTTGTGTGTACTATATATTTAATCTGGAAATAACGAATATGACGGTGATCTGTTAATTTACTGTTGATAATTGGTCATCTTCAAGGTTGTCAAAATGAAAACCGCTAGTTAAAGAAAGCGTGATAAATTTTGTAGACTAAATTTGGACACGTAACACTTTTGTTAACAAAAGTGCCAGCTAGAACGCGACCTCATATTTTGTCAGTCGTCTGCAAGAGCAGTGCTTTGGCAGCTAATCCTACAACGTCGAAAGTGGTCGAAATTTCATTTTATTTCAACAATATCTTAAAATGAGCAATGGAAAACTTCTCGATTCACATGTGTAAATAGTTTGTCCAAATCAAAACAATATTATAATAGTTATTCACTTATTTCGGAAAAAAAATGTATATTAGATGTGCTCTTAAGTATTTTCATCATTAGGTAAAATTTATGCTTAGATTGACACTGCATGTACTTTCACAGTTTCGCTTGTTTCATGCCGCACTCCGCTGGAGTAACATGCTTTATTTTCAAAATAATTTATGTAATTTTTGTTGAAAGTTTTTAACTACCATAAAAGTTTAGCAAGGAATTTCTCAAATTGTGTGCATTACGAGCACACCTATTATCTCCCTGTTTCTATTAATATTAATTATAATACAAATAATATAATTTATACAAAAAATACAAGTAAAAGTTTAATTTAACTATTGTTTTAAAACAAATATAAAACGTTTGCGATACATGTCATATTAGGAAACAACCAACTCGTCGTACCTGTGCTGATATATCAATGGCTGACTCGAAAAGTTTGAAGATACCGTAAATAATCTATAACACTCGCTGTTTCTCACTATACGTATTGATTGACGTGGCAAATTTGGAAATAATTTCTTATAGTGCACCTTACGTAAATTCAACATTTATATGGAACCAATGACGTTACTCATGCGCCGATTAAGTGTAATTGTGGAACAATTAAGGATCCCGTTTATCTGGATTCGCTTACCACCTATGAGGCCGAGAATCGCGGGAGCAATAAGGGCGACACTGACACGCGCATCAAGTGCGCCATCGCCGTTACGCGCAGGTCTCTTTGCAAGCGTGCAGTGTTCTCATCGTGCTGCGAGTGCCAATGGGATTTCAAGAGGATATTATATCATTTTATTGGTGGAAATTCTATAGCGATGTTCAAAGCAGGACCCTCGAAAACGTTTTGTCCGACCCTAAAATTTCGAGATACCGCATTTTGAAAAAGCCGTTTTTAGTAGTGTTGGAGTGCTCCGAAATTGTGTTTACAGTGTACGTGACGTCTTAAAAAGTAATCGACAGGCATAGTCTTTTCGTAGATCAGCGATTTGGAAGCACGTCTGTAAGTTCTGTAGAGACTGACAGGATTTCAAGCATTCTGCTTGGCGCTTGAACTGTGTTGTCGACAAGCCCTGTAATGTGAAAATTCTTCTCGGGCGCATAAAACGAATAGAAAGCAAAATAAATAAATCCAATGTCCATATTTTAAACTTTAAGCGGTGAAACTTCTTTTCCGACAATGCTGCCAGCTGTACTGGGAATATGTATTATTTTAAACGTTTGTTTCAAAAGAGCTCTGTTAACCGGGAACAGTTACACACACTATTGCAGCTGGGTCATGGTGCACTGGGCGCTCTTGTAAACAACGACCGGAATACTCACAGTAATGTTGGATACGAATAATTACAAGTAATTACATTCCTCGGAGTCATATTGAGAAGTAATTCTACACCTTAATACGTAATTAATTTTGTTATATCTTCATTTATTTACAAATAGTCCTAATGCAAAATATATAAACAATTTTTTTTACAGCACTATCACGCACTAAGCTCCGGTTGCCAGTGTAAATAGTAAACCAGATTGTATTATCTCACTATATTAATAAATTAAATAAACAACTATAATAAAAGAGTTTTTGGCGAGAGTACACCAGACATAACAATATCTCGTGAACTGCCCCACATCCTCTCCGGCACCCACGTGTATAGTAAACAAAGACTGCAGTACTTGTCCAGGAGCNCTCTCGTGAACTGCCCCACATCCTCTCCGGCACCCACGTGTATAGTAAACAAAGACTGCAGTACTTGTCCAGGAGCACCTTGATGACTCCTCACTGCCGTCAGTGGTGTGCACAAGATGCTGTCTCGGTACTACGAGTAACTGCCGTCGCTCGCAGAAAACACAGGGACACTCGCCAATCTCCTTCCCCCACACACTCTCAAGTGCTGTCTTCGGCGAGGTAAAGGTCTGTATTTATACCTTCGTGTAGACTTTCTGGATTATTCATCTCTTATGCACGATATAACCTAAATTCAGTATCGAGACGTTTCTCAAAAGCGGATGCGATCTAGGCCCTTCTGAAAGGACGTCGCGGTCAGGTGTGAGCTGTCGATGAACGAGGCATGACACTCTCTGCATCACGTCCTCCCATGTAGCCTTGGGAGCTGGGACATCATTCATGTCCGTCATACCTGAACTGACATGTAGTGAGGCTCTGTACTGCAGCGGCGATGGATAGCAATAATGGAGGAACAGTACCTCGAGAAAAACATATAGGCGAATAGCAACATCCGCCACGTTTCCCACGCGTGACGATTTGTATGCGATCGCGCCGGGTATCGAAACTGAATCTCCTTGGTGGGAGGCTGGTGCACCATCTACGTGTTTACCGCGGCGTTACTGTTGTATACTGACTTTGGTACCTAAATAAGTACCTAAACTACGACTGTATTTTAACATCGCGTACTTCTGCGGCATGATTGTAATCTCCCACACTTTAATGTCGCTGTTCACCTATTTAATGGTGTTTAGTGGAGAAACAGTAAGAATTTTTTTATAATGTTGACAGTCATTTCGCAGGGAAATGCACTTGCAAGTTTCCAACGCTCTTGGAAATCAAATACCGGACAAATCTTCGGAAAAAGAAAAAATATTTTTCACTGTATTATTTCAGCCTTGAGTGTTGTGGGCGTCATCGGTGTTTGGTCTTTACTAGCACAAGTAGACATAACTTTTTTTTCGATGCAGTTGTGGTAGTACCTTCAGCTTACGGTATTCTGTTGGTGACCAGCTTTGTTTGTACATTGTGCTAGANTTCGATGCAGTTGTGGTAGTACCTTCAGCTTACGGTATTCTGTTGGTGACCAGCTTTGTTTGTACATTGTGCTAGAACTCTTTGGCTCAGTTATTAGAAGCTAGCCTCCCATCGCGCTGACGACACTTGTTCGATTCCACATCACGGCTGGCTGGCAAATTTTCATGCGGGGGTTCTCATGTGGGTAATGTGGTAAAAAGTTCAGTGTTATTCTATTTTTTTTTCAAATGCTTCCATTTCTGCCTCCGTTTAATTCCGCCACTACTCCACCCCTCCCCAACCGAGCGGAGTGGACTCACATTCGGAAGAACACAGGCTCGATTCCCGGTCCGGCCGTCCTGATTTCGGTTTTCCACGGTTTCCCGAAATAACTACTGGTGAATGCTGGAATTAGTCGTTATTACAGCCTTCCCTGCTTCTCTGAACTACTTGCTTCGTCTCTAATGACCTCGCTGTCGACGAGACGTTTAGCCGTACCTACCTACCCAACCCTCCCTGTGGCCGGGAGCGACAGGGTAAGGCAGCCGGCTCCAAGTCAAGAACAACGTTCTCTTTTATCGTAGAACTCTTGTTTGTGGACATCCGAGTTTTATTGCGAATTGCGTTCCTCTGTCAAAATTCAGTTTTATTTATAGTATTTTTAGGGACACCTATTGTTCGTGATAATATTCCACAAGTTGTGCTCCAAAACACTTTAAATCAGATCTACTTTCGTGACTGTATTGTTTGAATTGTTATGTCGAATAGCTGACTACCAGCGAATAACGGACGGTAGTAACTTAATTCTGATTGGCCCAGTCGTGCCAGAAATGGTCTTCTCAGAGTCGCACGTGCCAACAACTGAAGTAAAGCCAGTTGTGCNTAGCCTCCCATCGCGCTGACGACGTACAATATAGAAGTCTAGCCTGCACTGAAATCTTTTAGTGAAAGAAATGTGGCTCGGAGTTTATTTACGTTTTTGTTATTTGCAATGAATTCATTCTGTACGCCGTTATAAGCCACCACATCATTTCGCACGAAATAGATAGAAAATGCAGTGTATATCCTATTCTCGTAAATAAACACTTTGCATTTAATTGAGTACTTTTAAAAGCCCCGCTCAGGATCTACTTTACTGCTCATTTTGTATCTTTCCACAATACGTGAAATTAATAAGCGTATTTGGGCAGTCGTGGCTACCACGCACAAACGCATGAAAACGGCTCATATACTGACCAAGCATATTAGGTTAGCTTAGAATATCCTGTAAGATTAGGATACTGCGTTAAAAATAGTGGGAGAAAACATGCATGTGCAGTAATAATGGCCATACACAAACGCATTGCAGTAAACTCGGCCTTCTCGATACACATACTGTCGTTAAATTCAACACTGCCTTGGGACAGTTCACTTTTTTCATGTCTCGCTCAAGTGTAAAAGTGAATTAAATTAATTTAAGGCCCACAAATTTAAACATCAGACGTGGAACTAATTTCTATACATCACTACCGTCTTAACTGGGAGAATGTCAGTCAACGCGTCCATTACAACACATGTAGTTAGGGACAGGATTTTAACGTGAACACGTTTTTAAAATAAGACCGACACATGGGGTACCAAGGTGGAAACGCTGATGTTACGATTGTAGGGTGGCCCTTTCCGTCGCTATGACGTCATGACTAATAACACGATTGAAATAAATTATTTCTCATTCGATTAAGTATTCACGGGTAGTATATCTCGCGACTCGGGTGTGCTAGCGCGCTGATTTTGGTGTAAAACGAAAGATCTCGTCTAGATCTTTAGATTTAAAAAATGAAACCGAAGTATAAATTTCGTTTCTGTCATTTAAACCCCTTATCCCAAAGAAAACACCACCCGCTAACACAGAGGTATTCACGTTAACACCCTTGGCCATGTCCCCAACACAGCCATACTTCGAACATGTTTAGAATGTTTATATGAGAAGTGCTAAGTTAACCTCGAATCAGGTGTAGGAAGACTGAATTTTTTCCACCTTTGATGTGGCCTCGCGTGGAGGTAGGAGACTTTCAACTTGCTGCCCGCCGTCTGCGCGGTGTATCCGATTCCTCCTCGACTCACACGACGCGAAGAAAAGAAAGGGAAGAGAGGAAAGAAAGAGAATCCTCTGCAAACTTTGTGCGGCCAAGGTACAGCTCGAATCCTTTTTCGCGTGGGTTGCCAAGTGATGCTGCGTGAAGGCAGCAAAGCCAGCCCTGAATCCAGGAGAACTATTTCTGCACTCCCTGCGCATTTACCAAAGTAAACGACCCTGACCCTATGAGAAAATTTCTGGTAAATATTTGCTGGCCAGTTTTAAGTTGGGCTTAACCATTTATTAATGGAGTCAAGGTTCACAATTTTCCCTCTCTGGAAGAAGGGCTGCTTCCCTCAAACAATTAAGTCTAACCCTTTACTTACTTTCGCTGCCATACAAAATTCCGCAAAGTGAGATAGTAAAAATATTTACATTTTCAACTTCAAAGAAACAGAAAAGTGCGTTCAATATAAGGGTGAAAATAATGATTAGATTTTCATAGTGCTTTTGCGTTCACGTTAAGTCAACAAAGTAAAACGTGTGTGTTTTAGTTTACCCGCGGACCGGTTGTAGCTAACGCATTACTCGTTTGGTATTCAGCTCCAATGTATGCCGCTGGTGCATAAGAAAGCATTTATTATTATTATTAATATCAGTTGTATTAACTTGCCCACTTCCATGCTGACAGACTAATTGGAGTCTTAAATGGCCTAAACTTAAACCTACAGTTTAACCGGATTTCGAACCCGCAACATTGCGTGCGGTCCGTAGGTAAGGCCTTAGCGACCTCGGTTTTGAAGGTCACCTCGACAGTCGAAGTGATTTCATAAATAATGACGAGCGCCAATAAGAGCGGGTGGCGTCATGTTGGCCTGGTTCCGTAGGAAATTAATTTGATTTACTCATGCCAAACAATAATTTGTCAGTCCTATATACAAAGGTCCCCATTTCTACATTCTTGCTGGACAAGAATACATTGAGAAATGTGAAACATCTTCACGGTCACACAGGATTGGAAAAGTTCGCACGGGCTAAAATAGGCCTATGCAAGCAAATTGGCTATACGGTGAACTTCGGAACTGGGTTGCAGAGTGCAAGACAGAATAAGACAGGAATGAGATATAAAAGGATGAGGAGTTGAACATAAAGTAAAGTATTTGAAGAGCTGAAGTAGTATGAACTAATACAAAGGACACAAACGTAATTTTTCAAAGAAGTAAACCTTGTTGTTAAGTAAAACAGAAAATTTAATTACATGAAAGACGGGCTGCGAAAACGAGGAAGGGACTGGCAGGGGGTTGCTTAGAGAGAATGTACAAGAATTGAATATGGAAGCTGGGACGTGTGACAAGTCCGTGTTCATACAAGTAGAATGACCATCAAATAATGGTCACGTAATTATTTTTAAAGAAATGTTTACATTCGTGAAAGGTAACGGCTTACAGTACTTATGATTTTGTATATATATATAATTTGTATGAAAGTTCTACTTCAGGTTATTAGGTATTTTCGAATAGAGTACCCGTACCATGTACCTATGCATAATTCATTTTCCACTATAGCTGTAGACAGTGTGGAGGTATTTAAAACAAGCCCTATGGCCAATGGTATATGCTAGACGAGAACAATTTTTCTTTAAATAAAACATGTCAATTAATATAGCCTGCCATAGTAAAATCCCATCGCCATATTTGGAAGATATTGGTTGATTGTTTCCCGAGATACGGCATGAAAACTATATTATTTGATGTTTGTAATGTATACTATCAGCGTACAAAATTTGGTTGAAATTTGTCAAATGGTATGGTAGCTAAACGAAATAAATCTAAAATAGTTGCATGGCCGCCATTTTTAAAAATTGTTTAATTAAGTTTAATTACTGTCATTTACCTGGCCAATCATAGTATTAGTTACATGCCAAATTTGACGAAAATAGATCGAGTAGTTTTCGAGATATAACGTAAAAGCTTTACTTGTTCATGTGGTGCTATCTTTCAAAATGGCGGAGCAATAACAATATTCACCTCTGAATTTAATGCTTAAAACTTGCGCTGCAGCAGACAAAATTTGGTTAATATCGATTGAATGGTTTTCGAGATGACATATCGCCCTAAAATGGCCGCTATTTTAAAGTACGTGCCCGGCGTCGTCGAAAACTGTGAAATACACAGACATAAACATACACACACATACAAATACACACACATACACACACATATACATACACACGTACAGAGACAGAAAAATGATCCCACAAGCCTTTCTTTCCTTCGGAAAGTAGGCTAAAAATGTGACACCTTCATTATACTTACCCATGGGCACTTGTCATGAGGTTGATAGAAGAGCTTAGACATGTTGCTGTGTGCGATAGAAATACACACAGAGTGGGTAAACTTGTGTGTTATGACGAAGGCATGAGTCTGCCGTGCGACGCAACTACTGCCGGTTGGCCGTGGACGCTGGCGCGGCGTCACTGGCGAAGTAGTGAGGCACGCGCAATCAGCGCAGCACTCCTGTTGACGAGACAAGCAGACAACAAAGCTCCATGAGGATGGCGCGCCTGCAGTGGCGTTGTGTGGGGAACAGACGAGGTGCAGGCCGAAACGAAGCGCAGTGGGCGGTGGAGATGTTTCTGGAAAGTGTGCCGCGGAGCGTGGAGCCGCGTGGGGACACAGGGGACAGCTGTGCGGCAGTCGAGGGAGCGTGCGACACCCCCGCGCGAGACGCACTGTGCCTCTACATCGCCCGTGAAGGATGGCGCGGCGCATCTGCGCGCACAGCTGTGCCGGCCTCGCGGGGCGAAGCGGCCTCGGGGCCACCGCCGTCCGATCTGGAGCACTCTCGGCCAAGCCAACCCTACTGAGGACTGAGAACAGTGCGCACGGACCGCGGGTGGCCAGCATTACGCATTTGTTTCTGATATATGGAAAACCTTTCTGATGCGGACTTTGTAGGCGTTGTACAAGGCATTCGGAGCATAGACGCTTTCAAAACCCAATATTCACACGCCCATATCCTCTTTCATATTCCGTTTAGGTATGCGGTGTCCTGTATATTTTCGACTTTATTTTTCATAAGGAATCACCTCCCGTAGTTAGAGCGTTTGATTTTTTTGAACTATATATATTTTTAATACATATATAAATATAGTAATATTTCTTCTACCCGGGACACTATGGAATATGTAAAACTAATGCTGATTTTTAATAGGCAAGTATAGTAGAGTTCAAGTTTATTATAAACCTGGAGGACAATAAACAGTTTTTATTTATGCTTAATAAAACATTATGTTGTAAATATAGGCTGACAATATTTCACTTGATGTGTTACAAGAAAAAAATGGCAACTAGTTTCCAAAGAATTGTTAGCAAAACATAGATCAAATTATTTACTGTGTGTAGCTTATTACGACCTTGATGTAATGAGAGAGGAATTGCGAAAACTTATATTCTGGAACTAAGCGCTTAGAATGGCAAGATCACGCAGCAAATACCGCTCTGAGTGCACTTCCTTGGGACTTAACCCACGCCTCCACGCTATTACATGATCACACACACCCTGTCAGCCATAGCGGAGTCGCAGGAGGGCACCACAGCGAACCGAGTTCGATACCCGGTGGGGTCGCTCCCGGATTTTCGCACGTGGGAATCACGCCGGACGATACTGCTAGTCGGCGGGTTTTCTTGGGGATCTCCCAGTTTCCCCCACCCTTGTATTCCGGCGCTGCTCCCGTCTCGCCTAGCTTCATCCTCATCGGCTCTCAGGACTCCGATGTTAAGAACCGCCCAAACCTCTTCACTCCACTCTCCAGCCTGTCAGCCATCAGTTGAACTGGAGAGTCGTAAATATACGCTGTGTCACAGAGCAATAAGTACCACATAGATATGGAATGGTGTGACGGTTCCTTTGATGTGAGCGTATAGTCTATTCGCGGTTTCTTCACACTTTTTAAATCAAACCTTTGAAAAATTACTCTATGTATGACGTTCTTGGCTTTTTCCTAAATATGTCATATATCGCAAGCGTGTTATACTTGTGTTAACATACAAGTATTATATATATTTTTATTAGAATGTTATTTAAATTTTATTTATAAATTATAATATTTCATTTATAATGAATATGAATAATAACAGAGAGATAATAGGTGTGTTGGTAATGCCTAGTAAGAAATATTTCTTATGCAAAATATTGTTACACTGAGGGCGCACGAATGTAATTTTGCGGAGGAACAACCTGAAAGTGGAACTTTAGCAAAGCTTCAGAAAAGTTGGAAGTAACCGTGAATTAACTATACTCTTTCTCTGATTGGCTGCTCTGGGACAAGCCATGCGTCTGATTGGCAGGCGCTGAATGGCGAACGGCCTTTCGGCATGTTTCTGGCCAGTGACGCCATTTTGCTGGCACCTCCGACTTAAGCTCGTGGCGTGAGAGGCTGTTTGACCTCTGTATTGTTAAGTACTCTGTGGCTGCGTTCAGTTCGAACGAGGCCCTTCCCTCGGGCAGATGCGAAACGCGCCACGCCACGCAACGAGCCGTGTCTTGCAGCATCACGCATTTCCTAACCACTTGGTTACAAATTATTTGCGTCTGTCCCCGTGGCGAAACTGTTGACACGCCAACCTGAGACTCCGGATATCGGTCGTCGAATATAACCTCAAACATGTGGTTCAGAAACCATGCCAGGCTATTTTTACAATCCGCCTTGGCCCTCTCCTCATTCGCCCAGCGGCTGCCTCAAGCTATACAATGTTTTGAACTACCGCGCTTATTTAATTCTGCTGAAAATTGTGTGAAGTTAACCTATTACTGATTTTCATACACTAACACTTTATTTAGAAAAAAACCAAGATCCGAATATGTACGCGAGTTTAATAAAAAAAACCTGAAATTAAAAAAAACTTGTTGATAAACTGTATACGCTAAAATGTAACGAAATACTTTTCGAACCAGCTGACGATGTATATTGAAAAATGTTTATTGCTTCGAAAATTAAATTACAGCAAGTAAATAAAAGAGTACGAATAATGTTTAATTTCGCAAATTCATTTTAGGACAAGCTGGACTTCAAACGCATTTATCTTATGTTTGCAATTGCATCACAGTTTATTATACACGCCCACGTGAATTCTTAGCCAATAACAGTCATGTACGGAAACAAGCACCGAATCCCATGCCATATGGTTTAAGGTAAAACTGGCTACGCAAGGGAGAGTATTATCAGGCTCGATTATACGTAATGCAGTGTATTATTACACACAGGTCTTTGAGAACATGGAATTTTCCTGTCCCTGCAGGGAACAGTTCGCGCCTTGAATGCAAGACTATCACAATTTAAAATTTCTAATAAACGACAAATGCGAATAAAATAATTGCGTATTTTTAACAAGTTGTTTGAGTAGTACGGCATCAAAGGAATGTGAAGTATTAAAACTGTGTTAGAATATAACAGTGTGCCATTCAGTACTTTGAAAATACATGTATGTGTAAATGTTAAATGCTAATGTTTACTTATTAAATACATATTAACGAAGCGTAATACCCGTACCAACATCCAGTAAAAGTAAAAATAATGTTGCGGCAACCTTTCACAAGATATTTTCCACCTTCAAGCACAAATATTGCAAAAACTCTATTTTTTTGAGTTACCATAGTTCTTGCATTCAGGGTGCGAGTTTGCGAAATACACGCGCAATGTTTGTATTGTGGAAGTATAATTGTGACGAATGCGCGTCGAAAGCTCCGTGGGAAAGACATCCCGCTGTGCAGAGGCTGTCGGGGTCGTTCATTGTGGCGACCTCGAGTCTGCGACGACAGGCGGTGTGGCGAAGCTGGCTCAGTATCTGCCCGCGAGGACGGATGATGACGCGGCTTTGACGCGAGGACGCGCGAGATAAATCGAACGCAGAAACGTCCTCCGCAGCTTATCTCGCGCCGGCGGCCGCGGTGTGTAGTTGTCAAACTAAACTACTCGCCTCCCAACAAGACGCATCTCATTTCGTCCTTAAGGCCTGCATGGCGCTTGAACTGCGTTGCAGTGTGTTCGAAGTACTCGTTTTCCCACGAAACTATTAAACGTGCGTCCAATGTCCTGATGTAAGTGAAGAACATACACTTCAGACGAGGGCTTTTGAGCGCTTTCAAGACACCGCGCACATTAGAAACACAATTTTATTGTACTCCAAAATGGCCGAGAATGGCTCCTTGAAAGTTCTTTATTTCAAAATATACGAGTAAGTTACACACAAAACTAAAGTACCCTGCATTAAACCTTCATACAGTTTCTCCACCAATAAAACAATAGGGTCGCCGCTGAAAGTCCAATAGGTACACGCAGCGACAAGAACACTGCAAGCCAGTTGAGAGGCTTGCGCTTAGCGATGATGGCGCACTTGATGCACGTGGCAGTGTCGCTCTTATTGCTCCCGCGCTTCTCGGCGTCAAACGCGAAAAAAAAAAAAAACCGCCAGGTAGGCGGGAGCCTTAAGACCTCGTTGAGTTCAGTTATTTGGGCGGCTCTTAACAACAAGATCTTGAGAGCCGATGAAGGTGAAAACAGGTGAGAATGGAGCAGCGCCGGAATGCAAGGGCGGGGGAAACTTGAGATCTGCGATAAAATCCCACTTGCAAAAATCCAAGAGTGACCCGGCCGGGGATTGAACCCGGTTCGCCTTGATGGGAGGCGAGCAGGCTAACCGCTCAGCCACCGCGGACTCGCAAGACCTCGTTTTTAAGGGGCCTCCTCAGTTGACATGCGAGTTTCATTGTAAGCAGTTGTGTCTATCCTAATTTTTAAAGAGCTATGGAATGTAAATATTTTTTTCAGGCCGAAGTGAAAGTCGATATTTTGTTGCCTATTCATGAATTTAGTTATTGAAAGTCAGCAACCACCACTGTAAGTAGCCCTCGGTATACGATATTTCTTCTTCTGTAAAACAGTGTTTTAAACTATAGTGACAATGCTGTACCTTTTTTGAACGGATTACCGTATTAAAACCCTATTGTCACAGCACCTTAAAGTTCTGAGGAAAAAGAACGCACGCGAAGCTAATGCTATTTTCCATATCCCTTGCAATGCTTCCTTACGACCGGATGTGTCGTTGGGGCGTTTAATATTGTTTACTAGTAATTCCCCTTGCGTTACGGAAACGTCTAAACTGAACATTATCACGCGCGTTCCCATCGCTCCAGATTTCTCCTGAGCCTATACACATGTAAACTGATCCTCTGCTTCTGGGAACTAAATCAGTATCCAAGAGAATGGATTACGTCATGTGCTGTGAGTATCCCTGTCAAGGAGGTTGTAACACCTGTTAAGTTTACAGGCTTCCGAGTGGGTACAGGTCGGTGCCTGTATTTCTTAAAGGCGTTCAAGAAGCTGATATTATTTTACGGATTTTTAGCGTATTACATCCTTTTACTTTGTGATATCAAATAATACTCTGAAAAATGCACAACGTTGAAAAAAATGAGTTCACAAAGTCATGAAACGACTTGCATGAATTTTAAATTTACATTTATATTTTGTATAAATCTCAAAATCGAACAAAACCAGAGTCGTAAGTTTAAATCATTCCGAGACAGATGTAAAATTGTTCTAGAGTCTTTTTGGCTCTGTGTAATATTTGGCATACATTATTAAAACGAATTACATTGTATTAATTGTATTGTGGCAACAATAACTAGTGTTTACAAAGACATATGTAAATTATGATACGATAAAATGGAATTATTCTGTACAGTACCTATGCATGTCTGTCACCTGATATATTTTTACATATGTGTTTATTTTCATTAATCGGCACCTTTGTAGCTTTCCTGTTAAGTGATGGTTTCATGATAATGTTACATCAGAACAAGCCACTACAAGAGCGAGACAATATGTATCACAGGATGCCGTTTCTTTTGTAATGATACGAGCACCGTTGGAGATGCCATTAACCAGACAAGTGACAGTGACAGTTCAACGATAAATGTGTCACCTTATTTATTCTCGAACATAAAATGCCAGAGTGGACATAAGCCATGTGAGACTAATGGAAGTCTATCGATTTACCAAAATCACAAAGAATTGGCGATCTCGTACTGTGCACAGCATGTTTTATCCAGAATTATAGTTTGACTGAACGGAAATGTGGCGTTTTGCAGTTAAATGCTAACATTAGTGAACTCAGGGTTTGTAGAAATACATGTATATCCTCTTCTCCATTTAAATGTTTTTATTATATATAAGTATGCGTATTTATATAAAACACGTGTTATTCTGCTTTTAGCATCATACAACCTACAGTTTTTTTTTAGGAAAACATCTTTGCTTGAACATAAAATTTAATACCCGCGCAGAGACCGGCATTGATTAACCCTTTCAGTCACGGTGTCCTATATCTGGGACGTTGCATATGAAGATGCTTGAATGGTCTGCACTGTACACAGCAGAACATACCGTCCAATGAGAAAGGTTCCTACGTGTAGGAGACATCATCCGCTGCTGAGACAATGTTCCGTAGCCTCATAAACCACTGCTGCCAGTAACATAAAGCTCAGATAGATTTCTACTGGTCCCGATGTAATACAAAGCGTCGTATGGATATCAGTACAGTTCCAAACAAAAGATTATTTTGTTGCAATGCCACAAATTATATTTTCATTTTTGACTGAAAGGTTTAAGAAAATTAACACAATGTTAACAGTTTACCTAAAATGAGGGAGGGAAGCTCGTCTTCTGAAATTTTACAGCTTTAGACGTTGATTTCCGAGTGCGGTAGTATCTACACACTGTGTTTATTACTTACATGGCAAAATTGTTTAAAAGGTGGCTAAAGGATAAAACGTGGCTGATATAAAAAAGTAACCCATAAACACAGAAACTTCAAAAGGAAACGTGCGAAGTTACACAGTGTGTGCAGTGAAGTGTCTCCCAATGCTGACGTAATGTGCACAAGCGGTCGAGTTTTGGCTGCCGGGCTATTTCACCTAACCTCCTTACATCATGATTCAAATACGTCAGTGTTATTTGTTTTTTGACATTACTATATTAGTGGCACCTCCTGTTCAGCATAATGTGTCTGTAACGATCTAACATTACGACTTCTTAACTATTGGCATTTGTTATGTTGATAAGAGGATTATACATACACACACTTGCTGACTNAAGCGGTCGAGTTTTGGCTGCCGGGCTATTTCACCTAACCTCCTTACATCATGATTCAAATACGTCAGTGTTATTTGCTTTTTGACATTACTATATTAGTGGCACCTCCTGTTCAGCATAATGTGTCTGTAACGATCTAACATTACGACTTCTTAACTATTGGCATTTGTTATGTTGATAAGAGGATTATACATACACACACTTGCTGACTTTGTAAGCAAATAATACAGTTAAAAATTCCAACACAGTGAAGAAATCATACCGGCATCACATCGGCGTGCGCTTGAAGGCATTATCGGTTTTTTTTTTTACTATTTCGTGAACTACCAAGGCGGGGTTTCCTAGTCGGCGCGCGCAGATGACTGTCTGAAGACAGGGTTGATTACGTGAGGGGCGCGGGTGCGTGCGTGTTGCAATCAGCCCCCCGGGCAGACTCAAGCCTTGCCTCACATGCTTCGGCTACGTCAGTCCCCTCGGAATCACTTTGCGAATATAAATTGGCCCAAAATGTTGCCAGCTTCCGTATCCTCTTGCACAGAGCATAAGCGTAAGACTGAATAATAGTTTACTGTTATTTGCATACGCACGCCAGTATCAGTTTTTTTTTTTGGCTCTCCAGTGTATGTGCAGTATTAAATATTCCCAGAAGTACACTTTTCAAACAATTTGTACTGCATACGTTTTTTATTGTATTATTATTTTATGAGTTTTACTGGCTGGAATTCAGAATTTTTGCAAATAGTTAAGCCGTGACAAATGTTCAAATTACAGATACGCCAAGGCAAATTAATTCATTGTGTTTCAAACCTGCAGGGAAACGTTGCAAAGTTGTGATATACACATGCATGCGTGACCTTTAAAAAATTTCTATAGTCGAAACAGCTGTTCACGATTAATAGATGTAAACGTTGTTGACGCAGTTTTCACTGTCACGTATAAAACCAAAGGCTACTCCATGGGTCAACGCCATTTCGTATGCATGCACATCACTTTAGCAATCGAAATGACACACGCTGAACCAAGTCTCCACTGAAACGTGGAAACATTAGAAACACACCTTTTTAACATATGCAAATAGTTTCAAACACAACATATACTATATTTATAACGTAATTCTGAGTTTCACACGGGGCAGAAGGCACTTCTAACAACCAGAGTCAACAATCAACAAGCCATGTCGTCAGTCGTGCCAACGTAACGTCCTAACTCGTCCCGCCACTGAGGATATGGTTTCACCGTTGTAGTAGGTGGACTCCCAAGAAATTTGCACATACGTTATACTATTTTAATTTACATTGCAAGGTCTTCAAATAAAAAGAGAGAAACGCAAATTGCATTTCGAATCTGACTAGTGGGTTTTGTTGAATAAATTCTGAGAGCTGTAATTATTACCAATAAAAAAGCCCTATTGCCAAATAATCGCAATTATATCGTACTGTTAACAATCCATCGTTAAGTATTGCAATACTCAGCGCGACTTTATTCAACATAATACCTTTGCAAATGTAAAAGTTCTAGTTAATATCAAAACCTTAAAAATGTTTGCACCGGCCGAGATTTGAATCCGAAACGCGCGCGTAAATGTCGGACATGCTACCAGTTGCGCTAGCACGACGCACACCTGGCGTGGCCGAATAAATGTTATATATATCTTTCACCTATTACGTGTTTTGCGTTGTTTCTAATGATGAAAGTTTTTAGAACATGTCGTACATATTACACAATATTCTTGCCGGCTTTAAATCTTCTTTGCCAAACAACTAAATTGTGCTAGTTTCCTTATTTTTAGGTAAATAATTACATCGCGTCATATAACGGTATTGTTCGTTCACACTACCGACTCCGGCAAACTGATATGTGTTCTGCGCATCCGTAGGTTTCGTTTGCGCCAAGAATAAATAAGCGAAATCGGAGCCCTAAGATTAAGGTCGGTATTTCAGAACATTTTTATAAGGGTTTTGCTACAGCTGAAGCCATGCCCAGGCCTTATCAATATTCGAGAAGATTATAACGCCAGTTAAGTAAGGCCTTAGTTAAGCCACGGCCGAATCCATGATATTAGGGCTCCGATTTTGATTATTTATCCTTAGCGCAAAAGGAACCTACACATGCGCATAACGCATATAATTTTGCGGGAGCCGGAGCTTGACGAACATTCATAAACAATATGATACGTCCAGACCGTTATACGTCATGATCTAACTATTTATTAAAAAATTAGGCAACTAATGCAATGAAATTGTTTTGCAAACAATTTCTTGAAACAAATTTTTTAATTATTTTTAAATATTATTTTTTATAAATTTTGTTAAATTTTTTGGATTTTTTGAATTTGTATTATTTTCTGGGTTTTCAAGGTTAAAGGTCACCGGGGCCAAGATAAGGGTCAAGGTCACCTGGATACAAGATGGCCACCGGCCAACCGGAATGACAGAGCACGAACAGCTCCAACGCTCCGGTCCCAGGTCCCGATGTGCCAAAGTCCCTATTATCCCTCTACTCATAAAAATCAAAATGCGAAGGAGAAAAAAAAAACAGCAACGTATAATAAACTCTTTGTAAACATAAAAGTGGAAAGTATTCTTGCAACGATTCTTGAGTGTCCTAAAAATGAGTGTGTTGCCCTCGAAGCGAAATATCCAGCAACAACATGTGATGATACATGTGATGCGGAATGAGTTTCTCATTCATAAAACAAAGCATCTGCGGCTAACGTAATTGCTTCTTGTGGAATACTTTTTCCTTGAATACGCCGTTTTATTTCTGGCCACATTGCCCACTTTTACTATAGAATTAGTTCATAAATATATGTGTAGTTTTTACAAAGAATATAAGTATGAATTACGATAAAATGTTGCATCGTTTAGTAAATAAATCACGGGGGAAAAGTATCCCAAATATCAAATTGATATAATTTTATTTTTACCGTTAATTTACAATGCAATTCTTTTAAGTGTATCTTTATAAATTATCTTTTTAACATTTGCCTAGACATTCATGGAGAATGTTATGTTCTTTTTAAAGTTAAATAAGTACTGTATTACGCGTGAACACGGTAGTTGTGAGACAACATTATTTAATCAGATCGTATTATTTTCTGTTAAGTAAATAAAATTTGCTACTAGTACGTTTAAAAGCATATCACTTGCACGATTTATAAAGCTTTGCAATAAAAACAACAATAAACCAGCGTGAAGGTATAAAATGTTCCACGTGTCCTGCGAGAAAAATGTTTGACTGAAAGTTTTACCACAATAGCGAGATAAAATTAAACTACTATGAATGTATTTCATAACCGCGTTGTATATAAGATTATTTGCTTTTAGATATCTGATAGACTTTTAAAATTATAGGTAATTTTAAGTCTTACTTCATATAGTTGTTGGTTTTGATACACATTTTTATCGTTCATAAGCTTGACAGCCATTTTACAGAGGATTATATTGATAAATATTAACAAAAACTCATATATGTTGCAATTTTATTTCGTTATTGCCATGGTCGCAAGGTCAGGTTAAGAAAACCTTCAGTTTGGTAATAAAGAGATTTTACCGTTTTTTTTTTCTCGAAGACGAGCAGTTTACGTGTCACATGCTCTATGATTGAGTACATGGAAGAGAGAGAGTATCACTCACATAGGACGACGCAGACCTGTTTGACTCGCTTGAAAAATAGGTACATAGTTGTTTATGATAAGGACATGTAAGCAGTCCTACATTTTCCTTTACTCGACAGATTTCTCGTACTAGTATGTAAGTGATTATGATGTGTTATGATTTTAGTTTACGTCACTAGGTCGATGGTCAACGTGAGGTTATCAGTGTCCATTGCTCGACGGCCAAGGCGACACAAACAGCTTGGCCTGCCGCGAACCTTGTTCGTCTTGCGTTCAGTGTACCGTGCGGAGGCCTCAAATGGGTATTCGTTTGTTGCATCTCGTATTTGTGAACATACTGTTTCTCATGCTGTGTTGAACCCCCTAATACGCCCTCTCCCCTAACCCCGCTGGAATTTGAAGGTTTGTCTATAGTCGGGATTTAAATTTGCCATACATATATTAACAAACTAAACCGCTGTGAGATAAGATTGACAAGAAATACAATCTGTCAGTGTTCATGAATATATTTCTGAGCCGACATAATTTTTGAATTACTGTGCCACTCCAGTTAATAGTTGTACCAATAGTTTAACGCTGTAGTGCTAATATTATTATACAGAGGTTGCTGGCAGAGACACCGGTGTTTCAGAAAACTTGTTTAAGTTGTGATTGTATTACTTACGTTGCCTTTTCCCACACGCCCTTTACGAATAACCTGTACTGAAGTTATGGAACTTCAATTGCAGAGACCAAGTAGAAGAGATAAAACTTCCTCTGACACAAGAGAGATTCCAAAAAAGTAATAAAATTGATGGTATGTCCACAGTACAGTGAAAAACATCATCGTGCAATTAATGTTTTCGTGAAAAGCATGCCATAGTAACTTGTGATTTGAATAACGCCCATATTGTCACCATTTTCTGTTATTATCTCTACTGCAGAGACTAAATAAATACGCACCTATCGCAGAAAACAGTAGGGAATAGGTTGTTACGAAAAACAAAAAAACTAAAGTACTGGCCACAACGAACAGGGAGAATTGGACGGGATGATTTCAAAATATTGACATCTTTGACGTACTGACGAGAACTTCATATTTCCAGCCTTTCGCTGGTACAGGCAATGTTTCTTTGGCCTATTATTTTAAAGACCGACATTTTGGAGCCTATTCAAGATGGCACCATGAATAGGAAACTCAGGGGAGATTTGAGCTTTTTTCAGTGTACCCATTTTAGAATAGATACACTGGAGAACGAGTCGGATGCACATGTTTCATCGTCTGGTCTCGACACTTTCAACACGATGACCATATACAGTACCATAGGGCAACGATTTATTACCGCTGCCTCAGTTTTAAAATCTCATACATCTTCACACTCAGTTTCAGCCGAATCGAATACGCTACTGAGCATGATGAACTCCCAAACACTAGCTACAAGCATGGGTGGTGTTATAGGTGCTCGTGAAGCTTACCACACCCTCTAACAGAATGGGCCAATAACTGACATTCTCTAGTACAGCTGGTGAGCGCTGAGTGGAAAAGAGAAACTTAGATGTGACGTAAGTACAATGCAACATTTATAGATGGGTGTGTCAGAACACATATCATTATATCGTAAAATACTCGTGTGACAATTAGAGATTAAAATACAACGTGTAGTCTAATTGTTATATTAAAAAGCTTTATTATTTTTTCAATATTTAAAAAAAAATTTAATTTTAAGGGTGTTCAAGCGGCACATTTTTCTAATTTTTTTTTAAATTTTTACATACTTTTTGTGGTGAAATAAAATAACAGTCTGAAAAAGTAAGACAATGGGGGAAAATACCTTTTAAGAAAACAGCAAAAAGCGCTTTTTAAATTCTAAATTTACATCCTTTTTTTCGTAAAAATGCCACAAAAAGGTTAGTAAACAGCTCAAAATATTGCTTATGTTATTGAAATGTTATGAAGAATATTTCTTGTAAAATCTGTTATGCGTTTTGCTCGTTTTTTTTCCAATTTAATTTTTGAGATAATGTTTCGAAAACACCAAGTGTCGGATTTCAAGCAAACTGCAACATGCCGCTCTTGTCACTTCAACAATAACTACTTGAGATAAAACCAAACATAGCACTAAAATTTATTTTTGAAATTTGTTTGGATCAAGATCTTAAATTAAACGCCCCATTTTTACTTTGAAAATCATGATTACTGTTTTTTTTTTCGGTAGGTTTTGGTAATTTTATGAATATATCATCGATGCCATGCCATGAAACTACAAAAAGATCCTCAAAATGTAGAAGATTTATTTTTTGCCTCTTGAACAGCTTTTAATAAGTTTCTATTATTGTTTATGACTGCATGGCCCCATTTCCCCGCAGCAGACAGTACGAGTGCTGGGCAAGTTACTGTGTCGACTGCGTTCGCAGTGAAACGCACCGAAGAAGGAAACCGTCTCTTAACACATTGCCAAAATAGTTTGCGCATGCGACTGCGTATAGTGAGGCCTCGGTNGCCATGCCATGAAACTACAAAAAGATCCTCAAAATGTAGAAGAATTATTTTTTGCCTCTTGAACAGCTTTTAATAAGTTTCTATCATTGTTTATGACTGCATGGCCCCATTTCCCCGCAGCAGACAGTACGAGTGCTGGGCAAGTTACTGTCTCGACTGCGTTCGCAGTGAAACGCACCGAAGAAGGAAACCGTCTCTTAACACATTGCCAAAATAGTTTGCGCGTGCGGCTGCGTATAGTGAGGCCTCGGTGCTTTCTCGTGGGGCAGGAACTGGTACTGTTACTGCTAAAGCAGAGTGATGCAGACACGGTCGCCGGCGGTCGCCACGTGAAAGCTTATTGACTCGGGAGATGGCGCTCCGTGGGCGGGTGCTGGAACAGCGTGAGTGCTGAGCGCCTGCAGGGCGCGGGGCTATGCAACCCGACACACCTCCCACGACTCTCGTGCTACGTGGACTGCCTTTTCTCCTCGGGGAGACCTACGCCGTAGCGGCGCACAGTGGTTCAAAATGCAGTTGTCCGCCTTGAGAACTGTTTAATACTCTTTGTGAAATATAAAAAACAGTATTGTAAATTGTATTCGTTTAATTCAGTACCAGGAAGTAGCATTTTCTAAGTTGTAAGGAAATTATATCACTGCAACATTTCACAGCTTGTTAAACTATACGAACCTTCAAAACGTATCGTAGCCTTTTTTAGGCGACTAAAGTAGTATAAAATAAAACTATGGGCAGTTGATGAATGCTAGAAAATATTATTCTTACATTCGAAAATTACATAAATGCACGTTGAGTAATTTTCAAAACCATCAAAACTTCTGGATAGTTACATAATTTTTCAATTGATTAGTAATCATCTCTTTGAAAATAACAACACAAATGTTTAGATAGGTTTAAATGTTTTGACATGTTTTAATATTTTATACATTTAAAGAATGGCGGCTATTGTACATTTGTAATGATTACTCGCCTCGCAATAAACGGAGGGAAGAACTGTATATTGGGCGAAAAATATATTAGGTTAAAAACGTTATCAGAACTGAATGTTTACTCGAACACACCATACCAGCATACTTATTACACTTATACATAGCAACTAAAAAGTTTCCCGAAACCTAATTCTTTTAGTCGGAGGTAAATATACAATTTTAGGCGTTGCAGGTAACAACTTTTTTTTTCTCAGAACTGTATAAGTATCAACATAACACGCTGTCATTTGTTGGTATCAATATAAATGTGTTTGTTTGTTATGTTGGTAGTAACTTTTGCGAGACTGCAGAATATAGTCTAAAGGTAAGAGCACGTTGGTCCACTTCGGACGCATGGCACTTGTCGGACGGATAGCAATTTTTTTCCTGAGGGCGCACACTGATTCGTATTGACGCACGGATTTACCACAGTTTTGAGCTTTCTCTTGACCCGACCGAGCTTGTTAATGGGAAAAGAAAACTTTTGTAGGTAAAGTAGGACTTAACATCTCGTCGACAGCGAGGTCATTAGAGACGGAGCAAGTAGTTCAGAGAAGCAGGAACCGGGCAGCAATCGGCTGTGATGTGTATGAAGGAACCGTCCCAGCATTCGCCTGCAGCGATTTGGAGAAACCATGAAAAACCGAAATGAGGATGGCCGGACCGGGATTTGAACCCAGGTCCTCCCGAATGCTAGTCCGAAAGTTAACCACTTTGCCACCTTGCTCGGTAAGAACACTTAGGTTTTTTTTAGATTCACAATATTAGCAAAAGGAGATCTGAGTGCGGCGTATGTGACATTATTCCCAGAGTTGATTAATTATGATAATAAGTTTTCTTATACTTCCTCATGACACACGACAAATTAATGGCTCTCCACGAAATCCTGGAACCACATTGGTCTGTACAAAACACATTATTCTATAAAAGACATGCTATCAGGCAAGATTATCATTGCGCTGATTAAACATATGTTTGTATGACGCCAACAGTACGCATTGCAAGGAGCGGATCTAATTAGCTCGCGAGAATCCTGATAGGATTTGCCGAGCTCCGAAGAATGTGGATGAGTGTGATGCGTGCAGTGGGCTTAGCGTTATATAACATAAGGATACAAATAATGGTTTCCAATCCGTCCGACGCGGAACATTCTACAAATATCTCATGGGCGTTCCGTAGTTTTCATATGGGTGTCATTGAAATAGCCGTGTTTACCCTAATTTTAAGGAATTATGGACTATTTCACCGTTAATCTTTTTCCAGGGCAGAAGTGAATTTCGACATTTAATTGCCCGTTCATAATTTTAGTTATTAAAATATAAATGTGGTCGTTGAGAAGTGTCGAAGTCAGCAAAAGTCAGTGTAGCCCTCTGTTTACAATATTTGTTCTCTCTTAAAATTCTGAGGAAACAAAACACTCGAAGCTTGTTTGTTCTATTTTACATCGCCGTCGCAATGCTTCCTTGTGGCTGGACGTGACCTTGAGGTGTTTAAAATAGTTTACTAAGGAGAAACCTTAAATAATGAATAACGGTTCTCACCTTGTAAAGGACATCTGCCATTGGACTCTGTTTTCTACTGTGTTGTGACGGTTTCTGCCGACACATGCAAATAGGTCTCCGTCTCTGTTTCCTCATGAAAATGTTCGTTTTTCAAGGAATAGAGACCTCCTGTTAGTGTGTCATAAAAGGGTATCACATAGTTTGGGTTTGAACAGTCAAATATTTCGCTTTTACATGAAATATATTTACCCTTTTCTCTGAAGTACAGAAATTCTGATTTCCCAAATATGGGATTACAAAATATATTTAAAAGTTTACTATAATCCCATGACTTTTAGTTTTTCCACAAAAACTTTTCAATTTATATTTACATATTGTTTTATACAAAATGATTAAAATATAAAGGCTACATATCTATTATAAATTCTGCAGAGCAACCCCTCCCTCCCCCCTTTCCACTTTAAATTCAAGGAACAGCAGTTCCTTCCCCAATTAAGTCCCTGGCCTGTCTCCCACACAAACACAAACCTTACATACACATTTTCGTCGTCTTCTGGAACATTTTCCGACGATCCCGGAGCGGAAATGCCCCCTGGTGATGTCATGGCTGGCCGGCGTCACTTTTTGATGGAGCCGCGCAGGGGAGGGAAGGAGCAGTAGGCGAGCGGCACACTAGCGCGCCACGCGTCATTTGCTGTCCAGCAGTCAGTCATGCCGGCCACGGCAGCGAGGTGGTCAGTAGAAGGGTTCCTGTCGCACGAAAGGTAAGCCATGCCCACGGCCCTCATGTAGGAGCAGTAACCCGAGGCGAGGTGAACTTAGGCGTAGTTTTGATGTGCCTAGTCCGTCACAGTATACAGTACAGGGCATTCATGGACATTACAGATATATACCACAATGGCTAAAAGTGTTAAACGAAATGAGATAAATTTTATGTGATTAAAATATTCTAATCTTTTAACTGTAATGCTGTATCACGTACCGAAAAAAAACGCAAACTCTATTTATGATACGCTATTAAAATAACGCACACAAAATTACAGCTCTGTTTAAGAAAGGATTGTTTTTTATCTCATGTTTGCAGTACGTAGCGAAATAATTTAAAGCTACAGTTACACTAATATTCATTGAAATAAACTTACTGGTGAAATATTTGATCTCGCTAATTTTTACCTTCAGCTGACGAAATAATACGTTAGAATCATACATGAAGTAGCACAATTTTTTTTAATTAGTTCACTACAACCGAAATCTATATAGCCAAAAAAAAAAAAAATTCAAATGCATGCTCCAGATATGATTTTAGACTTGAACAAAATGTGAGGTGGGCTGAGTTTCCGGCTTCCGCGAGACAGCAGCCTCGGCTTGATTTGCCAGCGTGGGATGTGTTGGCGAGTCTGCGTCTTCAAAGTGGATAATGACCGCACCACAAATCACAACCCCCGCTCTCCACGATGGCACATTTGAAAACGCAGAACTGAGCGTGCTCGCCCGCGCAGAAGCATTCCTTACGTCGCGTCGTTAGCTCGCTATCGACAACGTACATTAGGGACGATTTTCTCCCTTAAATGGCGTCCCGTTTATGTCATTGGCCTGTGCCGTTTAGATTTCGTAGTTTGTTACTTACAACTCCACAACTCATGAAGTTAAGACCCAGACTAGTCACAGTGCAGAACATATAAATAAAAATGTGTTATACCTCTGTATAAATTGTTATATTTTCAGTCACTGTTGTCCAAAGAAAACAGCCAGTGCTAACCTTCAGACATTCCGTTCTACGCAGTAAGTGTGTACTGTACCAACATTTTTCATCATGTTTCTGAGGCGAGAATTAAGTCATATATCGATATTCAGCGAAAAGTATCTTTATAGAATGTGATAAATCATCCCACAAATGTTAAGGGGCAGACATTTTGAACAATATTTTGTGATATGTTCGCAATAATTCCTGCATTTCACTATATGTAAAATAAACCGTAACTTATGTCTGAGCTCATGCAGTTTGATGAAAAGGCGCCGTAGATAGTTCATCTTTCACATCCAGAAGTCACTACTAGCATCGAAATATTGGATAAAGAGGTTGAGGTAAAATTTCGTAATACTGTCATTTTGAAAACAACAGCATGGCTTATAAATTTCCACAAATTTTAAATATATTCTATAACAAGTTCCACAAATGTTAAATGTATGTAGTAATACCACGTTCTCGCCATATTTAGTAGAAATTGATTGTGTAGTTGTTAAAGTACAGCGTACTATTTAAATTGTTCAGCAGCCACTTTCCAAAACGAATAAAAAAAGAGAGATTATCAAAAGTAAAATTTATGTTTCCATTAGTAATTAGTATATTAAACTCGGTCGAAAATAGCCGTATGGTTCCGGAGATATTGCACTTGTGCTATAAAACTTGTAACCTCGCCATTTTGAAAATAATAATTAGTTACGTGCAGTTAAACATTATAAAGTTTGGGTTTCCTAACTACACATCAGATCTGGTAAGAGTCGGTACAGGGTTTCAAGAGTTAATTGGATTGAGAGTTACCTTTCCCTATTGTTCCTTATATTTCTCACTCCTTGTAGATAAATGGTCTCGTCACAACAATATTTTACAAGAGGTACTGGGTTGAAAACGGAATGGACTGCGTAAATAGAGTTAGAGGATGATGTTGAAAACCAATGAATTAGCACACTAGACACACTATAAATCCAAATCAGTGATATCAATCAGTGAAATAACGTTCACTGAAAGTCACTTGATAAGCTTCTGCTGACCAGCGAATCAAGCAAATTAACTGCGAAGAAGTGATTTATAGTAGTGACATTCTTGACATTCAGTGGGAAATCACAAATAAATCAGTGAAAACCAACCACTATATTAATTAGTTATCTGGCACTGATTTTCAGTAGCTAAATTCTCAATGTTTTCACTGATTGGCTCAATTCTCACTGATTCAAGTTTAGAGTGCAGTCACAGCGTGAGAAAAACTAAAAACTTACTGTTACTTCTAATGCGAGATTTGCGACTGACGCACAGAGCACAAGCGCTTGACATCAGAATGAACGGTTAGTAACACACCACGCATATCATTCTCAAGGAATAGCAGTCTACTCTTCAACTTTAAGTTCTATTATTCCCACAGTTGAGAAGGCTTTCTCGAATAAATAATACGTTGAGAAGAATGAAATAAGATATTTATTTTCGCATCTTAAAGGTCAAATTCGCTTTAGATGTGGAAACAGCGCCGAGAGCGACAAGTTCCTCACTTCTTCTAGTTCAGGTCTTTCAGCGTTCCCAAATGTGTCAGCTGAAGAAGAAAGGAAGGGCTCGACGAGTTGTCTGTCTTAATGAAGTAAATTGCTAATTAAATTGTCTTGAATCCTTAAACAACTAACACTCATCTTCTTTTATGACCACGAATGTAAACATGTGCATTATTATAGGTCGTAGGAAGGCAATCTTGTATCAGGTAGGCCTACTGAAGTCAGTCGGCAACTATAAGTCAAAACGTATATTCCGTTTCTTTATTTGCGTTAGCCTATACTTATACACTGAAGAGCCAAAAAAACTAGTACACCTGCCTAATATCGTGTAGGGCCCCCGAGAGCACGCAGAAGTGCCGCAAGACGACGTGGCATGGACTCGACTAATGTCTGAAGGTATGCAGAAGGCAACTCACACCACGAATCCTGCAGGGCGGTCCACAAATCCATAGGAGTGCGAGGTGGTTGATATCTCTTCTGAACAACACGCTGCAAGACATCCCAGATATGTTCAATAATGTTCATGTCTGCTGATTAAGGGGACCAATGGAAGTGTCTAAAGTCAGAAGAGTATTCCTGGAGCCACTCGGTAGCAACTCCCGACGTGTGGGGTGTCGCATTGTCCTGCTGGAATTGTCCACGTCCGTCGGAATGCACAATGGATATGAATGGGCGCAGGTTATCGAACAGGATGCTTACGTATATGTCATCTGTCAGAGTCGTATCTAGACGTATCAGGGGTCCCATTTCACGCCAACTGTAAAGCTTCGTGTCGTGCTGTCAACAACGGTACGCGAGTGGGCCTTCGGCTCCGAAAGCCCATATAAATCATGGTCCGTTGAATAGTTCGCACGCTGGCACTGGTTGTTGCCCCAGCATTGAAATCTGCGCCAATTTGAGAAAGGGTAGCACGTCTGTCACGTTTAATGATTCTCGATAGTCGTCGTTTGTCCCGTTCGTTCACGATCTTTTTCCGGCCGCAGCGATGTCGAAGATTTTATGTTTTACTGGATTCCCGATATTCACGGTATACTCGTCAAATGGTCGTACACGAAAATCCAAATTTTATCGCTACCTCGGAGATGCTATGTCCCATCTCTCGTGCGCCGACTATAATACCATGTTCAAACTCACTTAAATCTTGATAACCTGCCATTTTAGCAGCAGTAACCGATCTAGCAACTTTGCCAGACGCTTTTTGTCTTATATAGGCGCTGCCGACCGCATCGCGTTTCTCTGATTGGTTCCATACCTCTGTTATTTGCATATGCACGCCTATACCAGTTTTTTTGGCTCTCCAGTGTATTATCAATACATTGCAACGGCACAAATAGTCTATAAAACAGTAATGTAAGCACAAGCAATACAAATACGTAATTTCTTAATATATTATTTTCATTGCTTCAAAAATTCCACCTTAAATTTGATGTGGCGTTTTTTTTCTATGGTTTCGAATACTGAAAATGGTATGGTGATCAGGAAGTATATACGAGTTTAATAAGAGTAGGAAGTTTTGTGCACGGCAGCCATTTTACAAGAAAATATACACCGTCATCGATACAGGTGATATTAGTGGAGTCTGGTAACAAAGATAGCAAACACAGGAGATTGCATGACGTCAGAAGCTGGAAGCCGTGGCCGTGGTTAACCACAACCTCCCCGATCAGCACGTAGGCACTTCTTCCGTACGTGTAGCCAACATCACGCAACAATCGTTTGCAGACGAACTTATGATAAACGACTTTCGTTTCGATTTCAAACGCAAATAACTGCGTTGGCAAAGTGCAAAGTGGGTTTCAATATTGTGTTTTCTAAATATCTAGCCAAAATAATCTCTGCCCACAGATTTCTACTAGAAATGCCAACACTGGCATCTCGAGTGTTGTTTGGCCCTCGGTAGCCGCAATGTGACGAGGAGATTGGGCCGATTATGGTTTGCTTCCATATTACGAGACTTAATGAGCACCAAATCGAGTTTACGTGTGGTTTAAGTCCCACTTTAATATTGGAGGTTCCGTCGTTTTTGGTTTTTCTTTGCGTGCACGTGAGACGTAAAAATCAACCGAAGTTATTTTTGTCGAGGAAGAACGAGTTGATTAGTGCGATTTACTCACGAAGTCAGTCTATTGGCGGCCCGGATTTGATGTTTTTAAGAGTCTTCCGTGTCCGAAGTCGCGAACAGAAACAAACTTAGACGAAGGTAAACTTATTGCAAATTTTCCCCGTGTTTTGACTTTTAATTTCCTGACATCACAAAAAATGGTATTGTAATGCCTATATATAAACGTATCGCCATTGTGCGAAAAATCAAGTATTTATGACAACATAATTAACCTTATCTTTCTAAAATAGTCGGACTCATCCCCACTTGCCCCTTGACAACCAACAGTAGCGCAATTTTTCAGCACTCTTAGAACAAAACGGAGCGATTTCTCCTGCGGTAGTTACTTCGCTGCCCGTTAAATGGCGCCAGAAGCATGCTGAGGTGACTGTGGATCTGCCTTGCGGGTGGAAACGACGCGACGCTGGCACAAAAAGCGAGGAGCAAATGTGTTCCAGCTGCTCGTGTACTTCGCACGTGGCGTCGTAGCGGCGTGCGACACGCAGTTGTGAGAAGACCAGATACTGCAAACGGGGAGATGTGACGTCGTGTTCCGTCCCCTGCATGAATGCAAATGCCAGACTCACGCGCGCGATATAGTTCCACTTTCAAATACACGCTTGACTGCACAAGGAAACGCACATTTGTTTCGTCATGTCGGTTGGAAATAAAGAAGGATACTGCACGAAAAGTATACAAACTTGTATGGCTGGAGGTGTATTTTGCCTGTCCAAAGCCTACAAGCGTGGGAGAGGTGAATGCGACCTAGGTACGTGCATCGAATGTGTGGTCGCCTTTAGTCGCAAGGAGCGCTGAACTGGCGTGCAGTCTTTCTCTTGTCAGCTTGCCTATATATTACCTTTAGTGGTGAGTGAGTGAAGAGATTTGGGCGGCTCTTAACACCGACGTCTTGAGAGCCGAACTGTCAGGGATGACCCTATAATTTTATGCTTTATTAATAAAGACAATTCTGCGCTGAGACAAAATGAGTACGTGGAAATTAGCATTCGAAAGTGAAAGTATCTTAAACGCTATTGAACAGTTTTCAAGTGACGACTATAGGCTACGGCAGAAGCTCTGCGCTCTGTTTGAGGACCTGGGCAGACGGCGCTTCAAACCTCACTTCGTGTAATTAACCATACAGCAAACTACACAAATGCACAAGTCTTCTATAGGCTGGTTACGGTAAAGTGAAAACTTTTGAGGCCCTAGTTACTTTTTCCTTTCAGCCATTTTTTATCCCTTGACCACCTTTGTAAATAAATACTGTTGTGCAAGTAATAAACACAGTATGTATATTCGACTGCATTCGGAAGTTAACGTCTAAGGCTAAAATTGTATACATATATATAATATTATTCCAAATGAGATTGTTTTCGAAAGTGCTCACTGTAACATGAATAGCCTATACACTAAAGTAATTATAGCCGCGGTAAATAACTTTAAGATTTTTTACCTAACTTGCGGCACGTTCCAGCCAGCAATTCGCGGCAACGTGACGTCAGTGCAGGAGTCATGTGCGCCCTAGACCAGACGCGTTTGGCGCGCGAAATTTTCCGGATGCGCCTGCAGCGAGGGGTCGGAACGGGCCGAGATAGAAAGTGCGCGCTCTTCCGGCTGGTCTGGAGCGAGTGGCGCGCAGCAGGTTCGTCTCCGCTGGGCGCAGGGCGACGTGACGCCCTGACGACGGCGCGAGTGTGTGGAACGTGACTGGTAATCAGGATATCCTCGTTGTTACTGCTATCAGCCATTGGAGACAGCTGCGAGCAGCGCGCACAATCCCCCACCCTGCCCTCGTCGCCCGGGACCTGTCTAGCTCCTTCCTGAAGCGCTGGCACCGTCGGTGAATACGTCGCGTTGCTCAAGACACCTTTTATCCTAGTCCGAGCTCCGCTATTGTGATATTCAAATGAGAAGAAAATGCGCACAAGCACAAAACAGACACGGCGAGTCCATTCCTCCGAAAGTGGGGGCAAGTAGTCAAGTCGTGTTTCATCGCTCGAGTAACGACATTCCGTTTTCTCCTGCGGATGTATATCGACTAGAAGAAAAAATAGGTGATTGGCGCGCGGAGTAACTATAGACTATATTTTCAGCTCAGACATACAACCCTAGCTGCACTTCTTACGTACCCTCCATCCACATATTTATCACCAGACAACTCCCCTTCGGCTCTCCACCTTTAAAAATCACCATTATAATACGTCACTGGAGAAATATATATCTCCAGTGACGTATTATAGTGGTGATGTTTAAATTCATTGTTTAAATTTCTGTATATTTGGTTCATATATAAGTAAGAATTGGAATATTAGTAACAGTTATTCCTAACAATTTCACAGTTTGACTGGGCCAACACAAGAAAAAAGTAAATAAGTATATTCCAATGTTAATTTTACATATGGCAGTACATATAATACCAAATGCGCAGAAAAATCAGAAATGGAAAAAGCATTCCATCAACCGCGAACAACCTGTATGTTGCGAAAACTAACACTAAATTATATTAATTAAGATTAATTGGTGTCGTATTTGTTTACCTGTTGCACACACAGTTTGCGACTTTTTTCTCCAATGAACATGGCGAAACAAATGCACAGCTATTGTTCCGTTTCGCCATGCAGCCAGCACACCTTTTGTAGCGGGATAACATTTCGCGGGTTTCCTAGTAACTACAGTCAAGCAAGGAGCGAAACACGGCCCTAGTACACATTTTAAACACCTCACGCCAAGCCGTTACGGTGCTGCAGGCGAGGCGATCTTCAAATGCTTTGACATTCACTTACTCTGGCTGAATTCTTCGCACATTAGATCTGCAACAGCGGAATATCTTGTCGCGTGATGGAAGCCAACGGAATGAAATGCAGGTGCCACTTTGTATTTTCCTCCTTCCTTTTGTGGAAATAACACATGCAAGCTTAAAAAATTATGGTTTTAGCCATTTTCACTAATTATTTTTTCTTTTGAATTTACTTAATAGAAAAAAGTAGAAACTCTGCAATTCGAAGTAATTATTTTTGACCTGACACGAGAAAAAATAATTTTGCACTTAAATTAATTAATTAAATTTTCGCGTAATTACTGAATTTGATCGTCTGCTGTGAAAGAATCACTATTACACCGGCTGGTACCNAATTAATTAAATTTTCGCGTAATTACTGAATTTGATCGTCTGCTGTGAAAGAATCACTATTACACCGGCTGGTACCGGGTACTTTCCTCCCTTTTCAACTAATCGTACGACGACCCATTCCCGCAAGCACTTTGCCATAGCGTACGGCTTAATTTATACATATACCTGGTATTTTTGTTTAGATCCCACTAACACATAAGACCAATACCTGCGTTACTCTTAAATTGGCAATGCCGATCTATCACAGAGTACACGCGTATAGGAATTAATGTTGTAAATATGATACAGTAACTGGGCAGTGCGTAGGTAAAAAGTTTTTTTATTAAATAATAAAGTGAAAAATATTTAACTTTTTTCACATTCATCCACTGTACGTGCATCTTGGTTGGATGTGCACAGTCCAGGGAAATACATTTGCTGAACTAGTAAGCTGTTACAGAAGTAACTAGTGAAAAATAGCCATTCCTCGAACTTCTTGGCTCGCCNTACATTTGCTGAACTAGTAAGCTGTTACAGAAGTAACTAGTGAAAAATAGCCATTCCTCGAACTTCTTGGCTCGCCAATAGACTTGAAATGCAGACCACGATCCGCCATGCTCAGGAGATTTGCTGTTGCGCGGAGGGCGGGGAAAGCAAATNAATAGACTTGAAATGCAGACCACGATCCGCCATGCTCAGGAGATTTGCTGTTGCGCGGAGGGCGGGGAAAGCAAATCCTATAAATCGCTAAGCTGAGGAGTCGTGCACGTGTACAGAAAAACTGAAGACGTTGGAATGAAAGAAAATAACCCAGCTGTTAGCCGAAAATATTTTGTAACGTAGTATTTTCGCAGTTCTGTAAAATAAATGGTGGATACGAACTTTTGATGTTGCAAAAAGTGTTTTGAATTTTGTAGGTTTTTAAATCTGAGTAGTTGGTAGCNGTAAAACTATAAATATCATGATTTCCTCATAGTCATACTTATTTCGTTTATGACCCTACCTTATCCACGGTATATTTTTGGATCAGGGCACATTTATTGCCAAATGACCTGCATGCTGACTTGGATGTGAATTGGTTCCTGGTTTTTGAGTTTTCTTGATTTACAAGTTATGAAAACAAGAACCTGCCGTATTTCAATATTTAATGAATCTACATGTAGCGTAATGGAATCTAAAATATTTCACGCGATCTGTGTTTTTTTCCTTTTGTGAAGTTACACACATTGGTAGCGGTTTCGTAGCGTTTCGGCGGCCTTTCTGAAAAAAAGGAAGAAAGAAGTTTCATCACTACAATTATTCAGCGTTCTTATGTGTCACACTGAAAGACCCAGCATTGGCTCATCTTGCAAGTGGTTAATCTTTCACGCCGCAGAACCTCGGTTTGATCCCAGGTGCATGCGAATCAGGCATTTGGCGGACGGAAATGTCATAAGGTTAACGTTACGCACATTGCTATGGCTGGGTAGTTCTCTCGAAGACCTTCCTTTATCTCCCGTCTTCGTTTCACTCTTGCTCCCCCGCAATGTTCGGATCTCGCTGGCTGGCCGTGCACGCCAAGGCGTCAACGCCATTACTCGTCCTCAGCTTCCAACGTGATTCACAGAACTGGGGCTTGAAGGCTCGGAGACTAGTCTTGGAGTTTTCATCGTCCGTTGCTTTTCCGTACGTAACGATGCGACATAAAACACGTATTTCAACTTGTTCCACAGCAACGTCATCCGTTCTCCGCGTTCGTCGCAAACTGCAAACGTCTGTTCCTCTGGTAGCGCAGCAAGCTCATTTTAGCGTTACACTCCTCTTACGCATGTTGTTCCTGTTTCTGGTAAGAGCAGTGTGGATAAATTTTCTTTTTTAAAGTTTTATCTACATGCAAGTTTAGTACAAACAAGCGTACTTGCTTAGAGAGGCATTGCGTTTGACTGGAAGTATTTGCGGAACCGCAGCTTGAGAAAGAGCGTCAAAGTAGCTTCAAAAGCACGAAGGTTTTGTGCACTCAAAACACTACACTGCACCTTTCTCAGTTGGGTGTACAAACCACGTTCCGTCAGTTTAATTACGTGTTCTTATCTGCCGTTCCACAAGAGCTTACATTTTGTTCGAGATTAAATGAACACTTTTGAAAGCAACCTTTGAAGAACATGTTACCAGTAGAGTAGTGTTACCAGAGAATTAGGAAAAGTAGTTATTTGTCTAAATATTTTGTCGGAAATGTTTCTTTTTTTTAATAGGTGACCGCTGTACTTTCATACTTATTATAGTAAGGATTGTTGTTAGAGTATCATTTATTTGTTTCTTTCGTAATATTACTTGATTGACGCTGGGATACTATTCTGTAGCTCCTTGAAAATGTTCATAGTTTAAAGGTGGTTGACATTACATCAGTCTGATAGTCTGATAGAATAAACCCGGCAATGCCTTCAAATGCGTTTACACACACATTAATTTTTGTAATTTTGCAAAAAANTAGTCTGATAGAATAAACCCGGCAATGCCTTCAAATGCGTTTACACACACATTAATTTTTGTAATTTTGCAAAAAAATGGTTGGAAGCTAGTTGCCATAAAAGTTTTAGTAGCATTGCAAGTTAATACTTATAAGTTTTACAAGTGTCAGTATTACTGTAAGAATTTTTGTGTATTACTACAAATTCTTTTTTTGCACAAGTACAAGTGCAACAGGTTTACAAAATTTTTCTTTTGTAAACGTACTAGCATATTTATTAGTACAAAAATTTTCAGTTTGGTTTACAAATTTTACTTTCTGTGTAGCTGACAGTGAGTCATTCACTGTATATTTATAAATCAGA
Source organism: Clitarchus hookeri (assembly GCA_002778355.1). Lineage (NCBI taxonomy): Eukaryota > Metazoa > Arthropoda > Insecta > Phasmatodea > Phasmatidae > Clitarchus > Clitarchus hookeri. The sequence goes on along the minus strand of NQII01000152.1, from coordinate 960,657 downwards.
TTTGCCCAATTGCTTGTTGCAAAGGGAAAATTATGCCTCAGAGTGGCTATGTAGAGAGGGAGTATATGTTAACTTGCAGACGATAGCAGACAGTGGACGGCCTTGAACGCGAGCAAATCGATTTACGAGCTCACCCTAGTTTCCTGTTTTGCGCCGCGGAGGACGAGGCGCGGCTGAAAGGAAGCACTATGCAGACGTAAATCACGGCTGGTATCCGCGAGAAGCTGAAACAGTGGCGACCCCATATCAGTACAAAACAAGTCGCCATCACAGAGGAACAAGCGGCGTGCAGGGGTTTGGAAGGACTTCCACGCCATAGCAACTGCGCCCAGACGAGCCGACTGGGACTGGGCACTGTTAGATGTACCGCGTGGAGGATCCCTTGCCCAGCCTTTCCTCGCTTCACGGCTGGACGGCGCTGTCGACCTACGTATTTACATAGGCATACGCCTAGCCTTCTGCTAACTGCCATACTCCTAGCCTTCTGCTGACTGCCATGAAACCACATAATTAGCTATGACTTACATCTTGTGGACACTCTCTGTACTGACGAGGGTGAAGGTCATCCGTTGCCGCGGTTTTCGTGGATGACGCGGGAAGTAACCTCGGCAAACTGATAAGTTTTGTTGATGATTTCGTATCTCTTTGAAATTTTGTTTTTTCTCCTTCATGCCTTCTGCTCCTAGTCAGGAGGCTATCAACGAAGGATCTTAAATTTTATTTAAATTTACCAAACTAACTTTAAATATAAATAATTCTATGCGAATATTCTAAACCACAACTAATGTAATTTTTTGTCCTTTAAATCAACTACCAGTTTCCTAGTTAGCAGATAAGTGCCTAGTCTCAGGATTTGGAAACAAAAATAGTCGTATTCACAAAGTACACTACGTCTATAGAGGAACTACCAAACTGCCAGATAAAGTGGCGTGTACGTGTATTGAAAGTCGTGTTTCCCCATTTATCCTTTTCGTATTCTAAGAAATTTGAGTAGTACGTTTTAGAAAGTTTTGCACGTTGGCATGGTGAGACTATTTACAGTTTCCAGAGTTTCGTGCAAAGTTGCAAAAATACCCTTCTGGTGGATACATGATATAGTTTTAATTACACATCGCATGATTATTCACCGAAAATACGCTGGCTCTTGATATGGTATATTCAAGGTTTCTTCACGCTTTTTGAATCAAGTTTTTGAAAAATCACCGTATGCATGGCTTGTTCGGTTTATAGATACGTAATGTATCACAAGCGTTTTATACTTGTGTTAACATGAAATTGTATTGTTTTTGGTTAAATTGAACTTTTACTTTAATTTTATCTATAAATTACAATATTCAACTAATAATTGGTACCTATAAAATGAAAACAGAGACAAAGTAGGCGTGTCGGTAATGCCTAGTAAGAAATAGTTCTTATGCAAAATAATATTAAATATATTGCGCAATAATGCGGTGTGTTGTCCCTTTGGTGTAATTTTATAGATTCTGTTCAGCTTTGTTTGCATAAGGCGGAGGGATAGCCTGGACGTATAACTTTAGCAGGCCCTCAGAAAAGTTGGAAGTTGCCATGAATGGACAATAGTAATCATTTCCGCACCATTGCTACCGTGATCTAAGCTTTGAGTCACACCGAGTATCTGGCTCGAATGATCACCGATTCAGTCTCCTTGCCATGTTATCGTGATTCCTTAACTAATCACGGCTGCCAATGACTCAATGGAAGGCAGAAATAATTATGTCTGTTGTGAACTGTTCCAGTTGTTTACACTGGTTGGTGTAAAATTTCACTGCAATTCTGAACAACTGTCGTTTCCTTTACCAAAATGCTGTGAAGCTCCTGAAGAAGGGAAGTTGAAAGTTGAACTACCACAACGACCCACAAATTCTTAGAGTGGTTTTAGAAAATTATTTTTGTAGGGAGTTGAGAAGAAACTGCCTGCCAGAAATCCGATTATAGTGAACTGCAAATATTTTGAGTGCTTTTACTTAAGTCCTTCGGTTTATTCCATAGAAGTCTGTAAAAAAATAGCTCTTATCTCCATGAAAGATAAATAGAAGTCTCGCCAAATGAATCACAAATTGCTTTTTAAATTACTAAGACCACACAAATTAAACGTTTTATGTGAATCGTTTGTGACCCAGTATTTGTAACCTTAAAGTCACGTTGGGTTTTTCATCGTCCTGTGGGAAACGCGTGAGCAGCAGTTCGTTAATGTGCCATAAATATGGGAGATTTATAATTCAGAAGACAGACAAAAATATCGCAAATCTTTGAGCACTTTAGTAAGGAAACTACCAAAACAGCACGCATTATTATCACGTATATTCTGTGTTACACAGAATTAAGCTATAAACGTTTAAAATTAGAACATCAGTGGTCAATTAGTAAATTTGGGGGCCGCGAATCCTCACATTTGTTGTGTGCTCTTTCCTGTTTATGTGATTTTCCTCATAATTTTCAGAACTTTAATCATTAAACATAGAAAAATCCGTAAAACTATGTTGATATATCTTACAAGAACTATTTAGTAAGTGCTTTATATCACCCTGAAACCTGAAAATTTTCTTCTTAATAGGCCTATAACAACGCATTACCTTATATTGCTTTCCTGCCACTCATTTTCAATGTTTGAAAATATACCAGATAACTTAATTAATAAAAAGTTATTTATTATACAAGTTATTGTGTATGCTTTCTCGGTATTCTTACCAAAGTGTAGCGCAAGACTATGTTGAACTTATAAACTCAGGCGAAATGTGGAAATATGTTCACGTTTTCTGAGCAATAATATGTTTAAGTTCACCAAACACAAGAAAAAATCTGGAAGTAGACCACAACTGTTTGTAGGTCTTGCAGGTATGACGGCCGATGCGTGATCTTTTTCTTTGACTACTTATTTGCCGTTGGCGGACTTCATTCACAGCGTCGCTGGTCATATTCATTGCCTAGTCTCATTCATTATCATTTTCAAGAGCATTTTCATATGCAGTGTGTTGTTCTTAACACCGATCTGAACACCGAAATTGTGAATGCCGGCGAAAACGTATTTATCTTAAAAGTTTATGTGTCTCAGTTATATTACTGGGCCGGTTTCTGCTGTTCCTCTGCCAGGAATAAAGGACGATAGCTAAGATGAGTATGAAGGACATAAGAAGCTACCTGCAATATCCATCTTATTGTAACTTTATGGCATCTTTGGATTATAAAACATTGTTTCACGTTGAAGTTCTTGCCGTCAGCTGTAAGAAGCCACGCGAGTCATTTACTCTAAAATAAAGTGAAGAGATTTGGGCGGCTCTTAACAGCGAGGTCTTAAGAGGTTTTACTCTAAAATAAAACGCAAAAAAAAAAAAGGCATTAAACGAACACAAATTATCTGTTTGAAAATAAAAGTCGACTGGCGTGTTTCATGGAATAACTTAATACAATTCTTGAGTTCGCTTTCGGGCATAATTGTGACATTCTTAAAAGTGGGAAAGCCCCCCCCCCCTCCACAGTAATGACCCAGTTACGTACAAGAAGATAATTTGATCTTTATTTTCTGGGATGTATAAAAGAAATATGCGATAGTCCACGGGGAGAAAAGAGAGCCACGTGAAGCTTCAGAAAAAAAAATTCCAGCCTGCGGGCACTTCACTCACCGGAATGATACTCATGCTGCAGCCTCGCAGAGGTTATTCTGGAGAAAGGCTAACCGTCGTTCTTGTCTAGGTCACATCATAACGTCCCCGGAGGATCTGCTACGGCAGACTGATGCAAGTTACAGGAATAGCGAGTTAAAGCTTCTCTAAAATTACGCCGCGTGTTTCATGTGGCCGGCTGGGAAATTGCCGTCCCTCAAGACACTTTTTCACACCACGCACGGGTGTTCGCGGGCGGTGAACACGCAAGACCTGCTGACGTCGCCTGCCGCAAAAAACAGAAACTTTACTGCACCTTTGCTAGCCGCCCCCTGCGATTTAAAAAAAAATCACCAGAGAAATGACAGCATAACTGTTCTGTAAACGGGCTTCAGGGTGGCAGTAACAAAAACTTCTGTAACAGCAGCAGAGCATTCTGTTACTTTACCACAGTAGTGTTTGTTAGTTAGGGAGTGAAGAGATTTTGGCGGCTCATAACAGAGAGGTCTTGAGAGCCGATGATGGTGAAGCGAGGTGAGTATGGAGCAGCATCGGAATGCAGGGACGAGGGAAACGGGAGATCCCCGAGAAAACCCGCCAACCAGCTGCATAGTCCGGCACAATTCCCGCATGCGAAAATACGGCGGTGATCCCACCGGGAATCGAACCAGGTTCGTCTTGGTGGAAGGTGAGTAGTGTAACCACTGCACCACCGTTGCTCCTAGTGCTGTTTGTTTTTGAAGGAACACTCCAAGTATTGCTCAAGTTGTTCAGCTAAAGGAACTATCTGTTCTGTAATAGGGACAGTGGGCTCTGCTGTAGGAACTACATTGTTGCAGATACAATCGCAGACAAGACAACGACATACAGTTCTTTTTCAATTACTATTTACGTTAGCAATATTTAGACGGTACCAGCAACCACTCTGATCGTTGTCGCTTTATTAACTGTCTAAACCAGTTATGGCTACAGAAATTATATATTTTTTTCCTCAATGATGAACATGATGACTTGTCTGTCATACTCCTCTATCGTCTGTGCATTGGCCATAGTTGCATACCATATACGCATGTAGGTAGTATTGCCTATCCGCTATGCACTGCAAGGCTGTAACCGAAGTTTTGCGTACGTATCACACGGAAACTGAGGGTTGTTGGCAGTTGCAACAAGAGGGTCATTTTTGTTCATTGGGCCATACTGCTCAATAAACCAGCATTGAAGTTCAGAATTCTTGGCAGCAAAAAGAGTCTGCAATAAGAGGGTGGCCACTCCTGTATCAGTGAGAGTTTGCTGTCAGATGGAAGATCACGATAAAATAAAATAGTGTTTGGAGAATTGTAATTTAATTTATCTTAGTTTCCTATATTTTACTAAAGTACAGATTAAAAATTCGATTGTCAAGGGCTCTTATCTTCCTTAATGTTCAGTTTAGGTAGAAAGAGTCCTATACATTTCCTATTAGATTCTGCATAAGATTTCACCTCACGAAACGAGGCTTAACGTCCCACCGATACAGCAGAGTTATTAGCTACGGGAAATGTTCTTAAGACAAGAAGGAAAAACTAAAGAATCTGTCATGGACTGTAGTAAGGAACCATTCCAGCATTCGCCCCTACACCAACACGAATACGTGTCCAGTGCATTGCTTCGCTTGGCACTTAGACGTAAGCATACTCATGCATTCGTGCATATGCATTCATAAACCTATGTATAAAGTACACACACAAACACTTCAATACACACTATTTTCAGAAAAATTTTTACAGCTATCAGAACGAACATTTCAATTCACGCGGTGGCATGTTCAAAACAGTTTCAAGAGCCTGCGGGTTCGACCCCATCCATTTGCAACAATGATCATTTTCTCTGCTTAGTTTGCTGACAAACAACTGCACATTCCTATACACCTTGCCTCCTCACTTTACCACTCGTTAGGTTAAGGTTCTGGGTAGCTGAGTAGCTTCACTATACGGAATGTTCACAAAAATCACCGACAATCTCCATCAAGTGAATCATCACATAAATATAGACGAAAAGTATACATATGACATTTAGCCTAACTTAATTTCAAAGGATTGTACACGCCCATAAAGGTAGAGACGAGCGACAGCTTTGATGCGAACAGCACGGGACGAAATTTACTTAGACCTCTAAAGTACATGTAAGTACCAGTAAATGCGTTACCACGCAAGTAGTAGCATACAGGGCAGTTGGGCGTAGGATTCATGATTGAGGAGCCAGGAGCCACCAGCCACCTCGCTTGTCGAGGCGGCCTGGGACGACCATGATGTGATGGCACCCGATCACCATATTGGATCTTGGTCTCCTTGACCTTGACCCTGTTCTCGTGACCTTGAATAACCATGAATCCAAAAAAATCGCAATTATCCAAAAAAAATTCTAAAAACCTACGAACATATAATTTTACTCTACTCTACCCCTCGCTCACCCCATCGACCATAATAAACAACCCCTCCCCTCCCCCAACCGTCCCAATAACAAAAAAATCTAGAAAAACTGGAAAAAAATCCAAAAAACTTTCTAAATAATTGAGGAACATTAAACATCAATCTCGCACTCGTCCCACACCCCTCATTTCACACCCTCCCGTACCCTCCGTAAATCAACCAGTGAAAAATCGAGAAAAATAACAAATAATAGAAAAATTATTTTTAAAAATTGAGGAACATATAACGTTTACCTCACACTCGCCCCACCACCCTAACATACAACCCACCCCCTCCTCAAACCCCCAAAAAATACTCATAAAAATTCAAGTATAATCGCTAAAAAAAAACATTAATTCTAAAAACCGTGAAACATATAATGTTACCTCACACTCCCCTTACACCGCCCTAACCAACACATCCACCCTTCACCATCGCCCTCCCAATAATAAAAAAATTGACAAAAATCGCAAAAAATCTTAAGTAACTAATAAAAGATTAGCAACAAATATTGTTTTACTGACACCGATACCCATGTTAGATGTTGGCTACCTTGAACCTGTGCTTGTGACCTTGAATAACCTTAACACCCAAACAATTTTAAAAAATCGCAAAAATCTAAAAAAAATTCTACAAATCTAGGCACTTAAAACGTTATCCTACCCTAATCCTCACTCACCCCACCAAAACTAACCAGCACCCCCTCCCGACCCATGCCCGAAACAACCATCACAAATAGAAAAAAATCGCAAAATTGAAAAAACTCTAAAAATCAAGGAACACATAACATTAACCTCACTCACCTCACCCCCCTACCGACCCCCCAACCCTCCCAACATCCAACACACTCCCCAGTCACTAAAATATAGAAAACAATTGAACAAATCGAAATACACTAATAAAAGTATGGGAACATATTATATCACTGTCCCAGACACCCATACTGGATGCCGGTGGCGTCGACACCAACAACCATGGACTCGAAAAATTAAGAAAATATTGTAAAATATAGAGAGAAACTAATAAAGTTTTAAGAACATAATACATTACTGACTCCGACACTAATGTTGGATGTTGGTACCTTGACCCCAATGACCATGTACTAGAAAATACTAGAGCAAATGGTAAAAATTGAAATAAACTAATAAAAGTTTAGGAACATCACTGACTCAGACACCCATGTTTGATGCTTGTGGCCTTGACCTTAACCCCAATGACCTTGAAAACGAATAATTTAGAAAAAAAGTAAAAATAGGAAAAAATCCATAAAAATCAGTGAATGTATGCTACTAACTCCAAACCCCATGTTGGATTTTGGTGACCGTGGCCTTGACCTCAATGACCTTATATACAAAAATCTAGAAAAAATGGAAAAATCGACGAACATAATACGTCATTGACTACGACCACCATGTTGAATGTTAGCGACCATAAACTTTACCCAAATGACCTTGAACTAAGAAACTCAATAAAAACGGTAAAAAAAATTACAAAAGTGTAAAAAATTACATACCTAATGCGAAAAAACCAAGTTGGATGTGCGTGACACTAAAAGTTCGATTCTATTAAAGATTGCAGAGCACAGCTACTATTTGGTACGAAGATCAGCAGACGATTGAACCCCCTTCACTATATTTCAATCTTACGACCTGCAAAGCGAATGATTCATGTAGCTCACATACCTCTCTCCTGCCACAAACAAAAACACCTCTCTTCGCTTCACTTTCTTTGCCATTTACTTTCCACAGCTCAGACGCTATCAATATCACCAACACTTCAAACAACTCCCCCCCTTTTTTCCAAATAACTCACCATATCTAGTCCCCTCACCATCCACCAAGCATACGATTCTCCACCCCTCTCCCTTTCTCTAAACGAAACCCCAACCGGTTCCTGAACATACTGTCTCCGCTCAAGACTGGCTCCAGCCAATACCAGTTGCTACATAAATAACTAGAGCAGTGGACAAGACCAATCAACCATACCACCCACCTGAATCAACAGTCGATGACAACCAATCTCGAAAAAGTAATCTAATACGAATCTTGATGTAATCCTCTTCGCACAAAAAATTCTCAAAATCTTCACAATATTTTGCAAATCTTAATAAAATATATCAGCCAGAGCTGACCATAATAAAGGGCCATGCCAAATACCCATTCCAACTAACCAGTAGCTAAAAATTCCTCAAAAATATTCCCTAGTTCACTCGATCGCCTTGTAGAACTCAGCCGATTTAAATCGACCCTAGTAAGGCGTAATACTTCAGATCCTACATGGCCCTCTTCCTGCACACACTTGCATAGATTTTTTATCTCAAATATACTCTAGCAATCGATTGTTCACACTGGTGACTTAATAAATCTTTTGGAGAAGCAGAACAGACGAATAAGAAATTAAACTCACATTATTATGTACACATAAAATTCATTTATTTACTTGGTATATACATTCTCTCGTTCTAATTATTTCATACATTATATCTTTTTATATTTATCAGATGTTTGCAGATACAAATTTTTAGTAATGTGAGTTTAATTTCTAATTCTGTCTGTTCTGCTTCTCTGTAAGATTTATTAAGTCAGCGATGTGTATAATCGATTGCTAGAGCGTATTTTAGATCAAATTTATGCAAATGTGTGCAGGAAGAGGGTCATGTAGGATCTGAAGTATTATGCCTTACTCGGGTAAATCAAAATCGGCTTTGTTCTATAAGGCGAAGGAATGATCTGGGGAATATTATTTTAGGAATGTTTCGTAAACTGGTTAGTTGGCCTAGTTATTTGGCATGGCCCTTTGTTATGGTTAGTCCTGGCTGAAATATTTGGTGAAGATTTGCCAAGTTTTGTAAAGATTTTGCAAAGTTTTTTTGCGAAGAGGATAACACCCAAATACGTATTATGTGACTTTTTCGAGATTGGTTGTCATCGACTGTTGGTATAGGTGGGTGGTATGGTTGATTGGTCTTGTCCGCTACACTAGCTATTTATGCAGGAATTGGTCTTGGCAGGAGGCAGTCTTGGGTGGAGTCAGTCTCTTCAGGAACTGGTTGGGGTTTCATTTAGAGAAAGGGAGAATGGTGGAGAATCGTGAGTTATTGGGAAAGGAGGGTGTCGGTTAAAGTGTTGGTAACATGCATGGCTGAACTAATGTAAGTAAATAGCAAAGGAAGTGAAGCGACATGAGGTGAGTTGGTGGAGGCGGGTGGGTGGGGGCATGCGCTACATACAGTCAATAATTTCCTTTGCAGGTCGTTAGATTGGTCGGCTACATAGCCAAAGAAATATAGAGGTGGGGGTTCAGTCATCTGTTGATCGTCGTACCACATAGTGGTTGTGTTCTGCCATCTTTACGAGAATCGAACTTCTAGGGTCACTTGCATCCAACTTGTTTTTTTTTTTTTGCATTAGGTATTTATCTCTTTACATTTTTTAATTTCTTCTCGATTTTGTCTTGATTTTTCAAATTCAAGGTAATTTCGGTTAAGTTTATTGGCGCTAACATTTAACATGGTGGTCGTAGTCAGTAAAGTATTATGTTCGTGATTTTTGCCATTTTTTATCAATTGCTGGTGTTTTCGGTTATTGAGGTCAAGGTCACCAATATCCAACTGGGTTGGAGCGTGTAACATATATTTACCGATTTTTGTGATTGTTTCGATTTCTTTTCAAATATTTTCAAAATTATTTGTTTTCAAGATTATTGGGGCCATTAACATCTAACATGGATGTTTGAGTCAGTGATGTTCCTAAACTTTTATTAGTTTATTTCGATTTTTACCATTTGTTCTACGTTTTTCGAGTTCAAGGTAATTGGGTCAAGGTCAACGTCCAACATCCAGCATGAGTGTTGGAGTCAGTGATGTATTATTTTCCTAAACTTTCATTAGTTTCTTTTAATTTTTACAATATTTCCTTAATTTTCAAAGTTCAATGTCACGGGGCGAAGGTCAAGGCCACCGGCATCCAAAATGGATGCCTGAGTCAGTGATGTAATATGTTCTTACACTTGTATTGGTGTCTTTCAATTTTTACAATTGTTTATCGATTTTTATGATGGGTGTGTATATCTTTGGGTTGGCGAGGGAATTGAGGGTGGTGTGGGAAGATTAGAAGTAGTGGTGCGCGTGAAGTTAATGTTTAATGCTCCTCGATTTTTTGCAATCTTTTGATATTTTCTGCGATATTTCTCGATATCTATTAAGATTCGGGAGGTGTTTGGGTTGGAGAGGGGGTGCGGTGAGTGTGGTGGGTTCAGTATGAAGTTAACGTTATATGTTCTTCAATTTTTTAGAATCAGTTTTCCATTTATTTGCGATTTTTCTCGATTTTTTTATGGTTCGTTTGGGGAGGGCATGAGGAGGGGGCGTTGGTTAAGATTGGTGGGGTGAGCGAGGAGTAGGTTAGGGTAACGTTATAAGTTCTTGGATTTTGATAATTTCTTTACATTTTTTTGCGATTTTTAAATTTTTTTTTATTAAAGGTCATTTAAGGTACGAACACAGGTTCAAGGTCAAGGAGACCAACATCTAACATGGGTGTCGGTGTCAGCGATGTAATATATTCCTAAACTCTTATTAGTTCCTTTAGATTTTTTGCGATTTTCGTAGATTTTTTATGATTGGGAAGGGTGAGGGTGAGGGGTGAGTGTGTTGGTTAGGGGATGAAGTGAACGGGAGGGGAGTGTGAGCTAACATTATTTGTTTCACAATTTTTAGATTTAATGTTTTGATTTTTTGCGATTATTCTCGTTTTTTTATTATTGTGTTTTTTAGGCGGGGGTTGAGGAGGGTGTGTGTGGTTGGTTAGGGTGGTGGGGCGAGTGAGAGGTAAACGTTTTATGTTCCTCAATTTTTAGAATCACTTTTTCTATATGTTTTAAATGATGTGTTGTGGGAAGGGTTGGAGGATGTGGGGTGCGTGTGGTGGGATGAGTGCGAGGTTAACGTTTTATGATGTTCACCGACAATATTTTCTGTATATGTGTATGTTTATTAACTGGAAAACTATACGTACTTTCATAAATATAAGTAAATTTAATCTCGTGCAATTCGCAATAAACCTGTCGTCTATCTCAACCTGTACGGGCGTGTACCACCCTCACGAAACGAGTTAGGTTAACTGTCATGTGCATACTTTTAGTCTATATTTTTGTGAGCAATTACTTGACGGAGTTTGCCAGTGATTTTTGTAAACATTCTGTATGAAATAAAGAAAAATGACAATTGTAATATTACAACATTAATTCCCAACTTACTTTAAGTAAATACTTGCTACTGCAAAAATTATTTCTTGAATAATCCACTCGACGTAGAATTTTTAAGTGGTGAAATTACTGCATAAAAAATCACATATAACTACTATTAATGGTGTTATCCATTTGCTTGAGTTTCAATATTATACGATTAACGCCAATACTTCATTGCTGATGCTTCAAACGAAACGCGCATTTTAAATGGGGTGTTTTACACCATTCGGGCAGATTCTGTTGTTTTGGACGACATGACACTGCCTCTAAAACGCCCAACACTCACGTGCAACTTTTCAGATGGTCTCCCCGCACTTTCAGAGTGCTACATCTAAATTTGGCGCCTGACACAGCTGGAATGACGCTAAGATGGGGATTCATTACGGTTTCAAACTGTTCTCGGCTCCCTGCGTCAGCACTTCCGGTAATTTTCGGCACTTTTGTAGCGTGTGTGTGTGTACCTCAGTGGCGCAACGTCTGTGAAGTTCCAGGTCTCATTTAGAGCTATTTTCAACAACACGGAAAACCCTTCTCGGATGATTTCGTAACTATTTCGTAACAACAGTAGAGCAGGCTTGTGACTTGAAGCCCCGTGGCAGGATCTTAAGAGCGTCGATTACAGAACTTAGTGGCTATGCACAGGTCTCGCAATACGTAAATTCCCAAAACATGAAATCAAGAACAACATTTTAACAAATTAATACATTAAAATGGGGTTGCTTTTATTGATCACATATTTGAATTAACAAAACCATTACATACAATAATAACTGATACGATGTATAGTTTTCGAAAGAATATTGTTGACTTTTTTTTTCGAATAATAGCATATAAAAACCACAAGCTAACTACATATACAAATATTGTTTCCGAAAATGTATAACATTTTATTATGTAAAACTTTATAATAACCAAAATAAATCTTAATTTTAATCTAATTTAATTTTTATGAAAGCTCCTGTTAAACATTTTTGCTGAAAAAAGTTTTTTTAATATATAAACATTTTTATATCATAGAGTTGTAAATAATATTGTTTTGTTAATTTTTAACTATTTTGGCGTACATACTGGTTTTGTAGTTTGTATACATACTTTTTCCCAAAAAGTTACCAATTTTAAAATCTGATACTTTATACTGTATCAACCATTGCTGTATATGAGACTTACAAACGTTAAAGTAACATTGTTAATATATTCAACACCATAAAACTATATTACGTTATACAAATTATGTTCTTGATATTATGTTTCCGGAATTGGCGAACTGCGAGACCTTTCCATAATCTTTAACGTGTTTATGTTTGCATACATTGAGTGTGTTCGACTCAAATTTTCCAGTTTTATAAGTATGGAAAATAGTCTGCGCTGCATTAGAAGCACCTGCCGTATTAGCCAAATGGCGCTGTGGTCGCCCCACAGAACGAAATAGTGCCCAGCTACGCATGACTGGGATGTCGTCAAACCTTATACTGACCGTGTGAGTAACAGTCGAGCACATAATGGGAAAGAAACAAGATCTCAGCGCATTTGATCGTAGCCAGATCGTTAGGGCCAGATGTATGGGGCAATCTTTCTCTCCGACGTTGTGCAAGAACTGGGATTTCCACGGGCCACCGTGTCGAGAGTGTATCGTGAGTTCACTTATATGGGTAAAACCAACCCCGCCAGGGACAACTGCGGTGGCGTACAACTTATCGATGACAAGGGTGTCTCCGTTGTCTAGCTCGGATAGTAAAAGCAGATAGACAAGCCACAGTACAGTAAATAACTCGCCAATTCAATGCTGGACCACAACAGCCATAATATCCAGAACTATCTTCTCGCTCAGCCCCACTAGAGTATCTCTGCTCACCGCTAGTCACAAGGCTTAAGAATTTACATGGTTGCCGGAGTAATGTCATTGGACCCTCAATGTATGGAAAAAAAGGTCGCCTATATGGATGAATTTAGGTACACGTTAGTACATGCTGATGGTAGGGCATATGTGCGTCGACAAGCGCATGGAAAAATTGATCCCTTGTGTCAGCAGGGCACAGTTCAGGTTGGTGATGGTGGTATCCTCGTATGTGGATGGAAAGGGTCCCGTGATACACGTGCCATCGTTTCTCACTGGCGAACGATATGGAGGGACCTGCTGGCAGATTATAAGCACACATTTCTGCACCTACATCACCCTGCAGGGGGCCTGTACCTACAGCAAGACAATGCACCGGTCCACCGCTCACATATTGGGACCGAGTGGTTGGATAAACACTCCACGGACTTGAGGTTGCTTGCCTATCCCCTAATGGCACCCGACCTCGATACTATCGAACACATCTGGGTTGTTGTCGAGAAGGATGTGCGCGCCGTGGATCCTGCTCCGACTGACATCCGTGCATTTTACGAGGCTGTACAGCGGTCATGGATCTGTATGGCTCCCGACTGCTTCCGGTGCCTTGTGGAGTCTACGCCACACAACATCACCGCCGTCATATTTATATTTTCTATGACCATCATCAGCTACACGCTAGTAGGCAGGTATCTCCCATTCAACTGCTCATGAGTATATAAAGTAAGCTTCCGGCATCTCCACTTCCGTCCCTGGTCGCTGATAGCGCCCGCGTTGGAAGGCCAACCTTATCGCACTTCCTCGTGGACACAGCTAGTGCGCGGGTTGGTGCTGCGCGGCTCAGCTCAGCCACAGCCTCAACATGGATAGAACTCGGTCACCCGCTCGGTTGGTTTGTCGCAGCCAACTGTGAGACGTAACTGGATAGTCCTCGCAGCCAACCGCAAGCAGACCTCGCAGTGTTTGCACACGGCCACGTGTGTAGGCTTAGCACGTAGCCCCAGGCAGCGAGTGACCTTAGCTGTTGTAAAGGGTCTCTCTTCACGCGGTCTGTAATTACACCAGGCTTCGAATCATCTGCACAATTATTCAGTTCTCAAATCGTAGTTCAAATTTCCTTGCCATCTAATAGTCACAGCTATCGAGAAATAGGTTATTATTTACAACATCCGTCAACTGAATGTATGAAAGAAGCATAACATAATTAATAATACTACACCCAACACTCATTTAACAACAGCTAATGAAAAATTGATAACTCTACGCAGTAGTCGCCAATGAAAGGTCGTACTCAGTACAAGTGCTCTTCTTTCGTTTTACGTATTTTCAGCGGGAGTTTTCTGATTTTAGACAAGTAGTTATTTTAACTGCAAGATACACCGATATGTTACTGTTTGTTAAATACTTTCTTAAATAAATGTAGTAACTGCCCTAAAAATTACTCGGCATAAACAGTTTTGCGTACGGGCATGTATCGTGACATTATTTTGAAATGGTCTAGCTATAAAAATGGAATTTAGAGATATTAGATCTCAAAAAATTCCTGAAGCCAAACGTGGTGTAATTTCAGAATGAATAATGTAGTTAAGTAGGGATCAAAGTTTCTTCTACAGCAAGGTCATTGCAGACGGAGCAAGCTGATCACACACGCAGGATCGGGAATGAAATCAGCCATGGCCTGTATTAACGAACCGTCCCAGCATTCATCTGGGTTTCTTTCAGAAAAACATAGTCAACCGAAATCACGAAGATGACTGGACTGGGAGTCGAACCCGGGTCCAGTTGTTTAGCAGTGACCTCGTTCGGTTTCACAAAAATAAGAAGAGCCGCATTGTGTCAGCTTGAATCAGAGCCGCGGTCAAAACAATAAAGGTAATCCTCTGACGGTTTTGGTAAACGTCATTATGTCTGCTCTTTTCATTTGGTCTGCGGAGGGAAATAACTTGCGATGGCTGGAATCTACTCATGAGATGAACAAATGTTACTACTGTGACGGTTCCCGATTCGTTTGGAAGCAACTTCTCTCAGCAAAACTCGTTGCCTCTAGTTTTTCTGAACATGAACCATGAAAGGTAAAGTACAAATAATCACCTTGCTGAGTTCTTACACCGAGTTGCTACTTATGTGGTAATCACCTTACTCGTGTACGCACCCTACCAGACGGCTTATTATACCACAGTGTGTGTTACCAATTGCGTCACATCCTCGCAGACAATTTTTCTTGAGCCATGATAGCTGAAACATCAAGCTTATGTGACAGTAATGGCTCTTGCCATTTTAATTTTTGATCACTTAGGACCATAGTACACGAGCCGATAAAATCGCATCCGTTTCCGTACCGACATTAGACAGCAAAGCAATCAATGTAATTGACACGTATAGGCGCACATGCGTTCCTATCCGTAAAATTTTTCTCCCGATATCAGATCCGGCAAAAATGCAATCTGATTATTCTATTAAATCGGGACGACACTTTATCGGCCCGTATAACAGAGATAATTTTCGCTTGTTGAGTGAGCAGACGTTTGGGTAATCAGCAGCTGTTTTACGGACAGGAAAGAAGGTTGTGTTGCCATACATAGTTTGACTCCAATTGTGACTGATACGCATCGAATCATGGTGTAAGGGAAATTGTATTTATCACCTGTCCCAGTTACCGTCTCTAGATTGAAATCATAGGTGGTTGTGCTTGTTTTGAAGTAGTTGGCGAACTTCTCTTTATGAATAAGTCTTTTTCAAAGAGGGTATATAAATGTTCCTTCCACATACCGCATTTACAGTATTATGTGAATCTAGTATCTTCTATCACGCTTTTCTAACCAAATCTCTGACGTAGGTACAGTAGCCATGAAATAGACTGTTTCCTGTAGAATGCTGAACAGATATTGCACTTCCAAATTCACAGCAAGAACTGATCACTGCCAAGGACGGACGGTTAAACATGGCAACATAGCAACGTTTACCTCCGATGAAATCTGTTTTTGTGCAAAAAAATCTGACCCTACACGACAAAACTGTTGTATCGGATTGTAATAAAACCGGCCATTATGGTCAGCCGGTCAGATTCCGACAACACCTTGTATGATCGGGGTCCGACAATTATCGGCTCGTGTGCGAGGATCCTTAATTTTGTAGCCCAGGAGGTCCCGCTGCGAGTAGCCTTTATGACGTAACCGTGCAAAGTAAAACCCAACTTATGACATAAAGTACGTTTTATAGCACGGCCCGTGTCCTGTGCAAAACTTGGTCGATTGTGGGAGGGACTGGCAAAGGAAAAGCAAAACAGTGGGGAGGGGGTAATTTTGGCAAGCGACGTCGCCAGAACAGTGTGTATAGGGTGTCCAAATGAGAGTCTGGGAGGCAAACACGTCAGTATTAGCAGCGGGTTATTAACACTGGCAAGTTGCAGAACCTGCCCGCTGTGCAGGTGGCCAGAAAGTCCGTTAATTCGCCGTGGATAACCGCCGAGCTGCAGCCCGGTCGTGAACCTCGCCCCCACTCCGACAAATAAACACGGCTGTCTGAACCAAGAACACTCCAAGACGACGAACGCAGGAGCGTCAGTCTGATCGGTTTTACTGGATAACGTCAAAATACTGTTGATAATGAAATAAGCAGGCTTGATTTTTGTTATTCTACCCGTTACTGAATTTGCAATTTAAAATATCGTTCCTACAGCAGAAAATTATATTTCTCATGTCATAATTCCTTCAGCATAACCTCTTCAACGTCGTCTATCTCGTATAAATTTGTATTTTTTTCTGGTGCTCAAACAACGTATGCTTCGTGTTTACTGTGTGCTGGCACAGTAGATTTTGACCTAATGTAGTCATGCAGGACTTGGTAAAAAAAATATAGCCAAACGACAATTTATTTAAATAATAAACATTTTTTATTACATGAAAAAATTTTAGTACCCCTTTTTTAAGAATTATTCTGCAATAACTTTCGTTTAAAGTTATCCATATAGAATATAATATATTATATATAATATTATATATCTAGTATATAATATCACAAATTATCACATTTTTCTACTCCCAGGAATGAGTGTCATTGTATTTAACTTTGTTCCTGTGAGAAAATATACTGTTTTGTTAAAGTTATATTTTTCCCTACTGTCTATAAGGACGTTCTTTCATTGTAATTGTTCCTTTACTAACTATTGAACTCTAACTAATTGAAGGACAGTCTTATGCTAATACAGTAATTTGAATGTCGTAAATCAACATTAAATCGTTTCGTAAAGTTTGCTCTGGCCACTAGCGCAGGGGAGCTGCAGCGTGCGGTGGACAACATGAGGAAGATCCCGAAGGGAGTGCCCAGGAGTTACCTCGTGGCATTTTGAGACAATCTTGCACGTCCCTACTCGCCAGTATTTCACAGCGTGTACTACTGAACGTATGCAATTGTTCTCCTCAGCTGTGTTACTATGGGGAACATCGTAACACTTGAGTGCCAATATCAGTAAATAAGTTGTCGAAATGTTTAATAAAATGTGACTGACACAAAAATCCCGTCACGGAGAACACAGATCACTATATTTCAGTGCGTAAATACGTTACATGAACTTCTGTGAAGCAAAATTATTTAACAACAGCTAGTTACTTTGATGCAATATTTTGGCAGGTAGAGATTTCAAATTACGTTGTTAAGTTTTAGAAGATTTTGGAAATCCATAGCTGAGAGCTATGGCTATTTAAATAACATGCTCGTTTTAGAATAATAAGCGGAGTATTGTTTTACAAAATAATTGCAGTTTATTTGTGTTGGTTCAGCATGATAATATTTAGAAGTAGATTTCTTTCTTTCAAAATAAACATGATAACCATACCGCAATTGCTGCAAATGATTTAATAGCGTCAGAAACTAACTCCAGCGTATTAATATAATGCGGTTAAAATTTACGTAGCATGGCTATGCATAGCAAGGATAAAGATGACTGGAATGCCATGAACACAATGGGCTCCGAACAACTCGGTATAGCTGATGTGCTTATAAAGTGAGTCACGACGAAAGTCTAGGCGCGAGTAAACGCTGGTTTGGCCTTCTAGCCGCGTGATTGTGACGCCTTAAGAGCACAGACTACTGGAGGTTATAGACTACTTCAGGGAAGCGTGGGAGCGATAAGGACTACACTGACACGCGCGCCTTATGTCCCTTCGCTCCTATGCGCAATGCGCTGAACAGGCGTGCAGTGTTTCCGTTGTGCTGCGTTGCTGCGTGTATCTATGGGACTTTAAGCGGTGACCCCATCTTTTTATCGGTGGAAAGTCAGTAGCATAGTTCAATGCAGGTCCCTATAATAGTTTCGCGTTTCCGACCAGTATATTATGAGGAACAGGCGTGTGAAAAAGCCGTTTTCAGCTATGTTGGAGGTCTCGAAAATAGCATTTATAATGTGCATGACGTATTATGAGTATTATACGTACCCCGTCTGAAATGTGTTTTTTTTCGTATATTGATGTAATGGAAACATGTTTAGTAGTTTGGTAAAAAAAAAAAAACACGTGGCTTTCAAACGCACTGTAACGTAGTTGAAGAGCCAGGTAGGCNGGAGCGATAAGGACTACACTGACACGCGCGCCTTATGTCCCTTCGCTCCTATGCGCAATGCGCTGAACAGGCGTCCTTAACGATCGCGGCCACCGAGGACCTTTCAGCGGAGTATTTCCAAATGCTTCACAGTAACGTACTTTCATAAACCATAAGGCGGGGTCGCTCTCACATTACATCTTATATAAATAAAATTACGATAATTTCTTTAACCACATTTGCACACTTAAAACCGGCGGAAGTGAGCTGCACTATTACAAAGTAAATTTGTATAAGTTAAATAGAACAATTCCAAGCAGGACCTCATCCAACACTGTCAGATTTTTCAGATCGCTATAAGTTGAAAATCAGCAAGATGAGAAGTTCTTCACTCAAAATTTGAATCAGTGAGAATACACTGGAGATAGAATGCGCCATTGATATCCTTCTACAGTGCGTCTCATTCTTAGATTGCAGTGAAGAACGCGCTGTTTCCATATGGCTAGCGATTATCAACAGCCAAGAAGTTGCGCTGTGTTCGCAGAATAACTCCATATGTACAAAAATACGTAACAAAAACGGTCAAATTGTATAGTAGTGCATAAATATATAATTGTTTGATTAGCTACCCACTGCAATCTAAGAGTGAGACGTACTAATCACTCCCGCGTTTCGGGGTTGCTAGTGGCTAATGCACCATCTTCCTCCAGTGCGATATTAGGTCAGTTCCCGGGTCGCAAGCGATCTTCGTATTTTCAGAATGTGTTTTACGCTGACGTTGGCTGGCAGGTTTCCTCGAGCTACTCTCGCTTCAAGCCCATGGGCATTAGAAACGTAGTAGTTAAGCTGATCGACACCGCTACTTGAGGTTTCAACGGCACCTTCTACCCAGGCCCCCAAACATAGGGCAGAGTTATAGTCATATTGTTGTAATTTATAAACTGTTCGATATTTTTGAGCGATGTCTGCGCACGAAAAGCATGTAAGAAAATTACCTCTTCTAAATGGTAGTTTCCGTTTCCTATTTCCGTCTGTAATATATATATTTTTTTTAGTTAATGAATGAAACTCCTTGTAGAGGCTATTTAACATACCATAGAGACGTGCAGCACATCTTTACATTTATTATTACGCCATAAAATGATAGGGCTACCACTGAAGGTCTTACGAGGCGATCGACGAGAGTAATACTGCACGTCAGTTCAGTGCCTTGCGTAGATGCGCGTATAGTCAATTTACTGTTACTTCAAACTTTTCAGAAGCTATGCTTGAGTTCTACTTCAAGGATATTCTTTCACCCCATGCAAACAAAGCTTAACCGAGTCTAGAAAACTACATTAAAGAGACAGTGCATAAGAACTATTTCTTACTAACACACCTTATTTATCTATGTTTTATTCTTATTAATTATAAACAAGATATTATAATACATATTTTTCTCAATGTATATAAGTAAAAGTGTAAGGTAGCCATAAATAAAGTACTTTTACGTTAACAGAAGTATAGAACGCTTGTGTTNATGTATATAAGTAAAAGTGTAAGGTAGCCATAAATAAAGTACTTTTACGTTAACAGAAGTATAGAACGCTTGTGTTGCATATAATAGTTAGGAACTAACAAAACACATCATACATAGAATAATTTTTTTGAAGGGTTGGATTCAAAAAGTGTGAATATATTGTAAATATACTATACCTNGAGTCTAGAAAACTACATTAAAGAGACAGTGCATAAGAACTATTTCTTACTAACACACCTTATTTATCTATGTTTTATTCTTATTAATTATAAACAAGATATTATAATACATATTTTTCTCAATGTATATAAGTAAAAGTGTAAGGTAGCCATAAATAAAGTACTTTTACGTTAACAGAAGTATAGAACGCTTGTGTTACATATAATAGTTAGGAACTAACAAAACACATCATACATAGAATAATTCTTTTGAAGGGTTGGATTCAAAAAGTGTGAATATATTGTAAATATACTATACCTATATCGCCCTTACCCCCGCCGCCCTCTACTTTCTATTTAAGCCTTAGACAAGTAAAATACGTCGAGCCAGACACCGCTACCAAGAGCACTGTCTCCTTGTACAGCGGGTAGCTTTTCTGTCTCGTCCAGGGGAGGATCGGAGTAGAATCCTGGTACCCGTCCTTGGGAGTTTTTCAAATTGTTCGTGGGTCTGTATCACTTCCGTACTGCGGAAGGCAATGGCAAACCATTCCATAATCCTCCTACCTACTCTCCCCGAGTAAGACACGGCTTCCATCACCGCAGTGAAGCATCTCGGCAATTTTCTCATCATCGCCATCAAGAACTATTTTTGCCACTAATAAAATAGTGAGGTTGGAGAAATAATACCTCTGCAATTTGTAAATTACATAAAAGTGCATATTTAGAGTATATTAGCTGTATAATCACACTTTTTTAATGAAACCTTTGTGAAAGCACCCCATGCATGGCGTTATTTGGTTGTTTCATAATTATGTCATGTATCACAAGCGTTTTACAAAAGTACCCTATTTTTGGTTAAATTCAGATTTTACTTATATATTATTTATAAATTATGATATTTAGTTTGTAATTAATATGAATGAAAACAGAGATAAAACAGGAGTGTTGGTAATGTCCAGTAAGAAATAGTTCTTATGCAAAATATTATTACTCTGAGTGCGCCAGAATGAGGCACATTGTCCCTTTAGTGAAATTTTCTAGACTCGATTGAGTTTTGTTTACATGAGGCGAAGAAATATCCTGAAAGTAGAACTTTAACAGGGGTTCAGAAAATTTGGAATTAATAGTAAATTGACTATAAGGCTTATCTACGCATAAGAGCACAGGGAACGAAACAAATTTGTATTATGGCTATAGTGACAATGGTATAGGAATGTATACATCGTATTCTGCCAAAAACATCAAAAAAATTATTTCTCATTACGAAGATCCCACCCCTTTTTTATAGAGTTTCTGTAAGGCGGTTTTGGACACTGATGTGTACGCAGAGTTTAGTATAACGGATATGTTTATAATGCTGAAGTTTTGAACTGCTCGCTCACGGTTTGTTCACCAGGAATAGCTCACAACATGAACACGTTATTCTAAGGCACTGTAAAATGTGGAGATGTCTGATGCTTGACTGAAGCCAATCATGTTGTCAGCTTTTAAACACACGTCTAAACTCGTTCACTCTTCATTGTAGGCGTGTTCTGTAGCCATAGATCTTCAATACGCTGTCTTCGTATTAACGCTTGGAGAAGTAAAGGACAAGTAATGTAAATTTTACATAACTTCGTACCTGAACTCACGGCAAAATAAAAGTATCAAAAATGTTTTACATTGGCAATTTGAGACGTCGTAAGAAACTAAATACTTCAGGTTTATTTATCAGTATTATACTATAAGGTTCCCTTCAATCCTTACTATAGGCTGTTCGCAGTAAATTAAATTTTTTTGAAAGGCCTAATTTGTAATAATAGTCAATAAATATATTTTATTTTAGCCGTAGGCCTTAAATTATTAGTGCGGTGGAATATACACACTGTATTTATTACTTGAATGTAAATCTTTATTTTAAGAACATGGTTAAATGATAAAAAATAGCTGAAAGGAAGAAGGAACTAGGGCCTCTAAAAGTGCTCACTTTACCGCAAACAGCCTATACCATCGAATATTCACATCGTCAGTCTGTTGTAAATGTTGCGTCTCTCATAGGCACCGAGTTCATGTTTTCAGAGGGTGGGATGGGCAAGTCTCACACTTTCTTTAATCACATACACGTTCATTTTAATCTCTCTCCTGTCTCTCTTAGTGTTTGTTTTTATGTTTGTATGTGCTGTTGTGCACTAATGTAACAATAATTTTCATGTAGGCGGGAGGCTTTAAACGATATAAATTCAAATTTATAAGAAAATGCAATATTGAAGCGTAATTTAAGCAAAAGTCCTGATTCCGAATTAAAAATTGAATATTCCAAGTGCGTAGAAACTATACATAATGCTATACATTCCTTCTCAGCCAATTGGCACAATGGCTTACACGCACAGAAAATAGTTTTTGTTCTTGGGAATGTAAAAATGTTACTTTTAAAAATATAAATAAAGTAATTATTTCGACTAAAATATACTAATATTTTTTTTTACTACGCGCATGCATATACACAAAATATATTTAGAAAATAATGAGGCGATCAATTTATCATTGGTTATAATTTCTCATTACAAACTGAATTACTGACTGGACCGACCACTGGCTATGAACTCGAGGGGGCGATTGCCGTGCTGGCAGAAAAATGAGGGAGGTGGTGGGTGGCCGCCCCTCTCCCTTCCCCATTATTCTCGACAATTGTGGTGGGTCTTTATTTTTTTAGAAGTGAGATTCCCTTGTAGCCACTTGAAAAAAAAACAAGAATTTGCCATGTGACCTGAGAAACCACGTGACGTGCCTCCAAAATAATTTTTCTGCTTTTATTCAATTCTAAACATTAAAGAAAGTATATCTCTAGCTAAAAAACTACAATTTTTATTGTATTTCAAACATAGACATATGTTTTTACCTAAAGCTGCCAAAGTTCAAGAAGAGAAAACAAATTATAAAATAATACTTCAAAGTTTTATCTTCTCTCAAGTACGAATATTTTATTAGTACTGGCGAACATATTTTATACGTACATGAACCTTTAAAACGTTTTTGTGCTGTTCTGTAAAGTTGTCTGTGCGACATGTGGCATGTTTTCTCAGGCCATATCACGATTATTTTTATTTAGTTGTTGCAAAGAAACGCAGTTAAAGGAAGCAGCCTGTACAATTTTAATTTTGTACGTGGCATAATTGGTTAAACGTTTCAAGATATATATATATATATATATATATATATATATATATATATA